>OZ018328.1:126144044-126674044 GCA_963969495.1 Ceratothoa steindachneri
TTGGTCGTCTTCCTTAGTGTCGTAATGCCAATTTTTATTTTTTGGGGCCATTAAATATATATATATATATATATATATATATATATATATATATATATATATATACATATATATATATATATATATATATATATATATATATATATATATATAAATATATATATATATATATATATATATATATGAGGAATTAAACCACATTCTCCGAAGACAATTTAATTTGGACAGTTTCGGTGTATCTCACACCCTTTTTCAACTGACACTGGGTAGAAAATATAAGAGAAGTGCATATAAGCATAACACAAGATCCCCTCTTTTTCCCCCAATCCCCTACTTGTGGCTAATCTGGAGGGGGGGGGGTTAGGTCTAAACATATTGAAGGGCTGACATTTTACTATTTTGTTTATATGCTTTCTTATTGCAGGATTAAAAGAAAATTAACCCTCAGATAGATTTAAATTAGGAACTGACGATATCAAGCTCGATTCTACGATTCTTCTCTTAACATAGTTAGCCGATTTAAAAACCATTTTACTTTCATTGAAATCGATCGTATGATTCTTATCTCTAACATGGCAAAATATTCCACTGCTTTCGCTGCCCACTCTAATATCTCTTTTGTGTTCGTACAATCTCTTGTCTAGATTTCTCCCCGTTTCCCCTATATAAACTTTATGGCAATCGTTGCATGGTATTGCATATACCCCTATGTTATGATGTTCTTTGGGTTTCCTGGCCATCATCAATTGGTTTAAGGAATTATTATATTTAAAGGCTAGATTAATACCCGCTTTTCCAAATATGTCCTTTAAACTATTTAATTTATTATTAAATGGCAATGTTATACATTTGTTGAAGTCGTTAGTGGGGGAAGGCTTATTACCATAGAATGTTTTCCTAGCTGCAATATGGGCAGACGATATGAACCAATCGGGGTAATACAAATTAGAAAAAATGGTCCTGATAACGACAATTTATTCATCTAAATAGGAAGGATGACATATTTTGTATGCTCTAAGGAAAAGGTCAGAAATTATCGATTTTTTAACAGTATTATCGTGAAACGAAAAATAATGTATATAGGCATTCGATTGGGTTGGTTTCCTATACATGTCAAGTTTTAATTCATGGCCTAATGGCTATGATTTTGATACCTTTTTTAATAATTTGAATAATTTGCATGTCTCCATCAAATTTAAATATGAATGGGAATATGATAATAGATTACCCTTTTTAGATGTCCTCATTAATAAAGATCACCATAAATTAAAACTTGACGTGTATAGGAAACCAACCAACTCGAATGCCTATATACATTATTTTTCGTTTCACGATAATACTGTTAAAAAATCGGTAATTCCGCTACATTCAAAGACTGCGTGGAGGAAGCAGATCTACATGCTTCCAACCATAGATTATACTCTCGAGAGGTCAGAAAGAACAGGCCCTTGTCTCCCAATAAAGGGTGGTATCCCAAGAAACCCCCACAAAATAACACCCCTAAGTTAGTCAAGAACTCCAGACACCCCAGAAACACCATAACCTGTTTTAATCGTGGTACCCCAGGTCACATGAGCTAGAATTACCCCCAAAATTCGAAGCTTAGGTTGCCCTCATGTTAGCAGGTACATAACCTCACTGCAACGCTTAACCAAGAACTACCTATAAATCCCGCGCCTCCTTTGACCTCATCGAATTTACCTGACCAACAGGTGAACTTTGTGATCAACAAAAATTTTCCCGAAGGAATAAAGTTCGAGACTGGGTCCGTAAATGGTCGCCAAGTCTAAACCTTGTTACGCGATACTGGGTGCACCTGTATCATCGTATCACATAAATTGCTCCCTCCTGTCAGGCCCCCAGCACCAGAAGTTCGTGGGCCTCCAGGATTTCCTGGCTAGACCAAACAAGTTCCTCGTCGTAAGATGCCACATTCAGTCGCAGTATTTTACTGGCTGGACCGAGGTAGTGGCAGCGCCTATTAGATTCTGCTCAATCTTAATAGGCCAGAGCGTGCAGCTCTCCCCAAATCCGATGGCTCAGCTTGTAGTCACCCGGATGCCCGCAAATAAGAGGTCCACGGTCCCGTGCCCTTTATCTCCTCGTGAGAACCACGTAGTCGAAGAGCTTCGTTCCTAAGCCTTCGATACTGCTCCGAAAGTAGGTTTGACCCTCTCAACCCTGGATGAGAAGGCAGCGAAAAAGGAAAAAGAAATCGAAGAAAGGAGAATATTGATGGACATAAAAATAGAAGAAAGAAGAATACAGAGAGATAGAGAAGTAGAATAACGAAGAATACAGATAAAAAGTGAAGACGAAGAAAGAAAAATAAAAATAAAAAGAGAAATAGAAGAAAGAAGAATACAGATGGAAATAGAACTAGCACAAGCGGAAAGAGAAGAGAGAGAAGAAAAAGAAAGAATGCTTGCAAATGAAAGGGCATCGAGTAACGATCAGGTGGAAGTCGAGGCGGTTTTATCCCGGCCTAGACCTAGGATAGTACTTATGATGAAAACCCAGCCAAATGAGGTGACGATGGATGAAGGAGGAAGTAGGAACGCAGTATACCCAGGTAAACCAAGTCAGATGGTAGAAGCGGATAACGAGTATCCCCTACCCCCAGTAGCCTTTTCATAGAACAAAACGTCCACGGAGTTACATTTAAAACCCTAATTCGCCGTGAGAGCCACGCCCATTAACAATCTCTTGAACTTTCCCCCAACCCCATTGGAGAGAATCCAAACGCGATCTCCTAGGTTAGCTTGGTAAAGGATGACGGTGTGACTCCTTTTCGCCTAACTTGTGCAACCACGAAACAGGCCACCTTAGCCATAAGGTGGAGATTAAAGTTAGTCAGTTGCCATAAAAAGGTAGTACAAGTACGTTGGAATTCCATCACCAGGTTTGACATACTTGGGTAGACACAATAGCCATTTTGCCGACTCATTTGCTGTAAAGTATTAGTCATCGATCACCATTTTAATATTAATTATATCAAAGGTGCTAATATGATAAAGCCTCTGTATAACCTAAGCTGAAACCCCATCAAGGGTTATTTCATCGCCCGTTAATCTTAATACCATTCCTTTTCTGTTTTTCGTGTTTTTGTGTTTAGATTTAAGGTCTTATGGTTTAGAAGTTTAAGGAAGTAGCAGGCTAGATACCACTTAAGAGCCAATCTCCTTTTTTTCTTTGTGTAATCGATGATTATTTTTTTTTGTTTTTCTGTTAAATTGGGTATTGCGAGACGTACCCAGTAGGCACGGGGCCTATGTCGATCACCTGCCTTTGTACCCACGTGCGTACAAAAACAAATTTAAGAAGTTAGTTGACCCAGCTAGCGGTAAGAATCAGTATTATGTTCTAAGACAAGTAAGTTTGCTTTTGTCGATGATGATTGTTTGTTTTTTTTCCACTGGAGTTCCCCCTTCCCATTAGGGGAATCGATATTCCACCCTAAAAAAAGAGGCCCTGTTTGGTCACTACAACGTCCTACCGCTTGGCAGGACGTTGTGGAGGAGACCACCAGAAGGCCTCCCCCAAGATGTCTTTAGGGTTAAGTGAAAGACGCTCGGAGAAGAGTCGTTAGAGGAGAGAGGCTTATTTTCTAAGACCTCATCCCCCCTCCTTCCCCAGGAGGCTGGTGAAGTATATAGGCAGGTAACTGGATAAGAACAAGGAAGATCAAGTCAGAGATCGACGCGACGAAGTTCGGCGGGATTGGCCCGGCAATCGAAAGAAGGAACAGAAAGGAAACTCATGCTGAGCCAGTTCCTTGTGGTCACACCAAAAATTAGCTTTGTTTGTATTGAGAACCACTCTCGTACATCTCTCGTCAGAGAAACCCCCTATATCGGTTTGCAGAAAAAAACCAGACATAGTCCAGACCAGTGAGGAATAACCAAAGTGAACTCCCTCACTTCCCTTCCCCCTCATTCGGCAGAGGATTCACTGTTTGCTCATCGCTCGTAAGTGCAAACCATTCCAAGATTAACATAAAGATTGAAAAAAATATACCTCCACGGTCCAGGTGTTTAAATCATCCGACTAAGCCAACGTGCTTAACGCTATCCGTCGCCCTCACCGAAATCACCTGTTGGTTCAAGCCCGTCGCTAAGCCAGTCAAACAGTTGGTTGTCTGTGAACACGCCCACGCGCCTAACCACAAAATCATTTTTTCGTCTGCATTAAAATTCAAAGCCAAGGTCAGTCTTCAGCCGGATTCACGTGGGGGTTTTCTTTAAAGGTAATGAAATTCAATTATTTTTGAGTGTCAATTAGCGTCCAATATTAAACTGAGCTTTGAGTCAACCATTACTTTGAATTCATTTGGTTTAAATTAGTAATTCTAACATAAATTCGTTTATTCATAGCTGCATAGTTTGTTTTTTAGATTTTGCGCTTTTAAGTTGTAATTAAAGATATATTTATTTTAAAAGTATTTAATCCAATCCTCAAAACGCCTCACATGACACTAGAAATCCTCAAAGATTAAATAACGTAAAATAATATTGCACTCTTAGAGAAAACGTAATCAATGAGTTATTGAAGTACGTACACCACCATACGGCCCTTACAATATCAGGACAGACTATAAATACCAAGAATGTCTACTCAACACATCTAGATCAGTTTAACTCTAGCTATCACAGCGCAGACATCGTCCCTCGTCATTGATAGACGCATTCGTCACACATGGCATCAAAAGGTTGTAAGCAACCGACAGACGCATTTGCTATGTCTGCTGCGAGTTTGTTAATACCGGAGCGAAAAAGTACTCTGTAAAGATAGCTGCTAAAATGTGTGAGGCCTGCAATCATATTTTGTCATTCCAGTCAGAGATCAAGACGAACCTCAGGCACCTCATTCCACCTGCGAGCTATGCAAAAAAAACTCTGGAATGCAATATATATAAATTTAATGTGTTTTGTTTATTTGGATAGTGGATTCTTTATTTCTTTTTAACATTTCTAATAAAAATAAGTGAAAAGTATTTGTATATTTATGTTATGTTTTCCTTTTTTTTTACAGGATGGTACAGAGGAGTAAAGAGAGTTATGAATTTCGCAATCCCACGAATATGGAGGGAACCAACTGATCACTCAAGCAATTGTTTCTTCTCATACTGAACCATTTTAAACGTCGAGCAGGCAAAAAATGCGCCTGTTATCATGTATGCAGACATTCAGTCATCTATTGCGCCAGTGCCACAAAGTTCAGAAGAAGATGAAGTCATTGATCCAGATTACAGAGTTGTAACTGAGGAGAGAAGTCCATACTACCCCAACCAAAAAGATCTCAACAACCTTGTCAGAGATTTTGGTCTCACAAAGTCCAATGCCTAGCTTTTAACTTCGAGACAGAAGCACTGGGATTTGTTAGATGACAGTGTGAAAAATATCAGGTCAGGGAAAGCGTTATCAGTGTTTTTCAAGCTTTTTTACAGGTCAAGAGGACCTTTGCTTTTGTCACAATGTGACCGGTCAGTTTGAGGCAATCGGAATCACCTGTAACCCTTAAGATTGGCACCTCTTCATTGACAGCTCGTCCAGCAGCCTCAAAATAGTGCTAGTTTATAACGGGAACATGTATCCATCTCTTCTCCTTGCTCACTCAGTCCAGCTTACAGAGGAATACAGCAATGTCAAGATCTTGCTAGATGCATTGAAATATGAAGAGTACGGTTGCGAGGTTATCGTTGACTTCAAAATGGTGACCTTCTTGATGGGTCTCGAAGGCGGCTTTACCAAGTTTCCTTGTTATCTTTGCCTTTGGGAGATCAGGGACACTGTGGCACACTATAATTAGCGGGATTGGCCACAACGGACCGAGTTTAGTTTGGGGAGAAACAAGGTCAAATGGGAACTTTTGTGGGACTCCCGAAAAGCACTATTTCTTTCCCTGCACTTAAATTGGGCCTTATGAAACAATTCGTCAGAGCTCAAAATAATGAGTTTGCAGCTCCAAGAATTCTTTCTTAAGCTATCTGCGGTAAAAGTGGAAGCCGGGGGCTTTTTCGATCCACAAATGAAAAGATCATGGAGTACAAGGAGTTTCCCGAGAAGCTCACAAGGACGGAAAACAACAGCATAGGATAACTTTATCGCAGTGATTCTGAGCTTCCTTGGTAATCACAAAGCCGAAAACTATTTAGAGCTTGTTGAGAACTTGGTGAGAAACTAAGGCGAGAGAGGTTGCTGGATGTTCCTGAAAGTCCATCAGGATCTACTATACTTTGAACGCCGCTATCAAGGATCGTATAATAAAAATCTGATGGGAGATTATATTTGGGGTCTGACTCGTGAAAGTAATTTACAGTATAAGCATATATCACGGAAAACTTCCCTTTTCTAATATTTTAATTGTCTCACTTATGTAATTCTAGAATAAATAAATGCTATTTTTGTATCATGTTTTGTTTCTACTTTATGCAAATGAATGTTCAAATTCGCCACTTCATTCCAGAGAAAATAGGTAAATTTCATATAAATATCATTATCCTGGACACAAAAGCAAAGTTTTAAATAAATAACAGTGTTTTTTCATTTATTCTAGACCCAAGCAAATAGAAAATAACAGTTGCTACCTAAAGACAAAAATAGTGTTACTCAGTGTTATCATCGAACTGCTTTGTGCGGGTTGAATGAGGTTTGAAATTTAGGTTTGAATCTGCAAGTAATTTCACAGTGCATATAGCGATAGAGAGGATAGCTAAGCGTTAAAGTCAGGTGCAGAACTTTGCTAATTTAGAATTCTTTTGTGGGAGAATGCAAATTGCTTGGCAAAAAAATACAATATAAACAGCAATATTTAACAAGGCTAAAAATTAAAACACTTAATATGAGGTGTTGGAGACGTTGTTTTCAATTATTTCGGCACAATGATGACCACAGGACCTCACGAGTTTCTTACCAAATTATGGTGTAATTTTGTTCCATTCTTGGTAATTTTTTGGCCATAAGCCCATCACAGTTGAAGGCTGCTAGCCTCAAACTTTGTATCCAATGATCTCCCACAGGTTCTCAATTAGGTTGAGGTCCGAGTTCTGACTAGGCTACTTCATTACTTTGATATCTTCTTGTTCGAAATATTATTTTACGCACCTTGCAGAATGACATGGCACGCTGTCGTGCATTAATACTGCTGGCTGGTTCAGAGATGATCAGAGTGAAGGTATAACGTATTGTTGTACGAGGTTTAGGTACACATTCGCATTTACCGTTACAATTACATATTTGCAGTGGCGGACCTACTCTTTTACACGAAAACATTCACCATACCATGACAGTGCTTCCTACATACTTGGCAGACTTTTTAGCAACATTTACGATTAGGTCTGTAACCTGCAGTGCATCTAACAAAGCTTCTGCCATCAGATCCAACTAAATTAAATTTACTTTCGTCGCTGAACTGAATTCTCTTCCAATCTTCATCCCCACAAACAATATTGTTATTTAAATTGGTGTTTGGTTTGATCGCTTAAGAACGAGTTTTTAAACCAGAAGCATTGAGGCGACGGGACATTGTGAAACACATCACTTCTTTGCCCCCATTGTTCTTAATCTTTCGAGAAATTCTTGCTGCAGTCTTGAAGGGATCTTTCATAGGTAAGCTCCTGATTGTGAGTACGACAATCGTGGGGGGTGTACAGTTCTTAACTACTGAAAAAGATGTTACCAGATGATTTCAAGAAACACCTAGAACGTTCCTGAAAAAATCGTTCTCTAATTTACCTGTTTCAATATTTTTTTTTGTTAGTTTATTTATTACACTGGTCTGCGTCAAAAATGTACCTTAGGTTTTCTGTAGTGTTTCTTAATAAAATTGACCTCTTAACCCTGAATCTGGCATCCGTTTTTCTCTATCAGGTCCAGTTTTTGCGATACAGGGAGTGATAATAATTTTATAGTTTATACATATCCTATATTACATCAAAATTTCAATAGTTTTTACACTAGTGTATTTGCATTAAATTTTGTGTACATTTTAAGTAATTATGTTAATAAGTTTACATTTTTGCAGGTTAGAAATTGCTTAGCATTATGATAATGAGAATAATAATAATAATAGTGGTTGAGTTGAAAATAAACAGAAAATGTAAGAATAGCTCCGACAGATTTTGCTATGTTTAAGGCAAAGTGACTTTTTCCGAGCAGCAATGTATAATCTCTCCTGTAATTAAATCTTTGTATCATGCATATTTTGGAGTAAGGCCAAGAGATCAAGATAAAAGTTTTGCACCACATATCTGCTGCAAGGGATGCTACATAAGTTTAAGACGCTGGAGTAAGGGCAATGACCACACTACGGACTGGTATTTTTGCCTGAAAAATCTTAAAGGTGAGCATTGTATCAAGTATTTAAGCTTTCTGTATTATACTGGCTCCTGAAAATGTCATTATTATGCATACACTTAGCATAAAATTGAAAACTAACATAGTTCACTTTAGCATGAACATATCTTTTACTAAACATTTATGTACTATCTACAACTCCAAATCAATTCCTTCATGTAATATGCAATTATATTTTCCACAGGTATAAATAAGAAGAATAAATATAGTGTAGGATATCCGGATGTTTCTTCTGCCATCAAAACCCTACCTCATGAAACAGGATTTCCTATACCTTCTTCCCCTGAACATATAGAGATCCATAAAGAGTCTTATCAGGTTTCCCCACATGATATGGTAGCAAGACCATTCACTCAAGTTCAGTTAAATGAACTGACCACGGATCTGGGGCTTTCAAAGGAGAATGCACAACTTTTTAGCTCTCGAATTCGTTTAAGTAATCTTCTCGCTAAAGAAAATACATTTTTTTTGGAACAGAAATAGAGAACAAGAGTTTTGAAGCTATTTTTTTACAGCATTCTTTAAGCTCTTTAGGTTACTGCACCAATATTAAAGTAGTTGTTGAGGCCCTTGGAATTGCCTACAAACCCATTTGAATGGAGACTTTTCATAGATTACTCCAGTATGTAGAAGTTTAAAAGCTGTGTTGCTGAATATTGGTAACACGATAGCTTCCGTTCCTATAGACCATTCAATCCAACTTACTGAAATAATTGCTGGATGCAATGAATTACTCTACCCACAATTGGAGGATATGTGGTGACTTAAAGGTAAGGTCATTTTACACTTAGCATTTCTAAGTTCTTTGATATTGACATTTTCATTTTTAATTGTTAATACTTGCATACACCTTTTGGTCAACTTACATTTTACAACAATGCAAATCTGGAAATCATGAGTCCTTTTTTAGTTATATTATTTTGTTCAAGTGTGTCCCTATAGGTTAATGCATCCTTTTGGGTTAATAGGGAACTTATCCTAATTGAGAAGGTATACAACATAACTCAATAAACTCAAAATAAGATATACATATATCGAATTAGTTCCAATAAAATGATTTAATGCATCAACATACAGGAATTTTCAGTACATATTCATATTCTTATTGTTTTAAAGACATATTACATTGAATTTGTTTTTAGAAATATTATACTTTGAATTTACATACCCTGCTCAATTTATTTTCAGGTAGTGTCTATTATACTTTGGATGCAAACAGACTACACGAAGCATCCCTGTTTCCTATGTTTATGAGACAGTCATGCAGATAGTATGCACTATGATAAGAAGGTTTGGCTTCCACGAGAATCATCTAGAATTGGATCACACAATCCTCACAAAATACTGCTTCCTCCACTGCATATAAAGTTTGGCATAATGAAAAATTATGTCAAAACCCTTAGTAAAAAAGGCCAAGGTTTTAAATTTTTTCTTCAAAAATTTCCACAAATCAGTGATGCTAAGCTTCATGCGGGAATTTTTGATCGACTTCGGATCGGGAACTTGAGGCATCAATGATAGACATAGAAAAAGATGCCCAGAAAGCTTTCAAAGCTCTAGTTAACAATTTTCTAGGCAATAAAAGAAGCCCAGAATAAGTTGCCCTGTCCAATCAGCTCTTAACAAGTCTCAAACATTTGGGAGCTCGAATATCTATAAAGATACACTTTCTACAGTCCCTTCTGGATTATTTTCCCGATAACTGCGGGGATTACAGTTAAGAACAGGGGGAAAGATTCTACTAGGATATAAAACCAACGGAATGTAGGTACAAGGGTAAATGGGACGTAAAGATGCTTGCTGACTACTGTTGGTGTTTGAAGCGTGATGCACCAGATGAGAGGCACAAACAAAAATGGCCAAGGGCGTCTTTTTTAGAAATTAGAATTATTTTCTTTATTATGTTGCATTCTTTAATTTTTTGTTTTATTAAAAGGATTATAGTTTACATACGTTTATTCTTGTTTCTATGATATAAAAATAATAATGCATTATTAGATAGAGAAAGGTTTTTGAATTTTTTTTCAGGAAAAATGAGGTAATCTCAATGAAAATGGAGTATGCTGTTGTAGGGGAATCGACCCTCTCCCTTCTCTCCCAATTGAGACACGGGACGTTGACCGCAAAAACATCCGGGCCAGGCACCTTGGGTCATTCTCGTCACAACAGCCCCTTGCCACTCGTTTCTATGAAAAGCAGAACGGTTTTAACTGCAAGACCTCCCCTACGAGTGTATATTCAATTTCACCTCAAATAGGAAATTGGAGACACTTTTCTCTCAAGCTCGAAGGGCCAGCTGGATCAGAGGGAAGACTTGCTGAGAAAAACCGTTGAAGTAAAAACCCTCTTGAGGCCCGTCCACATTCCTCCCCCCCCCCTTCCTACCCCTACGCCAGTGGGGTGACGAGGTATAAATACCAAACACTTGGGAAAAACGAGGTAGAATCCGTGAGTCAATGAGGCTACGAAGTCCTTGGCAAGAGAGGCCGGGCTACCAAGGGGACTAAGAAGCAGCTCATCCTTGAGCTAGTCCCTGGTTATCAAACCAAACTTTAAGTTAACTTGTTTAAGTTCAACTTACTCTCGTTAGAGAAAATCCTCCTATCCTGGTGCATCCTAAAGCCTAGGGATAGTCCTCGCCCGTGAGGAATTACGAAATGAAGAAGAAAATGCTCCTCCTCGAGCCCGTTACACGGTGGTCACACCAAAGTCTAAGTTAACTTGGTTTAGGAACCAAGTTCGACTCACTATCGCCAGAGACCCCCCCCCCTATCCTAGTGTAGCACAAAGCACCGTGATAGTCCTCACCCTTGAGGAATTACAAAACGAAGAAGAAAAAGCTCCTCCTCGAGCCAGTTACCCGGTGGTCACACCAAACTCTAAGTTAACTTGGTTTAGAGACCAAGTTCAACTGATTCTCGCCAGAGAGACCCTGCCTATCCTGGTGCATCCTAAAGCACCGTGATAGTTCTCGCACTTGAAGAAGACATCCCCCTAAAGTCCTTTGTGACTGCCAAGTTATCCCGTCCACCGCCGTTCATCTGGTTGAGGCACGCGTCAAAGAACCCACCGGATTCCTGAGGTGTCTGGGCTCATTGAGTTCAAGGTCAGACTCAAACGCGCCTCCAGAGCAACCAAGGTATTTAAACTCCAGTAGAGACAATTAGCCTATTTCTTTTATATTGAAGTGAGTAGCGAGTTCACCAACATTATAAGGTCAAGTTAAAAAGCCTTACTTAAAAACTTACTGAAGTCATTATTGTGCATTTAAATTCGTAGTATTTCTGTGGTTCCTGTTTGTGTTTGTAGTTAATTGTTAAATTTACAATATATGTTTATTTTGAGATAATTCCTGGGCGTTTCACTAAATCCTTACGTGTTTGAGACCGGCTCTTCCTTAAAACAACAAAAATAGTATTCTCCGACAAAAGTATTCCTCGACAGCTGTACTGAGAATGTCTGACCTGATTGAATAAAAATACATTCATTTTTTAGCTCAGTAGGTTTTATTCATTAAGAAACCACAAAGCAATCCTGAGGTACATAAATTTGTTTTCAAACGTAGGCCTGTGTTATAATTTTTTGAATATACGAATGTATCATATGCATTCTTCATAAAATATATTAAATGCATGCCTTTAAGTACCATGAACATTTCATTTACCAACTCATTATATTTATAATAATATTTTAATACTATGCTTTTCTCCTATTATTACAAATAACATTATGTCGCCCCCAATCACCCCCACCAAACCATGGTACATTAAGAAGAAACAACAAAACACAGGTTGGTCTCCGGTGAAATCGCCGGACCGGATCTGAATCCCAATCGCTGGCGAGCACAGGGGCCCAAGGGGTTGGTTGGTTTACGGAAGGAGGGATCCGAATTGTATCGTGTGTTTATAACACCTTCCGTGAATGGTGGAACCCTTCTGAGCATATGGGCGAGGCACCCGCTCATCGTCTAGCGTATGTGGATAGGATTGGCCCCATAGATATCAAAATTATTCTCTCGTCAAGTTTCCGCAGCAGATTAGTGAGTTTGTATCCATAGAAGTAGAGAAGGGAAATGATAGCGGTGTTCTGATTTGCTAAATGCATGATGAGGCTTTTGGAGCTACTTATTTTCGTGGTGATGAGTATCATCGTAGCCGCCCAATGTGAGGCCACCTCATGACGCCCTAAATGTTTTGTGTCCGCGCTCGCTTGCATTTTACCCCTTGCCTCGACGTCAGAAATCGAGCGCTGTATCCAGCCGAATAGTGAAAGCTTTCCCGATCATTATTAAAACGCCCTCCTCATTCAACCTGTTTTATCATCCCTTTATTCTCGCTTAAAAGAAATAGTTGACAAAATAAGTAGATTCCTACGAGAATGCCCCAGTTAATCATATGCATATTTTCCATTTTCATTTCGGATATTCTAGCTATATGTTTGATTAAAAGGTTCATTTTACACTTAAAAGTGTTTACATCTGGCTAATATTCATCTCATCTTTTGTTTAACTCTATCATAGTTAAAACAAATGGTTATAACACAAGTTTTCCATCTCGCTTATTCTAGTGTAGAATTCTTGAATTAAACAAGCATTTTAGATATGATATGTATACTTATCTATGAGTAAAATTCGTGCCATATATATCATATATATATATATATATATATATATATATATATATATATATATATATATATATATATCGAACCCCTACATTTCCCAGTCTCTATTGACTTTCCACCAAACTGCTAAACGGCGAATGTCAGGTTTATCCCAGATTATCCCAGAAATCTTTCGAACCATCCAGCAAAAGGATATTAACATTATCACAGGAGACAGAAACAGCCTCATACACACCTTCATACATGAAGAACACTATTTAAAATTCCTTAAAAATAATAGCATCGGACGTAATCTTGTCTTTTCGTCATTTGAGGAATTATAAATTATTTTATCAATGTGTCTCAATTCACAAATATTGAATTTTCAGTTAAAGGGTAAAGTAACAAAATAGGCTATTACTTAACCAATTGTAAAACTAGATTTAAAGTGTAAATCTTTGAATCATCAGACATCAGATTTAGTTATTTAGAGATCAGTTCTCATTCACCTCCAATTTACCGTTATTTTCAATCATTCATTCCGCTCCCCTTTGTATCGAACATGGAGGACCTTCACAACGATTCAAAATCTAGTCGACTTAAGTGAACATCAGACCTTCCCTTTGAGTAAGTTCAATGAACTCATTCATTCAAATTCAATACCAATCAGTATTCGACCAAATTGAAAGTCAATTATGATCAATGTTTGAAGCAAAGAGATTATATCTAATATATATGTATTTCCCAAAGTCTGTCTGTCTATGTATGTATGTATATATGTATGACCAATATAGAAGGACACTTAAAGCGACCTCAAAGGAAAACAAAGGTCACCATTGGGAGTAGCTTGACCAAGAGAGTAACAAAGGCTACTCAGATTTGGCAAAGGAAACGCTTTCTGGTTGTTAGGTTAAGTTAGGTTATGTTAGGTTCGTATTTTTACGCTTTCTAGTTGTTTGTGGGGACAAGTAATTTCGGCCCTGAATTGTAATTAAAATATTAACATTGCCCAAGGAAAGATTAAGGTTTGCCCGACCAATTATGCGAGTGCAATGTTTAAAAAACGCGATTATACCTATTTTCGGAATGCCCGAGACTCGAATAATTTAAATAAACCTTATATTTTATTCCTACCACCTTTTAATTGCGTAATTTAACTCAAGCAGATAATTTAATTTGTTCAACATAGTTTTTTATGCCCGGACAACGCCGGGTATCTTTGCTAGCTTATCTCAGACCAAACTCGCCGTGAAGACTGAAAAATTATCCCTACTTCCCTGAGTAACAAAATTCCCGGTGTGTGTCCTGGAGTGACATCTTATATATTTTCCGAAGTTGTGTATATATATATATATATATATATATGTCGACTATAGAAGGCTACCAAGAGCGACGTTGAAGTCTAATATAGGTCACCATTGGGGGTAACTCGACCCGGGTGGGTAACATAGGCTACTGAGATTAGGCAATAATGGCGCCACCTGTTTGTCAAAATACAAACTAAAACTTGATAAGAGCCGCAGATGCTTCATTGCTTTAAAATACTAATTTGAGTTGATCTTTAAGACCAACAAAGGCAAGAATCAGGGAAACCTGTCGCAGGGAGAAACATAGGCTACTCAGATTTGGCAAAAGTGGCGCCAGCTGGTGATCAAAATACAAACTATCATTTGCTAAGAGCTGCAGATGAGTCAGTGCTTTAATATGTTATTTTAAGTATCTTTAAGGCCAAGAAAGGCTGAAATCGTGCTAGAAAATTCCTATTTAGTTTTGGAGTCACGCAAACTCTCAAATCTGTATCAATTTGACACTCGATCTGTTACTGTGGCTTCAACGTTGTTCGCTCATAACTAACAGTCATTCAAGTTTGTGCGTAAACCCTCGGGCGCTGGTGGTGTAATGTTTACATTTTGAAAGTATATTATATGATACTATATACTATTATACCATATGATATTATATAATTGGGTGAGCGCGCAACTCTTCTGAATCTGCAATCACCTCACAATTAATATTACTAATGATCAGCAAGTAATTATATTTTTGTCCAACAATATAAGAATTTCAAACAATCTTCATCTGTATTTATTTGCGAAAGGACTTTTTATCCCAAGCAACGCCTGGTACATATCTTAGTTGCATATATGTACGAAACTCAAGATAAGGCTGCTTACTACATATATACAAAGAAGTAGATATGCTTAGAACTCAGCTACCTTAAAAATTGTTTTTATTTCTACAAGATATTAACGTATGCCTATTTAATTTAACTTCTATGAGGGAAACTTTCAGTGTAACTTCATTATTCAGCTTTAAAATCCCCCTAACTCACACATTGGGAAATCTTTACGCTTTGTTACATAAAAACATAGTATTGAGGGGGGGGGGGGGAGGTAGCACCGATCCGTTAATGTGGAATTCAAGATACAGTTACCTACAGTATATGGCATTCTAGCGTGAAGCAATAGAGGGTCCATTCGGTCGCTAACCACACTCGATATTGTTTAACATTACTACAATCGGAAGCAGTGTTTCCATTCAACTTGGCTTTACTCCAGTATTTAAGACATGCATTTTAAATTTGACACCAGAAGCATAATTGAGCGTTAAAAAAACTTGTTGCTAATTTGTAGACTTATTCTAGTCAAAGGTTCAGAACAACATGTTTATGTGTAAACTTTACGACCCTATGCAAACTAATCATCAAGATGCAGTCACTAAAAGAAAGTGCATATAAGTCAAAATAATGTCTGTTAAATTTATGGTGAGAGATTATAAAATTCAATTTATTTTCATGATATAAATAAATCATTTTAATGGATAAAGTGCGTTGTTTTTAATACTATTCAGAGTGAATCTTCTTTATCAACTTTACACTTTGCAGCCCCGTAAAACACAAAGATCAAAAAGAATTGTGAATAATTAGCTCGAATAAGTTTAAAATTTTTTTCAATGTTCGTCAAACTCTTTTTAACATTATCTGCGGGTGTTGATTCATTCACTTTCCATCTTACTCTACAGCGTCGATTGGAGCATTACAACAGCGTCTTACTGAGGATATAAACCAAACCAGAAAAAACATTCGCTGTATCAATGCTTGTATTGCGGCGATATCGGATCGTCCGAGGTTAATTGGTAAAGGGCATAAGCTCCATAATAACACAAAGTTCCAGATAAAATGGCCATTATTGTTTATGTAGCATTCATTAACTCCTTTGATTTAGATAGTACGATGTTGTAGGAAATACAACATAAGCTGCGGTTAGTATATAGCAAAAATTAATAACCAAAACTGCTTCAAGCGACCTGGATGACGAGCATCCTCCTCACCAAGGAAGGTATTTTTCAAAAGAGTAAATACCTTCCTTGGCGATGACCTTGCTTATTTCTCAGGGAGCTTTAAACAGTGTGGGTTGTTAATTTTGTTATATACTAACCACTACATTTGTCTCTGATTTTTCGATGACAATATATCTACCGAGTTTTTCAAATTTCCTGTTACACTCGGTTTTTGATCTTTTGAGAAGTGTCCGTGTGTGATAGAAATAGTTCCGTCAAACAAACTTAAAGTTTTACTTTCCAAGCACATGCCATTAAAAAGTCTTTTTTGGGGGGTAGAGGTGTGTCGAGGTGGAAGAGAACAGAATCGAAAGCTTTCCTTTCCGCGTGTGGGCCACCACAATTCTGACATCGCAAAGCGGCTCAACGTCAGACGGATGACCGTCCACAGAGTCACAGAGAGGCTCAACGACGGAAAAGCGCATAAAGCGACCTCGTTCGGGCAGACCTCAAGATGTCAACCGTTTGGCTGTGAGAAAGGCTTTCGAATGTGCGCAAGAGCAGTCCAGGAAGAGGGCGTCGAGAGATTGAAGTGCGTGGAAAGACCTTTGTTCCTCGACCGTATGCGAGAACAACGTCGCTAGTGCCTTCGTCGCCTTCTCAACGACTTGAGGAGTCATGACAATTTAACTACTTTTTTCTGATGAAAAGAACTTCACGGTCGATTTAAGGTCTACTATGTCTCCAATACAGAGCACCCGGCCTTCGTTGTTATGGCCTCGAATGGTGAGAAGATGCCGCCGGTGTGGTTCGCGGCTGGTTACGTTACAAGGTCTTCCCTGACGATTACATGTATACCTTGATCATGAAATTCCTACTCTGAGTGAGAAAGATCACGAAGAAGGATGACCAAGTCTTTCAACAGGACGGTTCCCCGGCCGCCACAGCCAAGACATTGAAAGAGTAGTTGTGTTCAAACATGAGATACTGGTCGAAGGAATTTTGGCAGCCGAGGTCAACCAACTTCAATTCCCTCGACTACAACATGTGGCTGCATGTCAATGGCAAGGCCTACAAGGTCTGCCAAAGCAACGCCGACGGGCTGTAGACCAGCATAGGGAAAGACTTCGTCCGCACCATGTGCGTGACCTTCATGCCTCGCCTGGAGAGCGTACTTGCTGCTGAAGGCGGCCACATTGATTAATATTACAAAATAAACACGTTTATATGTTAAAATAATAAAAACCTATCTAACTGCATTCAATTTATCAGTCTCTATTGTTTAAAGCGTCGTAACGAGTGTAACAGGACTTTTGAAATACCCGGTACAGTACCTGTACCTAAAAACGCACAGCTTGGCGTTCGTCTTTTATTTCTAGAAACTTATGATGTAGTTAATTTTTAATTGTATATGAACATTCGCTTCTCGTATAGTGATCAATCAACAGACATATTCGTTCCTTTTTGTACGGTATACAACAAGATTTAACCTAACGGATGTAACCTGGTTAGTTCATAATATGTTTGTTGTCGAAAATATACTAAGAGTTGTTTTTGCTGCATCGTGCTATCCCGATAGTTCCGTCTAGAGTTTCGAATGAGCTTCTTCTACTCTATTCCCTTCGTGCTTTTAAACGTGATTTGAAAACCAGCCTCTCCTCTCCTTTGTCTTTCTATTATGCTGTTTTGAAGAACGGCATAGAATGCCAAACTATTATTAATTGTAGACCACACATATAAGGAGTACCATATATTATTACTCCTTTTATCTAACACATAAATATTTTCATTAAACTCTTTGGAGACAATAATAAGCAAATCTTCATCTTTTAGCCTCGGTTTTATGAGTAAACAACATTTAAAGCTAACTCTGTTAAAAATATGATAATACTATTAAAAAGAATAAAATCTATTCTTAATAATTAGTTATATTATTAAAATAAACTGTAGTTATGCAATTTATTATGAATAAAAAGTGCCATTTTGAAACAGCATTATATCCCGAACGACCTTATGCAAACCGATGTTAATGAATATGCTAAGTTGTTTAGGTAAATATCAAATATCTCTCAACCGAGAGAAATCTAAATTTCTAACTAATCTAGTAAAATAATTAAAACTATATTTATAATTTGTCCAGATCGTCACTGTAAGAAATATAAATTGACTATAACTGGGTCGTAATATTAGTTATAGAATTACAATTTTCAGTGTCTAGAGGCGTATAAGAAAGCAGAAAATAATATTAAGATTTATATCGAAAAGTTATTTCTACTTTCCTGTGAGCCTGATTTGACCTAATTTAGAGAATGAAGGATACTTCTAGGCTCCATAATAAACAGATGTTACAGTGAGAAAGAGTGCAGCAACGAAACATTTAAAGAATTAAACTTAAAATCATTAGAAATAAGGGAAAACGAGACGTGAACTAAAGCGATTAAAGAATTAGTCTTTATTTCTCTTTAATTCCCAAAGCATTACAAGTTTCGATAATAAAAGGCAAGATATGATGAAAAAGTACAAATATATGAGAAAATAAAACGGAAGAAAAATAAAATGAACGAAGACTAACACTAATGCAGATATAGAGAAGAAGAATGATAAAAAGAACCCAGCAAATGCTTTAAATGGAAAAAACTGGAATCAAAGGCGTTATTATAGATAATTTGGTGAAAGGTAGTATTATAGGTTTCTTATTAATAAATATTGGCTCTTAAGCTATTTTATATCTTGGCCTTAATGTTAATTGACCTTAAATCACATTTTGAATGGAGTGAAAAATATAAAGCGATGAACTTCTCATTCATTTTAAGATACGTAGTAACTAATTTGTTAACTATTTTTGAACTGAAAAGAATTATATCAAAAAGATGTGCGAATTGACACCAGAGAGGGATGTCACTCTTTTGAACGTATTAACCCTTTAGAGGGGACACCTAGAAATACTTGAGATATCAAAAATTCCTCTTAGGATCATAAAATAGATGTATTTCTAAGACACTTTTACTCTTGAACATTCTTTTATTTGAGGCATTGCTTGCCTACAATGTCTTGTCAATGTAGTATCCCGTGTGGGCTACCCGTCCAGCTCACGGGGAACCATGTTAGTCCCGTCCTGGCTACTTTGCCCGGTATGGGGTATAAATAATTTACCATATAACTCTCTTTGTATTATGTTATAACTGTCTTCAATTATGTTAATATTATATGTTATTTACCATCAATAAATTTCATGAATATTTCTTAAAAAATAATGCTTGTTTGAAATAAAACGCAAGGAAAAATTCAATGTTTTACTTATAAAAAAGTATAAAATACCTGATTTTACATAGCAACACATGGGAAACCAACCAGAGGACTTCAGTGGATGGGAGACGGGCTCAGGGAGAGGCGGCGGAGGTTGAGGGCTACTGCTCAGCTTCGGTGGGAGGGTGTGGAACGGCCTGAAGCAGTTGCGGGTGTCCGAGAGGCAGACCGCGATCTGGCAGACATCGCACATCCACCTGGAGTGGTGGATTGTGGCCTTGGTGGATCAGTGCTTGCAGGTCTGCTGGTTATTGACGAAGATGGGCAGGTGTGGCTTTGAGTTGTTATTGCGCTGCAGGACACTGGGGAGTTGGGCCCTGTACCCCAGACGTGGAATGGACTTTGGCCGGTCAGGTGATTCCCTCGTGATTCTGGACCCCATGGTTTTCTGGCAGCGGTCGAAGCGGCTGATATCAAGTCGGAAGAGCTTTAAGGGTATTAGATTCTCTCCCATGGCCTGACAGTCCCGCTTGTAGAGGATCCAGGCATTGCAGACACAGAGGTATAGGGCATAACTGAAGAGCCTCATGTACTGCTTTCTGGCTCGCATTGGGATCTTGTAGAGGTGGGTCAGCATATTGGACTTGTCAATGCCCCATATCTTCCCGTTGTACTGCTTGATGACGTTGGGGCAGGGTACCCCCACCTTCTTCTTGGTGATGCGGTCGTATCTCTTTACATTGCCAACGGGCTCGACACCGATGCCAGAAGCCATGACCATGACGTTCTTGTCATCCTTCCAGCGCAGGGCAAGGATCCCGTTGTTAGAGCAGTAGTCGTAGTGGCCTCGAGGAGTCGTCTGCTTGCCGAGCTCCTTGGTAGAGATCAGATGAACACGCCCAACACGGTTGACCCTCGCTGTCCCCACATACCAGCAGCCCACCTTGTCCTTCAGATACTCCACAATCTCGATGCTGGTGAAGTAGTTGTCGGCATATATAGCTGACTAAGAAGGTCTATTCAGGGTCTTGGCCAACACAAGGACGGTCTTGGTGGAGACAAGCAGTTGTGACTCCTCCTGGATATCATGGATGAAGCCATCAATGCTTTCCCGGCAGAACAACTTATACCCCCACTTGTCCGGCTTTGTCTGGATGTACTGTCTTAGGGTCCCCGCTCTGATGCCCTTGTAGGATACCATGACTTCATCGATGGACTGCGTGTGGGTCGCTTTCACCTGCAGGAACTTCTTGGTCAGGAAAGCAAAGATGGGACGAATTTTGAAGAAGCGGTCAGTGGTGCCAGGGAGGTTCTAATTGTTGTTAAAGTGTAGAAGGGATCTGATCAGCAGGAACCGATTAGAGGACATTACTTCAGCCACCTGCACCACCCTCATGTATGTTTCCCAGTAGTCCTCAATTTAAAGCAAGATGGAGACCCCCATGCCGATGAACACCATGAGTTCATGCTTGTCTATCTGGAAGGTGGTATTGACGTTTTTCTGCCGGTCATAGAAGTTTGTTTGGTATATGATATCTTCCAGGAGGGCCGTGGTGAACATGTCCTGGAAGTACTCGAAGGGTGACCTAAGAGCATGAGGGGCAGAGTGAGTAAAGTCAGGCGGTGGAGGGTAGCTGATGTCCTCTTTCTTCCATGTCCTTTGTGGCACATCTTTCTGGGCTCTCCTAGCCTTCATGGGAGCCAGTGCAGTTGCATCCTTTTTATCCCTAATGATTTGGAAAGTTTGTGGTAACAAAGATAAATATGTTTGTAAGAGGATAGTCGCAAGGACTTTATTGCCAGTAACCTAAAATAATTATACTATGTAACAAAGTTTTTGTTTCTGGGCAGTAAGTGCTACTCCTAACTCCTTACTCCTTTTATTGCAAAACAATAGAAAATAGCCATTATTTGTTTTAAACTTAGCTTTTGTGGCTTGTATTATGAAATATTGACCTAAAATAGGCAATTTTTTCAGCTCATTGTACAAGTAAACTAGAAAACAATTAAATTGATATAATTTTATTGAAAATTCCACAAGAAATATATTAAAGCGAGTAAAAATTAAAAGATGAACAGTTTTCGTCGAATTCTGTTTGCAATCTAAAGCAGTTTTCCGTACAAACCCCCAAATTAAGTCTCCCATTTGTTTTTATTCTATACTCCTAGAATAACTATGTCAAAGTTCGGATGTGGCACCCTGACTTTATCTTACCAATAACATTATATCCCTACTGATGTAAAATGGATATGGCAGCCACGTTGTCTTACTTCTAACCTTGGATCCCTAAGGTTAGGATTAATATAGAACAGCCTGACGTTATTCTTTGAAGGTAACCTTAGATATCTTCTCTCATAAATCAGATGTGACAGCCTGACTTTGTCTTAGAATTAACCTTAGTACTTTACTGTCATAAATGTGATTGGGCAGCCTTATTTTATCTTAGTATTCCGATGTGGCTGCCTGATGTTGTCTTTTTTTTTACCTTAGCCCCCTAAAGTCATAATTTGGATGTGGCAGCCTGGAGCTATCTTACTGTTAACCTTAGATCTCTACTCTCATATTTCGGATGTGGTCGCATGATGTTATCTTAATATTAACCATAGATCCCTATCCACATAAGTCGTATGCGGTTGATTGACTTTGTCTTACTTTTAACCTTACATCTCTACTGTCCTAATTCGGATATGACAGCCTAAATTTAGCTTAATGTTATCTTAGATCACTTCCCTCATAATTCTGATGTAGCAGCGTAACTTTGTCTTAATTAAGCATTCCATCACTAATGGTATAATTCGGATAAGGCATCTGACGTTATCTTACTTGTAACATTAAATCTCTAATATCAAAATTCGGATTTGTCAGCCTGACTTTATCTCATTGTTAATCTTAGAAAACTACTCTCATAATTCGGATCTTGCACCCTTACCTTGTATTCACGTGAACCTAGTTACCTTCTGTCAAAATTCAGTTCTGACAGCCTGACGTTATCTTACATTCTCAATAGATTTCTAATGTCCTAATTCGTATATGGCATACTGAAGTTATCTAACTTCTAGTCCTAGATCGGTAATGTCCTACAACGCAAGGGGAAGTCTGACGTTATCCTACTGTTAACCTTAGATGCCTAGTGTTATAATTTGACTGTGGTGCGAGGGGCGGTCAATAAGTTTGCAATTCGGATATAAAGAAACGAGATATGAGGAAAAGTGTTTTATTATTTTTCAATATAACTACCCTCGACTTCAATGCTCCTGCGCTACTTGTCCCTGAGACTTCGATTTCCCGACAACCAGAAATCTCCCGACTGCTGTTCAATCCACTTCTGGACGGCGAGCTGGACATCTTCATCGTCCCCAAACCGGCGTCCACGCAGTGCAGCCTTGAGCTGGCGGAATAAAAAGTAGTCGCTAGGGGCCAGATCTGGACTGTAGGGGGATGGTTGAGCTCCTCGAATCCGCACTCACGCAGGAAATCTTGTGCAACTCGGGCCTTGTGGACTTTGACGATGTTGAAGTCGATCATGGGGCGTGAGGTTTCTAGGGACGATGTTCATAACACTTCCATGTGATATTCGAAGTTCTCGCTCGATCTTTTAGACCTCCACCCGTCGATCTTTGAGGATCATCCTCTCCACACGGGCCACATTGTCCTCGTTGATCACGTCTGACGGGCTTCCTGGACAGGGTTAATCTTCAAGGGACTCACAACTATGGCGGAAGTCCCTATTCCACCGAGCAATGGTTGCATAGGAAGGTGCGGTGTCTGTGTATACTGAAACCATGCGTTCATGGATCTCTTTTGCCTTCTTGCCTTCCTTGGTCAATAATATCATCACTGCGCGGTGTTGAACCTTCTCTATTGTTGAAAAATTTCTGACTGACGATCTGCGATCAGTTATTGCTTCTTAAATAGACGAGGCAGGAGCATGCGCCTGCAGGTCCTGACTTGTCATAACTTGTCCTAACACTCCCACAAACATACATCCCCCTTCCTCTGTTTTGCTTTACCGATTCGCAAAACTTATTGACCACCCCTCGTAGTTTCAAGTTCACTTATTTTTAACTTAGATCCCTATTGTCATAATTTAAATGAGTCAGCATGACGTATCTTACTGTTAACATTAGATCATTGCTGACATAATTCGCCTGTGGCAGCTTATCTTTATCTTAATGACATAATTCAGCTGTAGCAGCCTGTCTTTATCTTCAGATAATAATAGGCTCCTACAGCCGAATTATGTCAGCAATGATCTAATATTAACAGTAAGATACGTCATGCTGACTAATTTAAATTATGACAATAGGGATCTAAGTTAGAAATAGGTCAACTTGAAACTTAATTCTGATTTGGCAGCCTTACTTTCTCATAGTGTTAAACTTAGATCGATAAGGTTATACATATAATATGTCAGCCTGGCGTCATCTTAATTGTAACTTTAGATCCCTAATGTCATAATTCAGATGTGTCAGCCTGACGTGGTTTAACTTTGAACCTTAGATCCCTACTGTCATACATGGGATGTGACAGCCTCACTTTGTCTTACTTTTTGCCTAAGATCCCGAATATCATTATTCCGATGGGCCAACGGGACGTTATCTTTCTTTTAGCCTTTGATCTCTTCTATCATAATTCAGATGTGGCAGGCTGACGTTATATTAAATGTAATCTAAGATCACTAATATCGTATTTATGATATGGCAGCCTGACTTTGTCTTACCCTTAATATCACTACTGTCCTAATTCGGATGTTGAAGCTTGATCTGGTTTTAATTTTAGCCTTCGATTCCTACTTGCATTTTTGGATGTGGCAGCCTAACCTTGTCTTAATTTCCATCTAAGATCTCTTCTGTCATAATTAAGATGTGGCAAACTGACGTTGTCTTACTTTTAACCTTAGATCCATACGCTGATAATTCGGATGTGGCAGCCATACTTTGTATTTTTTATCCAAAGATTCCTATTGTCATAATTCTGACTTAACAGCGTGACATTATTTTGCTGTTAACCTTAAATACCTTATGTCAAAAAACAGATTTGGCAGACTGACTTTGACTTACATTTTGACTTAGATAATGTTAGACTCACATGAGGCAGCCTGAGGTTATCTTACTCTAAAACTTAGATCACTTCAGTCATAGTTCAGATGTGGCAGTCTGAACTTTTCTTCCTGCTATCCTTAGATCCCTAATGTAATAATTCAGATGTGGCACCCTGACGCTGTCATCCTTGTAACCATAGATACCTAATGTCATACTTGAGTTGTGGCCACCTGACTTTGTCTTACTGTCAACCTTAAATCCATAGTGTCATAATTTCATAATTCGGGCGTGGCAGTCTAACGGTATCTTAATGTTGACTGTAAATATATCTGATGTTACAAGTTTGATTACGACAGATGCCACATCCGAATTATACCATTAGTGGCGGAAGGTTAAACTAAGGCAAAATTAGGCTGCTACATCATAATTATGAGGGAAGGGATCTAGGAAAACATTAAGCTAAATTTAGTCTCTCTTATCCGAGTTAGGACAGTAGAGCTATAAGGTTAAAAGTAAGACAAAGTTAATCTACCGCATACGACTTATGGATAATATTAAGATAATATCATGCGCCCACATCCGAAATATAAGAGTAGAGATCTAAGATTAACAATAAGATAAATTCAGGCTGCCACATCAGAATGCGGATCTGGTATTGATCTTCTAGCTCTGCATCTTTTATACTGTCAGCCGGTTGCTGGAAAGATCCCCAGACACTCTTCCCTCAATGATATAGTATACTGAACCCTGAAAAGAGCGGCATTGCCAGCTGTTTTGGACACAGTTGAACTTGACCGAGGAGATGGTAAGCGTCCGGATGGGATAACAATGTTTCCTTTAAGAAATGGAAAAAGTCTGTGTTGGGATGTAAACTGTGTCAACACTTATGCAGAGCATATTATTAACATGTCAGCTTTCTCTGCAGCTTCAGCTGCAACAGATGCAAAAAACTTCAAAAGGATAAAGTATTTTGCCCTTACTAAGAGGTTTGTATTTGAGCCAATAGCCATTGAAACTAGTAGGGTCTTTGGCTCCTTAAGTGCACGAATAATTAAAGAAATAGGTTCTCTTTTCAGGGAGACTACTGACGACCCTAGGGAGGCTGGAAGGTCCAAGTAGAGACTAAGTATTGCTATTCAGCGGGGCAATGAAATTAGTATATTGAATGGGGTTCAAGTTTCTCCTGGTGTAGCCCTGGACTTTGACCCCTGATTTTTATCTATTTCTTTATCTATTACTTTGTCTCTGTCTTTCTCTAGTCAATAAAGGTCCCTTGATCCGAGCATTTCTTAGCCATACCCCATCGCTGGGCCACTTCACCTAGCGTTTGTGAGCCAACTTAATATTGTTATCCGGCTATTTCCGGTAGGGGAGTCCTGATATCACATTTATGATGTGGTAGCGTAACATTTTCTTACAGTTCTCCCTAGTTCCCTCGTGTCATAATTCAGATTGGGCCGTCTGACTTTGTTTTCCATTCAACTTTATATATTTACTTTCAAATTTGAGGGCCTTTTATACCTCACAGTAATACTCTAAGTTCATTTCGACCTAATCATTCTCTTTTCTAATGTCTCACTGAATGAAGACCTTGTTTCTTGCATACTGCTATAAATAGAATACCTATCCAGCTTCATTTTCCTAGAGGTGTCATAATTGATCTTGCCAATGGTTGTATCACCATCAATATATGTTCAGTTTCCAGAGAATAAAACAACTCGAAATATGATCTGAGTAATGGTAACCCTCTTTCTTTGATTCTATACCACTTTTGCATGGAAGTATTCGAAACTAGATCCCTTACAAATATTGCTCCTACACAGCTTATATGGCTGAAGTATGTTGATAATGTATTATTAACATAAGGGATCAATCATAAGTTTTAAGCGTTCCTCAATAAACTTCACTTCCACCTTCCTCCTAATAGGTTTAAGAAATAGGAATCAAGAAAGTACCTCACCTTTTTGACATAAGAGTGATTAGGACTTCTAATTGAATAACCTTTTAAGTATAGAATAATCCCCCATTCAAGTCACTAACTCCATTCATTTTCCTTATCTGATTAAAAATCAAACTGTGGACTACTTTTTCCCTCCTTCTGTGAGCACACAAGACCTGTGATCTTCCCTTACTCTAAGCTGAGCCAAAACATCTCAGAAAACATTCAACTAACACCAATACCCAGTTGACATTTAAATAATCTAACCTATGAGCCTTTTCCTCTTTCTAGTCTTCTAGTTATAAACATTTAAACACAGAATCTAACCGGTTATATTTCCATCCCTGTTTACTACAGGACACTTACTTCAATACACAAGCTATCTCATACCTCAGTATAATCCTGAGATCTATATCACCCTATGCAATTCCTGTACAGTATATTTCATCGAAGAGACTGGCGGCTGACTCCTGCAACTGATAACTGAACACTCCAAAATGATCTCAGTACAGAAAATAAGAACTCTAGTGTGTTTAAACACTTTTAGAAATATAATCACTACATTAAATTTAATAAATAAAAATTAATTTCCAAATATCCTGAGTTAAATGGAAAATGTCGAAACTACTGAGTGTCCCGAATCTCCTTTTACTCCCCTGTAGAACAACCCTGAGATTGATACACTGTAACGCAATGAAAAGTAGTTAGGGAATAAACATTTATTCGTATTTTTATCTATACCAAAATTTATTTCTATATATTTCGATTATAAAAGATATATATATATATATATATATATATATATATATATATATATAAAATCACGCGTCATGTGATTTTCAATTTATACGAGTATATAGTAGGAATATCATTACCCATGTCATAGTTTCAAACATTTAATTTCCGGACGTTTTGGTCATTAACAACGGCCATCTTTACCGAATTGAACTCTAATAGGAAGAAAAGAGATTTTTTTATAATTACATGACAAAATTTCAAAAACAGCAAACACTTTACAATCAGTTAATATATGAAAAGTTAAAATCAATAAAGCCAGGAATCAGAAACGAAAACAAAAAGCTTTTTGCTTTCGTTTCTGATTCCTGACTTTTTGATTTTAACTTATCTTTCATTGTTTGTCCTTCTTTTACAATTTTGTCGTGTAATACTTTATAACAAATTTCTTGTATTCCTATTAAAGTTTAATTAATGCATATTTTTCATATTTGCTACTCTCATGTTGTTTAATTAAGTTTTAAATTTTAGTTTCTTGTTCAAACTCATATTTATTGATTGTTTTACCTATAGTATTCAATTGTTTTTTGACTTATAATTTTCATTATAATTTTTTCGTAAATTAACTTTTATTCAACTGCTTACTTTTCTTTCTGGTTTCTGACTCCTTTCTTGTTGATTTTAACTTATTTTTCATATCTTAACTGATATTAAACTGTTTGCCCTGTTTTTGCAATTTTGTCATATAATTCTTAAAAAGTTTCTTGTATTCATATTAGAGTTCAATACGGTAAAGATGGCCGTTGTTAATGACCGAGACGTCCGGAAATTAAATGTTGGAAACTATCACATGGGTCTTCATATACCTAATATTGATTAGGTTCCCCTGCAATGACTCCATCATCAGAACATATAGGAAGAGATACAATAAAGACGGTGTCCGACGATTCCGTTGCTTAGAGTCCACCATAAAAAAAATGGAGAAAGCAAAACTTGATTTTCTATTCTTTTCAACACATAAAAGCTACAACTACGTTCGACAGTTTCTACGTTTCAAACTATACAGATCTACTTTAATGAATGGTGAGCTCTACAAATCTTGGACTTCTAAATTACTTTTACAAGAAATTCTCCATAAACAACGTCTCGTATTAAAATTATCTTCAGATTTGACTCGTTCCTCCTTGTCTCTAAGAATCTTTTGTTTCTCTGTTGGATTTTACAATTTTAAATAGTTTTATACGGAGACAAATTGGTAATGTCACTTCTACAACCTTAACTCACCAAAATCTAAAACTCTCCAACTTAGGTATTAACTTCAATTTAAACTATTCAAGAGATGAGGTTATCTTTACTACTTCTAACAAAATTTTGACCCCTCAAGAAACACGTATCTTGTCTCTGGGACTAGAATTTAGACCTCTAGTCTTTAAATTAGAATTGTGCCGTAATTATTTGTATTTTGAAAAACTTTGCCACCAACTTAATCCTCTCTCGATCTTAAAATCAGGCTCTAATTTTTATTCATGATATCAAGTATTTAGCTAACAGATTTTATTGTAAATGCAATAGCTTTAGAGTTTTCTGTACTGTATTCACTTTTAAAGATTTTAAAATCCTATCCAACCTTCGTAAAGATCGTTCTCTTGTAATATGAAAATCCGATAAATTTAAAAGGGTGGTCATTTTGAATCAGACTAATTATATTTTTAAATGCAAACTATTCTTTTGGACACTTCTAAATTTTATAAATTGGATACAGACCCTTTTAAATCTATCTTGAAAATCGAAGACAAATTAAGAATCTTTTACGCTCTTTAAAAAAGAGAAATATTTTCTGTAACTTTTACAACCAATTGTTTGCCTCTGGCACATCCCCTGGTATTATCCATGGTTTACCAAATATTCCTATGGTCCAATTTTATCCGCCATCAATACCATCAGCTTTAACCGAGTAAGTTTTTAGTCCCCATCATTGACCCACTCTCTCATAACGATCTCATCTTGCAAGATTCATTTGAATTTGTAAACTTCGTTTCGCAATTAGATTTCAACAACAGGTTTATGACTTCTATTGATGTGGAGTCATTGTTTACAAATGTATCTCTGGATACCCTTGACCAATCCAAAGATAACGCTTTAGGTTCAACCAAGTCTCTTTTTTCCACTCTCTTAAAGTTGATAGTAGAAAATACAGTTTATTTTTAATGAGGTTCTGTATCTTGAACACAATGGGATAGCCATGGTCTCCCCATTAGTTCCTAGCTCTGCAAACGTTTTTCTTTCATAACATGAGAAACACTGGTTAACGAACTGACCCGTTGAATTTAAATCGTTAGTGCTTAAAAGATATGTTGATGACTGCTTCTTCATTTTTAAACACAAAGACCATGCTCCATTTTTTAAGTTACTTAAATCAACAATACCCTAATATTAAATTTTTAATGGAAACAGAAACAAGCAATAAAATCTCTTTTCTTGACCTTATTTTTACAAAATTGGATCAAAATTTCGTACCTCAGTCTACAGAAAACCTACTACCAGCAAAATTGGCACCCATTTCTTCAGTTGCACTCCTACACATTTTAAACTTGCCGGTATCAAAAACCATATACATAGAGCATACAAAATCTGATCGAATCGCTTCTTCTTTAATTCCGAAATAGAATATCTTAGGAACTTTTTTATTTCAATTTCTCTCCAGACCACTTTTTGACAGACTATGACTTCTAATTTCTTATCCAAACAGTTCGCTCACCTAACTCAACAAATAACAGTCTTTAAACCTCCCAAATATTCCTGAAACTACCAAATCTTCAACATTTTACCACTAAATTCAAAGAAATTTTACTCTCGATTCTTAATAAATACTTTCCTCAATGTCAGTTATTTCCTATTTATTCTAATCCTCTTTCTATCAATTCTTTTTTTTGACACAAAGAATCATTTCCATTATTCTTGCGATCCTCCATTATTTATAAATTTAGGTGTGCGACCTGCCAAAGTCGCTATGTAGGCGAAACTACTCCAGAATTATAATGTAGGATTAGTAAGCATATGGAAGAGTCTTATAGAACTGACATTCCTATCTCTAAACCTGAAAACTCCTCTACAAAACAACACTCTAACAAATTAAACATCCGCTTGAATCTGATTCTTTCAGTTTATTATCTTCTGCCTCCTCTTCTCTGGAGATAAAAATTCTGGAATCTTTTTTCCTAAAACAAATAAACCCAGAACTTAATGATTAATCATCCTTCCTCAAATTATTCATTATATAGGCAAATAGAGAAACATACAACCAACTAACGCCCCTACATAGTTTTCCTCTTGGCTAGTTCCGACCATAGTAATCAATTAATATTATCAGCTCCAACGAATTAAGCTTAGTTTCTGTCTAAATTTTTCCGTTTCCTTTTTATTCTTTGTGTTTATTTAAAATAAAAATTGCCTCCCTCTGATCCAAATGATTTTATATTCATTTTTTTCCCATTAGGTCAAGGTTTATTATTCTTATTTATTATTTCACTATTATTTAATTAAGTTTTAAATTTTCATTTCTTGGTTAACAGGTATTCATTGATAGCTTTGAATCACTTTTACCTCCTGAATTCAACTGTTTTTGACTTATAATTTTTGTATTTTAACTTATAATTAATTGATTACTTTGCTTTGCTTTGCTTTTTGTTTTCGTTTTTGATTCCTTGCTTTTTGATTTTAATTTATTTTTTCATTGTTTGCCCTACTTTTACAATTTTGTCGTGTAATACTTGAAAACAAATTACTTGTATTCCTTTTAGAGTTTAATTTATGTTTATTATTTATATTTGTTAAACCCATATTGGTTAATTAAGTTTTAAATTTTCGATTCTTGGTCAAACTCATATTTATTAACTTATATTTAACAGATTGCGTTTCTTTCTGGTTCCTAATTCCTGTCTTGTAAGTTTTAAATTTTTCCTATCTTAACTGATAGTAAACTGTTTGCCGTTTTTGCAATTTTTTCATGTAATTATCTAAAAAAAAATCTTGTTTTCCTATTAGAGTTCAATTTGATGAAGATGGTCGTTGTTAATGACCGGAAATTAAATGTTTGAAACTTAATATGGGTCTTCATATTTCTATTCCTGAATTTTTCTGTTTGCTGAATGTAAATATTTTGGACAGACAGGAAAGCAATTATCTGTCCGTATTAATCAGCATAAATACAATGTTAGCAGAGCTGCTAATAATAGTGCGTTTTTGTGCATATGTCCGAAAATAAACACTTAATTAATTTGGAATTCAGCAAAATTTATTTTTCGCTCAAATGACTCAATTAAAAGAAACCTTGTTGAATTTCTTGTATAAGCCAATTAAATAACTTTAACATTTCCTCTAGCCTTTTTAAAATAAAACCAAACACGAGAAGAATATATTTTCACACAGAATGCTAGAGATCAGCCACTTCTCCAAGCAAATATATAACCCTTTTACCACTAATTATCTTATCTTAATGCCCCCTACCCGCACAATTAAATTCCCATTTATCTCTTGCCTTATTAGTTAAGGAATTGGTTCTGTAAGCAGAAAACTTACGAAATTAGTCTTGTTTGTTAAATAAAAACTATCTTATATTTTAAGCATCCTGTCCTCAGTATTAAAAAATTCTAGATGACATGAACGACAGTCTCTACCGTTCAATGGACCTGTAAGCAAACATTTAAAATTGAACTGTAAATTTGGGGGTAACCGTTCAGTTTAAAAATATCAACAACCTTAGTATAAATATGTAATGAACAAATAAAATTTCTAAAAGAGAAATTGGAAATGAAATTTTCGGTCTTCCATGACCGTTATGCAAAAATTTAAATTGTTTAGAACCCTTCCAGCTTTGGCAACTTATTAAATGTAAATTATGTAATTGATATTCAAGCGCACGATAGACGAAAAACAAAATTTAAATTAAATACACTTCAGAATTTTAAAACTTATCTGCCGAAGTAGTGAAATTGAGATGAGTTTTCAGAGTGCATAATTTTATTTTACATAGTATTTTCATATTGTCAACAAACATATGAAAAAATTAAACTAGTAAACTCTTAAGTTAATATTTACCAATAAACATCTTGAGCAAACTTTGAGGATTTCTCCCACTAATATTTAAATTGAAATTAATAATCTTGCAAGTAAGATTAACGGCCGTATGCTGAGAGAAATATAAAATGCACTTTTATCAGATTTAGTGTAGCTTCACAATTATTTATAAATTTATTATATGCAAAAGGCTAAAATGTAAAATATATATAAAAAAGAAGTTTTTTTGCTCAAATGTGCATTTGACATTTGTTTTAGCATACGGCCGTTAGTATCAAGTATCACTATCTCATTACTTCTAAGATAAATAGGGCTAATAGCGTATTTCTCACTATATTCAGTTTTTATGTATAATAAAAAAGAAAATATAATATTAAATATGAAAGTAGCTATACTATATATACTGTAATAACCTATCCCTATAGGTAACCTAAACTGAATTAAAACGTCAACTTTCTTTGATAATTATTATCATCATCATCATCATCACCAACTCTATAATTTAAGAACGGGATTTTTTTGAGTATTTGAATAATAATTTCTAAGAATTTCTTTAGAGTTTGAAAAAAACAAAATAGTTTAGTTCAGAAAAAATAAATATGATTATCCAATGATTTATAATGTTTTAAAAGAAAATTAATTACAATTAGTGAAGTTCAGAAAGTTTATTAAAATTTAAGTAAGGCTGCTTTTCTATATTATCTCTAACTATATTTTAGCACCGTGAAATTTTGAAAGGGAGGAGTAGTTTAGAGTTCCTTTTTAAAATTATTAGAATTGGCAAAATTCAGAAAATGTATAAAAATTTAACCATGGCTGCTTTTTTATAGATTTTAAATTTTAATCTTAGTAGCGAAGCGCAAGCTACGGGGGGAAGTGGCGAAGCCATTGCCTGGTTAATTGATATGAATAATGCTAAAATACGACCCTGTAAATGATTTTAACTGGTAATATGGCTCTGTGGGATAAAGGTTGGAATTCATTTATATAGATACCCAGTTTTTAGTCCCCCCCCCCTTTTTTTACCAGTTTCCTCTCGTCTATTTTTGGCTGGTTGCTAATTTTTCTGGATAGTCGCAAGAAGGATACGAGTCACCTCTCCCTCTATCATCTTGGCTATATTTTTCCCGCTCTTTTTCCTTTCTATTGCTCCCCATCTTTATTTTAAATTTTCTATCTGTTTCTACATCCGTCAAATCAAATTTGAATAGAAATAATAGAACAGGGATCAATGGGGAAGACCACAACAGATCGTGTAGTAGAAGAGAAAATGGTTTGGAAAAATTTAGAGGGGATAGGAAGAGTTAAAAGGTCAGAGGCTAGACACCGATGAGTAGTGTTATGGTGCGTGTAGGTAGCGGTATTGGGTATGACTGAGGGGGGAAAGTGGGTAGAAGGAGAGGAGCGTGTTTATGGAAAAATTCTGTTCATGTTGCTGTTTTCTTATGTGTGGATAGTATTCTCTGAGGGTGATGGAGGGCTGCAGGGTATCTTAATATCATCGAAACGAATTGTCTTTTGGGAATATGTATATTTGGGGTATCTTGCGAGTTTCCGAAACTGTCTTGTTAATTGGGTGTGAGTGTATGTGTTGAGTGGTATAATCATCCTCAGGTGTATATAGGAGAGTGAGATGTGCATTTATGAGGAGAGTTCTAAATGCGCTCTGCTACGACTGTGAGTAGAACATATGTAAATATTAGTCTGGTTGGCAAAATAGAACCTGCGCAGCTTCTTGTTAATATTTTAGGTCCTTGTTTGTATGATTTGGTGTGTGTGGAATTTTAGGAGATTGTCAAATGTTGCCCTTATAATTTTTTTGTGAGGTGGCTATGTGAGTTTCTTGGATCTGGTTGATTTGGTTCTGGTGTGTGTGCAAATAATTGCATGTTGTACATACAACGGTTAATAAGTTTCGCAATTCGGATATAGGGAACAAGATATAAGGAAAAGTGTTTTATTATTTTTCAATATAACTACCCTCGACTTCACTGCACTTGCGCCACTTGTCCCTGAGGCTTCGAATTCCCGACAATCATAAATCTCCCGACTGCTGTTCAATCCACTCCTGGACGGCGAGCTGGACATCTACATCATCCCCAAGCCGGCGTCCACGCAGTGCAGCCTTGAGCTGGCGGAATAAAAAGTAGTCGCTAGGGGCCAGATTTGGACTGTAGGGGGCGGGGGGATGGTTGAGCTCCTTGGATCCGCACTCGCGCAGGGCAGCTTGTCCAACCCTGGCCTTGTCAACAGGGGCATTGTCGTGAAGGAGCAGGACACCGCGTGTCAACTTGCCACGCCGCTTCTGACGGATGCACTTCTTGAACCCAACCAGTTCCTCAGCGTAATATTGGCCTGTGATGGTCTTTCCACGAGGCACATAGTCCACCATCAACACTTCCTAAGAATCCCAGAAGATGGTGGCCATGACTTTCCCGGCTGAGGGTTGGGTCCGGAACTTGATTAGGGTCGGAGAGCTCCTGTGCTTCCAGGCAATGCTTTCGAGCTTAGTCTCGGGATCCCAGTGATGGACCCACGTTTCATCACCTGTCACTATGCATGACTCGAATTCCGCCAGGTCTTGATTGTACAGGAGCAGCAGCTCCTCCAAACTTTGACGACGTTGAAGTAGATCATGGGGTGTGAGGTTTCGTGAGGTTTCTAGGGACCTAACGGGCAGAGACTTTAGTCATGGACAAATTGTCGTGGATGATGTTGATAACACTTCCATATGATATTCCAAGTTCTCGCTCGATTTCTTCGACCTTCACTTGTCGATTTTCGGGGATCATCCTCTCTACACGGGTCACATTGTCCTCGTTGGTCACGTCTGACGGGCGTCCTGGACTGGAGCCATCTTCAAGGGACTCACGACCATGGCGGAAGTCCCTATTTCAGCGAGCAATGGCTGCACAGGAAGGGGCGGTGTCGGTGTACACTGCAACCATGCGTTCATGGATCTCTTTTGCATTCTTGCCTTCCTTGGTCAAAACTTTGATCACTGCGTGGTGTTGAACCTTCTCTATTGTTGAAAATTTGTGACTGACGATCTGCGATTAGCTACTGCTTCTTAAATAGACGAGACAGAAGCGTGCGGCTGGAGGTCCTGACTTGTCATAACCTGTCCTAACACCCCCACAAACAGCCATCTCCCTTCCTCTGTTTTGTCCTACTGATTCGAAAAACCTATTGACCGCCTTTCGTATAATGATCACGTGCGCCATAGAGTGTCACCTGTGTCTTCTTAGGAGTTTTATCTATGAGCCCATTTATCTTAAGAATCTTTATTTTTATCCATAATTATTTGTACATGGCGTGCGATGCTGTTTGGGCACTGACAGCAGACTGAATTGTCTCGTCGTCAATGTAGACAGGTTGTTCGTATTTCTGCAGTGGTAGTAAGTTAACTTGCGTCACGTTTGCGCGTGGTGTGAATGGACGTGATGTTATGTTATTGTATTTTATGTGACACTTCTTGTTGGCAAGGTAGTGAGAGAAAAGCTTCTGGTGCAGAGAGAGAGAGAGAGAGAGAGAGAGAGAAAGAGAGAGATTTTCAACAAAGTTTCTAATACCACACCTTATCGAAGGCATTCTCCACATCCTTGCTGCTCAGAAGTGTTTTCTGTCGTGATTATCGTGCTTTTGTACGATGACATGAACAAAAGTCTCAACCGTTCAATGGACTAGCCACTTCTGAAGACAAATAGGCAGGAAGAAAACGAGTCACTCTCCTCCAGAAAACTCCGAAAACGGGTGTTGACCATACGCTCAAATTATTTGCCTAGGTGTTCTGACAGAGCGATAGGCATGAAATTGCTAGGCTGTTGGTGTTTTTTTGTTTTTCTTGTGTAGTAATAAGTTGCGTGAGATTGTAAATGGTTGCAAGAAGTGGCCAGAGGTGAGTAAAGCATTGAATAGGTGCATGAGTGTAGGGAAGATATTTCTGGGAGGTGGTGAATTATTTTGTTTCGAATGGTGAAGGAGCAGTGGGCTCGTTTTGGTATTGATTTAATATAGTGTTTGTTAACTCGACGGGGATAGGAGGGAGTTAATATAGTAGTGTTATCCAGTGGCTCTATTCAAATGAGGGGGCGGTCCCAAGAAAATTAGCGTGGAGCGTACAAAATTCATGGGCTTTATAATTGAGTCCGGAGTGGCACGTCTGTGTAGTTGTTGTTGTGGTGGGCTGTAGAGGGTGACCACTAAGAAACGGCCAGTGTTGGTGTGGAACTTTGCAGATTAGAAAATAGAGAGTCTTGTGTTTATGAAGGGGTGGTGTATAGGGCGTTTTATCTAGGATCGTTAATCACAGCTGCGGTGCCTGCGGGGTAAGGTATGTGTGGTAGTTTGCAATTCGAAGTCTGTTGTTAGGAGAATATAGGCTGGTAGAATTCGAAAGTCAGATGTCAGGTATCTGGGTATTAAGTGCCCAGTTGGAGACGGTATGGCTAATACCCTGCCAACTGCGTATGTTTATCTGTACAGCACTAACCCAAAATATGGTCTTGATATAAAAGCGCGTGGGGTTGTTTTACCAATTACCGCTCTTTCTTCTCCTTGATATACTGGCATTGGACCAAGAGGGAGTTGGAAGCGGCTACCTTCACACGTATCTGCAGTTAATGCATTAGTGATTGGTGCTCTTACAGTTAGTTTAGTGGCGTCAAGCAGATGTGATCTCCTTGACACATGTTGGTTTTGCGTCCCTCTTATAAGAAGTTCGACAGTAGCGTGGTCATATGTTATGTTGTGTTCGATTTTTTGGCTGCATGTTAATGTGCCGCAGATATTGATTCCTTGTTTGTTGCGGTTAAACTAGAGTCCTTTGATAGCCTGCTCGCTGTATTTATGCTTGAGGTGGGTGAGATGGGCCTTGATGACGAATGCCAACCATAAGGGTTTGGTCCTGCTTACGCATACGTGCTGTTTATTGTTGACAGCTTTTGGTTGTTTTGCGTAGTGTTCTTGCGCAGCCAGTGAGTAAGTGAAATTTTTCTCCATCCTTTCTGATTGGTGTTTCGAATGATTTTAACAGTTACCAAATTGCTTGTGGTGATAGTGTGCAGGTTTTGTTCTCTGTGTAGTTAGAGCGTAGAGTTGTTTGTTTCGATCACTATAGAGTTTTCGGGAGTGTCTATAGGAGAGCACCAATAGACCAGTGTCTCGGCAGCTCCCTGCACCCGAGGATGAAACCTAGTCGTCTCAAGCCTCTTCTCCCACCACGGTCCTTTTTCCCTCGGTCAAGATACGGGTGCCAAGACAGCACACATTCCTACTCGCGTAAAACCTAGTGCAGGTTTGATGCCCCCAATATGAGGTCAACCGTCATCATTGACCTCGATGGAATACCCAAAGTGTTTTCGCTATGTTTGAAATGATAAGCTTTTTCGACTTTGCGTGAGGAAATAAAACTCACCACGTTGCTGACCCCCCCCCCCCTCCCCACCCCATATGAACGAGACTCCGGTTGTGATGCGTAAACGTGAGTATGGACTTGGATGGGCTCCTCAGAGGGTATCAAATATATCAGACTTAATGAAGGCTGGAAGCTGAATCAACGACCTTCACCCACAATTGCACCCCCCTTAACGAGTCTTAATTATTCAGAATTACATACTTCCAGCATGTGAAAAGTCTGTTGTTTGTTGCATGCTATGGGAATTTTATAGTATCCCTCTATGCTAGCGGTCCATGCAACAGCTCTAAAGTTTTACCTAAACTTAACTTGTAATTTCTCTTACCATTCTCCTACCATAATTATTTTCATAAATGTAATCAACAGGAACATATAAGAATATATTATTATGAAAATAAATCGATAGTCATTTGCAGTGAAGATTAGTTAAGACAACTTTTCTAAGTTGTATTTTATAATAATTGATGGAAAATTTCTAGGAAAATTGTCAACAAAATTTGTGTTTCTAATAACCATATTGTTCGTAGTATAACGATTAATAGTTATGTTGATTTTACCCTTTAGCTCCCCTAAATATGCATTCCATGTTTAATCCTAAAATAGAAAGGTTTATTGGTTCCATAAATGTCTGTTTGGAATCGATCTCCTTTCTAAAATATTGGCGGGATGTTCACGTTTTAGCTGACTAAGATATCCGTTCGTTGAAATAATTTCGGTACACAATCTACAATTCAATAGCTTTTATTTAAGAATATTACCTACCATTCATCAAGACCAGCAAAAGTTGTCCTGCAAAACTTTGATGGCTTGATCTGCGATTTCCGATTTAATATAGAATTATTAAACTCTAAGATATAAAGTTCACGAAATATCGTGTGTAAAGATATTTCTATTAATACCTAAAATTATTATTCCTCGTAGTAATATTTAGCTGAAGAAAAGAATGGTTATATCACAGATATATTACAAAATGTTAATTGGTTCAAGATAAAGAGCACGTATGATTGGCTTCAAGAGTGTTTACTTTAAGTAATCTTAGCTTCAAATATGTGACATATTTGATAATGTCTTATGCAGTTAGAATCCGTTATTCAAAAATCAGATTTACCTTAATCAACTTTATGTTGTATATCTTTGATGTAGTTGAAGCTTGAAAAAAACATAAAAAACATTTTAGGTGGAGCGTAATAAAATCTTTATTTAAAAAACCGGAATAAACCCCTAACTACCCGGCCGTTTCTTATTTTTCGAGTTTTTTAATGATGCCCACTTAGATTCACTGAAAATACTTCTATTATTACACTAGGCAACAAATTATAGCTATCACGTCTAGATTTTGTGTAATGACCTCCATTTCCCTTTTCCCTATTTGTTCCGATTAATAAATACAGAAAATATTTTTATTTTGTATTTTTTTAATATTTAAGCAAAAATATTTTAAAAGTGGGGACCTTCCTTCTTTATTCTGGCTTAGGACAGACAGTGTACATCACTGGCGAAGTTACTCCCCGCCTTACCTCCCAAGTTAGGAAGATTTTAATGTATTGATTAAGTTTGTTATGCACTTAAAGTTTAAAGAAACTTTGCTGTAGCCTTCTAGTTTTTTTTTGTGAGACATCAAAGTTTGTTTTTGTAAAGCCCAACAATAATCCTCCATCATATTTGGATTCAATTTTCCTTGGTACCTCGTCTCATTAAACAAAGTTTGTCGATGAAAACATTCACCATGTTCATCACTAACCGCTCCCAGATTTTCAGGAAAAAGATCGAGATGAGAATGCAGAAAATGCACTTTAAGTGACATTCTACATCTTATCTTTTCATAGGAATCCAGCATATTGTTTACTATTTCTCGGTAATTTAAACTTGCCGAGAAAGTTTTGAGTGACTTCCACAAAGGATGTCCATGCTTTGCGTTCCTTTTCATTGAGACACAAAGTGAAGGAATCATCAGAAACAACTCTGCGAATTTTTAGTCCAGTGAAAACTCAAGCTTCTATTTTTGCATCAGTTAATGATTCTTTGAATTTATTTTTAAAATATTGAAAGCCTTTACTTCTTTGATCCATTTAAAATTTTTTTCATTAACCCTAATTTCATATGAAGAGGTGAAAGATGAAGTTTTTTTGGATCTACTAGAGCATCATGCTTGACATTATGTTTGCCAATAATTTTTTCTTCTCTGGCTGGCCATTCTCGCTTTTTATAGTGATTTTTATTATCTTTGCTATCCCATCGACATAAAAAAGAACATGTACTTAGTGTATCCCAACTGTAACCCAAGAAGAAGTGAAACATCTTTCAAATCACAACAGATGTTCTAGTTATGCTCTTTGTACTCAATAAGTTTCATTAATAGTTGCATTGATGAATGTGTTTCTTGAGGACCTGTAGCGTGGACTACAGAAATTGCAGCTTTTTCACTCCCATCGTGCCGCAAAACGGCTTTAAGACTTACCTTACTATAGTTGATCAAATGTCTCCACTCATTAGGATTATAGTCACAGCTGATTTCCTGCATCAAGCCATTAATATTGTTGCAGTAACATAGAGTAGTTTCTTGTGAATAAAATTTTGATAAATTTGGTGTACGATCTCGAAAGAAAGATACCCTGACATCTGGAAGGAGAATATTTTTTTCTTGTAATCTGGAGGCAAGTAACTCAGCCTTTTCTTTACTCAGATCTAAATCTCGTACCAAGTCGTTTAAACTCTGTTGGCAAAGTAAATTTGGTTCTGTATCTTGATCAATTGGGACATACGTTTTATGTTCTTCAATTTGTCTAGAAATTAATGTAGAATCATCATCTGAACTAAAATATTCACTTATTGTAATAGGTGGCTTCAGTACTGAAGAAGATTCATGTGGTGCCGGTTTTAACGCTGATGGGCAATTTAGATAAACAATTTTATATTTGTTTTTCTTTGAAAATCCAGCCACATTTGTTAGGCAGAAATAACAATCATCATAATTATTTGAGGGCTCACACCATATCATGGGAACAGCAAATGGCATTGCCTTCCTCTTCCTATATAACCAAGATGTCAGCATTGTGCTATATTGCGTGCAGCAAATATGAGGGGCCCAATCTTTATCCTGGTCCCCTACTTTGCATCTAAAATAGTATCTGCAGGCTTTCTTCATCGTTACTGCTGTTTCTATTTTTCTCCATTGTGCCTCTGGTGTGAATTGCCCATAAACATAACAAAATATGCTAGGGTTGTTTACACATCCGCATCTAGACTTAAACCCATTACAAGATTTCAAATGCTAACTTGATCAAGCAAATGATACACAATGTGAGATCCTTATCATAAGGTTCTTATCAGAGCAAAACTTTGATAAACGTGTTATCTTCTTCACCATTTACCAGTGTATTAATCTGAAAATGTGAAAACAACTTTAAAAAACACCCCATTAATTAGAATTCAAAGATATTTGAGCTTCAATATAGTCTACTTTATATATATTAAAAATGTTAATATATATTAAAGATATATATTTTTTATTAATATATTATATATATATTAATTATATATATTAAAAATTGCATATTGGTGCAATATTGAGCAAAAGTGTGAAATGTCTTGAAAAGGAAAATTCAAATTACACAGATACTAGAAGTGATATGCAAATTCTAAAGTAAAATTTGTAATCATCGCCCTAAAAATCATCTAGAATCACTTATTTTTTGCTCTGTAACAAAATGTCTGTTCTCTAGTGTTACCCTACAATCCCAGATGTCGATTTTAAAGACTTAAATTAAACGCCGTTTCATATCAACGTTTGCAGCAAATGTTAATTTGATTAGAAACTTCTTAAAAGAGAGGAAATTACTGGAACGATCGAGGAATTAGCCACTTTGAGGAGACTAAGGTAATGTGAGTGAGACATAATTCTTCGTGAAATGGATTTCAGCAAATTTTCCTAAATTTCTGACGCTACCTTTTCCTATTCAGCTTGAAATTTTTAATACAGTTCTGTTGTATTTTTTTTCTGTTGTAGTTCTTATTGGTTTTCCAAGCCTTCAGCACAAGTTATCTATTCGATATAAGTCTGGGGACTATGGTGTCCACTCCATTGGGATGAGCCCCACTTCTTCAAACCAATTCTTGGTGTGGTAGTATGTATAGTTATGCTGAAATATAACTTCATTTTTTGGTGGTATAGACTTACAATTTCTGTGTAGAATGCTCCGGAGCCTGTGACAACATGATAGTATAAGTTGTGAAGTTCATTATTCCCTGGCATAGAGAAGGATTTTATGTTGACCTCAGATGGCCATGGCTTGTCTCTCGGCTTATATTGTTTTAGCCCTTAATATTTAATTCTCCTTGTAACTGTTCTTGGTCATATTTGGAAATTGGATCTTTATTGAAATCCCAACTAATTCAGAAGTTGTTTTCTCCGATTTCGTAGTGAAGACCAAATGATAAAGGTGTTTTCTAAGTGTCGTAAGACGTTTTCTGCCAATTTTCTTCCTGGATACAAAGCTCTTGGTCTCTTGATATCGTTATAAAGTAATTTTGGGCAGCATAACTTGAACATTTACTTTACATACAGTGTCTAATTGTAATAATAATTTGGAATCATATCCAATACACAATAGTAATATATTTAAGATGAAACATAAGAAATATTGGTTAAATTCTGATTTTCGAAAACATAATTTTATTAATTTCACACAATTTAGTAAAATACTAAGTAATTATAACCAAAAATTCAAACATATTAGCAAAACACACATTAATATCATACATATTTATCAATAATATGATATATTCTAAAAGGTTGGATTAATTATATTAAATACACACATCTACGACGTGTCCTTTATACATTTTGCCAAGGGTTTAATAATAAACGGCAACTTTATCAAATAGAAAATTTCCTAGCCCAAGACGAAAATAGGTAAAAATAAATAAATGGTAATATTATCTGCTGCAATCTTCATGATAAGATATAAATACGACTTAGAATTTCGCTATTCTAAAAATCAAGGACCAAAGCAAATTAATGCTAATGGTATGAGTTCTGTTTGGCTGTTAAACAAGTAAGAATATACAATCTAGACTTAAAATACCGTCCCCACCCAAGAGAGCCAATACTATTTACTATTGCATTTTCGCTCTTCATTTGCTCTCATTTTCTTCCTCCCTTTCTGTTTTTCGCTTCATTCTCGTAAAAGATCCAAATTGCCCCAAACCTGAGTAAGTTCAGAATATTCATCAAGTTCTCTACCGTGAAAAACCTGCATAATTAACTCAACGTATTGAAAGACAAACTAGATTTGTTGAACAGCAGGAGTGGCGATCGATGGCCTAAATGGATTAAATAGTATTTGGCTTAGAAAAAACAACCTTAGGACCAGTATCGATTGTCATTTGTTGCGTCTTTTCCGTTTTACCCCAGATCTTTTTGTGTATGAGTGGGAATGCGTCTTTTCAAATAAGTTAAAAGCAACACTAGGAAATTTCTGTTCCATAGCGTGTGAAAACGGAGCATACATAATAACCTATGGAGCTGAATGTAAGAGAAGTGGTATGCAAGAACTACAATCACTACAAAACTTTTTAGATCTTTTGCTGAATTGTATCTATTTAATAATACCAAAGATTATCACTCAGCGAGATTGATAAAGAGGCAGGCAACGCACGTTCTTTATTTTAGGGCACAAAAATAGCAGTCGTCCACGTGATTATTTGTGTTGTGGTATGACCAGGTTTACGCTGTTATATGCACACTGGCATACCGAAATTAAGGCTCCAATTGGAGATGGCTCGAAGAGTGCTATAAATACACAGTTGCTAGGTCATGAAAATATTCAAACACGGCCACAAAAATATACTTTAATAGAGCAATTTAAATGGCAATGCAATTAAACATTGACGGTCCAAGGCTATGATGATGGACACCATCAATTTAGTTTGAACCGAGTAATAATTAATTAAGTAATGATCTTACAATTCGACGCGGTAAAGGGGGGAGGAGCGTGCGAGGAGTAGAACCAGGGAGGTAAGTTCGACCTTAAACTTGTGGGCGTCTCATGAGACGCTCAATCCAACTTCGGCAAACGGAAATTACTAACGTACTGGTCGGTGGCTTCAGACACAATCTGACTGTTAATTCCGAATTATCGAATATATGAAGATCTTATCATCGGTGACAATTTTAAAAATGAGCTAATGGATCAGTTTTACTTTGTAGGAGGTCTATCTGATCGCCACAATACATAGGTGGATAGATTTTTCTGCATATTGCATTATAACATTGTGAATGATGGGGATAAAATAGTGAACATCGCTATATTTGACACAAAACCCTTGTTATTTCGATTTCTCTCCTTGTATTCCCATCAGCTCACCGATACGATAAAAACCAAGATTAAAGGAATTCCCCTTCTCACAAGGTCAAGAGGATGTGATGAGTTATTTTTTAGACAAAATAAAACATTGGTAGCATAACGCGTATTATTTCATCTTAATTTTATTCATAGAAATCAGAGAATATTATTAAAATTTAAAAAAAAATATATATACACATAAAGAAAGAGCTAATAATAGCTATTAGGAATTAACTGGAATTTTTTTTAAAATATCTTGTAAGATCCATTTAAAACCGAAAAGTATGGTTCGGTAACTCCCTGAGAGATCAATACGTTTCCGAAACGTCAACTCTCAAAACCTTTCTCCCTATCACCTCTTTCACTCCAACGTGTTCCTCGGCTCTGAAAACCATAAATGGTACAAGGATAAAGGATATAACTATCATCATTCTCTCTATTATCATCGGCTCCAACTATGCGTTTCATAGTATCGTAGGTTAGTATACCCTTCGTGTGAGTGTTAATGGTTAGTCCTTTAGCACGAAGTATATACTTCACCCCACTTGGCGTTTGGATGCGTACCGAATAAGATTTGGGACCAGTAAAGCAGAATGAATCTCCATACGCATCAGCACCGTACACATCTTTGATCTCATCGGTGAGATCACCTGGAATTCTCCAAGTTAAGGTTGTGGATGATTTTTCCTAGGAATGAAGATAGCACTGTCTGTGTCATAGTGTAACAACCCCTTACCAACGAGTCTAAGAGGCGATAGAGTATGATTCAAGCATAGGTGGTTGTGAATGCTGCAATTAGAAGATTCGTTACGTCGGACTCAACTTATACATGTTCAGCATTCTCCACTCTCGCAATGTATGCATTGCCAACTACATCCAACGGGTTCTCAATGTAATCGTTGTTTTTGATCAGGTCGATTATATCATGGTCTAAACTACAGATGACCGTTTTCATTCCGCCAATCCTGTGAGCGAATTTTCCCTAGAGACTGTAAAAGAAATAAATATGATCAGGATTAATAGGATGATTTTTGATTTATTATTATAGTAGTATTATCGACTTTGAGTTTATAAATGATTGAATTTATATTAGCTGTACAATGTTTTAACATTTATAAATCAAATCTTGAAAGTAATATATCAACACAGAAAAAAAATCTAATCACAGGCAGTAATCCTTACCTGTTTAGGCAGAGCTTTGCTCTAAAACGCTTCCAGGATTCCTTTCGATGTTGTTTATTTGGATGTTTATCCCATCAACATGATTCACCCTCTTCATGTATTCTATTATTTCATTCTCACAAATTACTCCTATTGGGAAGCCTGAAGCTTCTATTTTTTCTTCTAGAACAAACCATCTCACTTTTCAAAATCCCAAAACTCGTAGATTTTCTTGATCTTATACATTTATTCCAGTGCAAGTTTCAGTTCCGGGGCTGTGTACACTCCGGAAATCACACGTTGCTTTTCAAAGTGATCACATTCGTGTGAGTTGTGCTAAACGCATGTGGTGCAGAGTGTGAAAGTAAGTTTACCATCACCATCTACGGATTGAGGGAGAACTGTAATATACCGATTTCACGATACCGAAATATGCATCATTCACACCCTGAGTGAATTCTTGAATAGACAAAATTTCTCGCACAGATACACAACGTCAAAGGGATCCTACGAGATAGGGATTGTTTTTCATACAGTACGAATATGAGGAGCAAAAATTGACATAATGAATTTTCACACCTTCGGTTGGTGGGTAGTATAATATAAATGGGTTACATCTTCCACCAAAACCGAAATATGCCTCATTCACACCCTGAGTGAATTCTTGAATATACTAAGTTTCTCGCACAGATACACAACGTCGAAGTGATCCTACGATATAGGAATTGTTTTTCATACAGTACGGATATGAGGAGCAAAAATCGACATAATGGATTTTCACACCTTCAGTTGGTGGGTAATATAATATGAATGGGTTACATCTTCCACCAAAACATGCACTTCCCACATCCAATACACCATTGATTACATCGGTAGATATTCTATTAACTGTATCATGTCACCCTGTAATGGTTTGCATCATGGTTTCAAATTCACACTCCCAAAGAATGATAACCTTATATTTTCTACTAAGAATTCGTTCACTCTCTTAGGTCTGATATTATCGGTCCAACGACCCACATATACCAATGAGAACATCTTGTTTTAGATCACAGTTTTCTTTCCAGTACCCATGATAATAATATCCATGAAAGAGAAACAGTTCCTCCTCCTGATGGTGAAAACCCGTCAGGAAAAAATACTCTTCCACCAACAGAGAGGCTTTGCTCACCACCTTTTTTTGCATGGAAAATCGGGATCCCTCTAACATGTTCTTCATACATAAGCCAACGTATAGCCTTATAAGAAAAAGTTTTGAAATTCTTCCTGTCGATGACTGCAATAGAATTTTCTGGTAATAAGATATCTTTATAAACTTTGTAACACAATGATGCTATTATGATGCAAGATTGCATAGGATCCATGTTAAATCTTTCAATGAACGAACACCAAAAGTTCTCAAAACACAGGCGAAGGAGAGAAACATCTTGAATGCAATGCTTAATACATTCTGTACGATTAGTGTACATATACTTCTTTTTGGAAATTTGAATAAAAATTACTATCAGAGTGTAATTTTTACTCGCTATTTATTTTTTCATAGTTAAAATACCTTTTTTTCCGGAACGGGTCCAGTATAATTCAAAGTTTCCTCTCAAAGAAAATCGTAAGGAAAATAGCCTTTTCTCATTTCAGCGATTTCCATTGTTTTGTGCAGTTTTTAAAGCGAAGAAGGCATGAATACGATTGTGTCCTTAAAATTATGTCCTGAACGAGCTCTATCATAAAATTCTTTAGGCCTCGCTTCATTGGATGTGAAACAAATAAATTAGGATAACAATGTTAAAGCACTTCGTCATAGATGAATTGGGCATCGAATTTGGCATTCTTATGTGCCATCACATATGTTTTCACATTTTCTCTCGATCATCTTATTCGTATTAATTCTTATATAAAGTGTTTGCAAGGGGAGTTTTCACCATCTCTTTGAAAAACCTTTGTTTGTTGACTACAGTTCATATATTTGTCATATGTTTCATTTCCATTATCAAAGCAGAGTTTACAGATAATTTGCATAACCAATATATAAGGAAAAAGTGTAAATGATCCAACTTCTTTTTAGGTTTCAATATCATAATATACGGCATTCCATTTCTTAACCATCGACTTCTTCGAGCTTTTCATCCAGCACAGATGCTCTGATCCATCCGCTTTATAGTATGTATAACATTTAGAGCAGAATAACTTCTCACACTCGTGTTGTCTCATGCCGTTTGCACCCTATATGATTATATGGTTACCTAGAAGACACATGCTAATCTTCACACAAGTATGAAGCTTTTTGTGCGTATCAAAACATGATGAGCTATTAAACACATTACATAAAATTCCTCGAATTCTTGCTCCATCACAATGCCCAAGGCACTGACTGCACACCCTTTTACAGTCATTTAGATGGACAGTTACGTTTTCATGGAAGTATAGGAAGAAAAACACATCCCGTGATTACAAGGAAGTTTCTTGTTCTTAACATATGTATCACTAATGTTTCGAATTGGATAGTAAATTTTACTTTCAAGACCAATGAATAGGAGTGGGGCTGTTTTTTCAGGATAAGTTGGTTGAGGAGTAATTTGAATTTACATTCACCGCCTGTAGCCATAAATATGAGGATCCTGCATCTCTGCTCTCGTTCTATCAAGGAGAATTGATCTACGGTGACAGACTCTTTGTATATAAGATTACATTTTCTTCCGAAATCTTGAGACTCTTTTATTATTGTTGGAAGACAAAGGTTTTAGCGCGAATATGCTCCTTCGTTTTTTTCACGAGGACTCAGGAAACAAATGCGCAGCCTGTAGAATTTATATGGCCTCTATATATAATATGTTGATCAACTCTGATATTAGATGGTATTACAGCATGCCCTGCAGGAATTCTGTATATACGAACTGTGAGATTGAAGGAACTAAACTCGATTGTGTCCGCAGATTGGAATGCTGTCTCTAATCATCTCATGATATTACCGAATAATATCCACTCACGTTTTTGAACGAATGGCATGTGTAAATGTATTGTATAACCGGATACAGCCATAATTTGAAAACCTATTTACACGATAATCACCATCTCGAATCCGTTGAAGATTTAATATACGTCATGAAATCTCACGCACTACTCTACCAAGATCAGGTTCTTATAGATTCTCTACGATTACATAAAATATAATAATCAAATGATTTCCATATCTGTTTTCTCTTAATTGGCTTAATTTTTGCACAAGAACGATTTTCTATTTGCTGTTCTTTTTCTAACCTTAAAAAGAGGGGGAAATGATGTATATAGATATTTATCTGAGTGACAAATACGTAATTGAACTCCACATCGACGACACCTTCGCTTAATGAGAGGTTAGATAAAGAGAAGTGGGTTAGATCCTTTTGGTGGATCTTTTGCTTTTTTGAAGGGGGAGTAAACATCGTTTCTTATGAACTATAAACAAAATAAAAATTTTGTATATAGCTATCTGAATGATGTTGTCTCATTCATTATACAAAAAGAAAGCATGAGTGATGGAGGTATGAAAAATTATTTTTATTAGAGAGAGGCTTTTATATATAGTTATCTGAAAGAAGCCGTATAATTCATTGTACATACATAAGAAAAGTATGAGTGAAGAAATTGTGAAAAAATTTAAATTTATATCCCCATGTACTCGTACTTTATCGATCATTGGGCCGAGGTCTAGCGGAAAAAAACCCACTTCCTATATCGCATACTCTGGGATAGAGATAAGATGTTTACTCGTGTTGCTAGAATCATCTGGTGTTATACTGTATGGCAGAAAGATTATGAAGAGCTACAACGAAGTGCTGTTTTATAAAGATGTGTACGATGTTTCATCTCTAGATAGAAAAAATCATACACTCCTTATTTTAGATGACTTAATGCAGAAGATAGATGCAAATATATCAGAGATATTTACAGTTACCTCCCAACTTAAGAATATCTACATATTCCTAGTGGCTCAAAATCTATTTGATAAAAATCTTATATGCGCGATATGGCCTTAAATTGTCACAATCTAGTTTTATTTAACCATAGGAGAGACATCTCCTATGGACAAATAATGCCTGGTGAACGTAAGAGCTTCATGAAGATATATAAAGAATCAGTTTCAAAATCTTATGGCTACTTGCTCTGCGACTTCAGTCCGAGAAATACTGTACGATTTACCTTACGGACGGGTATATTTCCAAACGAAATCGTAACCGTACATCTTTTAGAATGAACAATAAAATGAAAAGATACGTGTATCTCTTCCATGTGTTCCCTACACTTTCCAAAAGGATGAAAAAATCAATCATAGGAAGCATGGATAGTGATTTGGTCTTATGTGTATGTTAAATGTGTCTAAATCTAATAAAAAGGTAATGCTCCCATGACAGCATCACAGAAACAAAATATATCACGATTCAAACGGTTGATACGTATGTTAGTTCGGAAGCCGGGTCATATACGTCTAAAGAATAAAATATTAAATCAGCGTTGAGGATCGTTTCTACCAATCTTATGCTCTGTTCTAACACCTCTTCTCTCCAACCTTCTAATATAAAAAAAAATTGTTTTTTCCCGAAGAAGAGAGAGAGCTACCCTCAAACTTAATGCCAATCAGAAGAAAGACTTTGATCTTTGGAGATTTCGCACATACCACCAGATGAACGTATTATAGTTTACCAGAACCCGTTGGAACATTATTTAAAACAGTATGATAAGGTTGTAAACTCATCTCTTGGTAATGTTAACCAGAATGATAGGGATGAAATAAAATAAACGAATATTCAGATGCAGATGAAGTACTAGGAGCACTGGAGCCTAATATTCGTGAAAAGAGTAGATTAATTTATCAGACATTAAAAATTACAGAAGGATTCAGTTGGGATAATAATCGACGGTAAAAGACACCCAGAATCTAACATTATCGACATCCTTAATGATTTAACTAGAACGTGGAGAAAACCTCAACCCTCTTCTGGGAAGAAGTAAGAGCAAAGTTAATATCTTCGAATATCCCGAAATCTATTATAAAAAATTCGTAACGCCGGAAAGAATTAGAAAATATTACTCACGCATTAACTTTTACACTTCAACCTCAAGGGTTTGCGCAAACATACGTCGTATTTCTCACTAACGCCAGCAACCCAAAATAGGGAACTGGTTAAATTATAAATCAATTTCACTGATGGAAATTACAGCTAGACGGTCCAATCAAATAATTGTAAAAAGCTAAGTAGCAACTGCACTGTTATTTTAATACAAGAAAAAACCTGAAAATTCAAACCGCGTCACAAAAAACCCTATCCTAATGGCTTTTGCCTGTCCAAATTCACACGAATACTCACGCGTAAGAAGGTATGTCTCGATTCGGTGAAGCAAATTATACAACAAAAATATAAAGTTAATATATTCAGCCTTTTGAAGATCAATAGAACAAAATTCGGTTATATTAGAGTGATCTTTGAAAATACCTATGGAAGAAAGCACTATAACAATAAACTATTCCTTAGTGAGGATTAGTTTTGGCTTGTGTTTGCTGCAATACACAGGTTAAAACAAGAACATTTCCACTATGTTGATCGTTTGGTGAAGGACTACGGTGTAAATCAGTTGAAGTGTGTAGTAGAGGCCAACCCTAACAGTCTATTTCCAATATCCATTTCGCTAGTTACTGGAAAAGGGATGAAAAGTCTTGATGACGCAGGCTGTACAATGAGTATGAAGTCAACAATTTTCTAAAACTTGAAGACAAGTTTCATCAAAGTTTTTGTCAAATGAAATAGTTACAGAATACGGTTGATGTATGTTATCTTACATTCAACGATCGACTTGATGAATGGCGAAAAATTCAACCTACCATGACAGAAGTTGAATATATAAAAAATATCTCGTTTGATGAGTTCCACTGTTTTCTCTCCGAGGGGGGGAACAGCATCGAACTAGTGAAAAGATTTGTCCTCACGTATCTTTACGACTACATCACCATTATGTGTAAAGAAATTTTAGAGATTATCTATTTATCAACCAGTCTCACCATGAAAGTCCAGAGGGTAGAGTGTCAGCAGCCTGCGTCATCAAGACTTGCAAGAAGAAAGTTTATGTTTACCCAAGATAGAAATAATATTTTGTCAGAGCACAATTCTTTAAAAAATATGTTACGTAAAATCTAAATGTAAAATAAAATTGGATTTTAAGATAAGATGTCTTTTCATTGAATAGTTATATAAGAGTGTAAGCTAGACGATTGTTACGCTTATATCCATCTCTGAGTTTACCAACAGCTTTTGGTGCGGTAAATCGACTGCACCAATCTGTAAAAAAAGATCGCCAAAAGATCTGATGTGGAAAGCTTTCTCTCGGGATTGATAGCTATATATTACATAAATCCGTTGAAAAAAATTCAAGACCAAGCACATAAAAGCGCAAGGCTCTAACGAGATCTGGCAACTAAGAAAGTTTTAAACATGCTGTACGATAAATAATCTTTGTTTTCGTAGAATGGACTGTCGACGATATACCATATATAACTATTCGTTGAGGGAACTATTCAATTATATTTAGAGTGCGTGGTTATCTGGTTAACCGATATTATTTATCTTCAATATGCTTAAGAAGTGGAACTGAGCTCAAGGATAATAATATGGCTATCATTAATAAAAAAGAGTTTTATTAAATAAACTACCAACAACACACAAAACGGAAAATGTTGACATAAGAAGGGATTTGAAAGGGTCGGCAGAATATCTGGCCAATCCGAGGATTAAGATTTGGGAGAGATTTAAAAAGTTAAAACAAATAAAAATTCAAGGGATGGGATGGTTCGCTAAACCATTTAAAGCACAGGATAGGGTTGATAAAAAGGTTAAATACTCAAAGGTAATGTTCAGCTTACGCAATTAAAAGTTGTTGTGCAGAGGAAGGTGACGCGAAGGAATCTTCGGTCCGCTGGCAAGTTCAAACCGAAGGGCGGGGGGGGGATTGAATGATCCTGACGTGACGTCTTGGGAATGAGAACCGTTTCTTGACAAACGGGCTTGAAGAACAATGGCTGTTCTACGTTGTTCTCTTCTGAACAACAGGGGGGGTAAAAACCGTCTCTTGTCTACGGGCTCAAAGAACAATGGATGTTCTAACGTTGTTCTCTTTCTGAACAACACGGGGGGAGGGTGAGAAACGTTTCTTGTCAACAGGCTCAAAGAACAATGGCTGTTTTAACGTTGTTCTCTTTCTGAACAACAGGGCAGGCGTTGTGGACTTGGCATCTTGAAGGCTCGAACCTTGAAACTCAAGGAATATTGTCCTCTTCTGGACAAAGATGGAGGATCTCGAGTTAGAGGGCCCTGGTGCACAAAGTGAGACCAGATCAGCGGGATGTCTCGCGAAGATACTCTGGATCTGAATCTCTCTTATTGGTAAAGTTTCCATATAAATAGTCGAGCCATCCCTTTGGCGTAGAGGACAATGGAGTGGGGGCTTTGAGGGAATGCCCAGCCGGGCCTGATAACAATACCTTATCTGCCCATAAGCCTAACTCAATCTGGCTTGATTGGTGCATGGGGCGAAACGATAGGGGGGGGAGGGGGATGAACCTCCTTGGTTAAATATTGACTTAGGTGGCGGCGATAAGAGAGCTAATAGGGTGGTTAAATGGTGACTCTATTCACGAGTAGTGACGTAGACATTATCGAAGTAAAAGGATACATTCGGAAGTCCATCTAACAGCCTTCTCATGAGATGGTTATAGTTGCTACAAGCAGTCACGAGGCCTAAAAGAAAGGCGCTTAAATTGCATTAAGCCTTTCTCCGTTTCAAAGTTGGTATATGCTTTCATATCGGGCCGGAGGAGAATTTGATAATACGCCTTGGACAAATCGAGTTCTGAGATGAACTTGGCGTTTTCAAAAAGGTGGAGGTTTTGGTCTACCAACGGGATGGGCTCGGCGTCGAATACAGTTACCGAATTTAACTTCCGGAAGTCGATGCACATCCGATAAGAGCTATCAGGTTTCTTGACCATGACGATTGGGGAACAATAACTAAAGGTGGAAGGTTCTATTATGTCTAAACTAATTAAATTATCAACTTCAGCGTTAAAAGCTTGGCGTAAATGGATGAACATGGGATAGGGTTTTGAACGGACGGGTTCTAAGGTTGTTAATTTAATATCATCCTCGAAACTAGTAGCGCATCCAGGCTTCTCTAAAATAACCTCGTCGAACTGACATAATAGTTCTTGTAGCTAACTCTTTTGATGTGGTGTCAGCTACGCGTCAATATCCAGGTCAGAGGGTTCAAAAGACTCGCCTGGTAGGGAAAGAAGAGGGTAATCGGCATCAGGTTGGATGCACACTGTCTGTATTACATTAAGGGACTCCGCGGGGTAATCCTCTTCAAGCGCCGATGTTTCGTCCAGTGCTACGAACGTATCTCCATGGACGCGTTGGGGGTACTTTTTATCTTTGGGTCCACGGACAGTCTCCGTGTCCTTGTCTTGGGCCTTATCCCATAAGGGTGTTAGTATTTCACACTCCTTCTGTGCCGTCCTAAAGTCCTGGTTAAGGGTCTCCGAGAATTCGGACGGTATCGGGGTTCTGAGGGGGACGGGCTCCTGGGCTTCTTTCTTAGCTCGGCCTCGAGGAAGGGCGGCCTGAGACACAGGGTCGGAACTTACTTGGAGGCTCTGTCCTATAAGTACGGAACAGAATTGTATGGGTGCTGAAATGACTTCAGCCCAGCCATTATAATATTGACACTGCAGGTAACATCTAACGACGGGGAATTGGTTCGCCCGCCCAAGGTAGTCATGTACCACCGCAAACTTTTCGTGGTTAGGGTCCACTGGGGGGAGGAGCTCGTCGGACACGATGAAACACGTGCACCCTGTGTCCCTGACGAGAGTCGATACTCGGCAGCCGTTCACGCTGCCCTCCTCAAATTTCAAAGTTCCCGGTGAACTTTTGTCAAAAATAAAATTTACCTCGTGGCCTGACGGAAGGGGAGAAGTTGCTGCTTGGGTCTGCACCACCGGGGAAGCCGGGGTGGCATTAATCTGGTGAACTTGGTGGGCTGGTCCGCTTTTAAGCCTAGAATTTTGGGGGGAATTCCAGCTCATGTGGTTTTCTACACCACAGGTGAAGCATATGATTGGTCGCTTCGGGAAGAGTGATGGAGGAGAAATCTTAACAGGAGGTTTGGTGTCCCGTTGTTGGTTTTGGGGAAAGAAGTTTTGGGGTTTTACGGGGCCCAGAAACTTCGTCAGCTTTCCTGGGAAGGAGCGCGAATCCTTCCTTCTTTCCTGGTTGGGGGGTTGGTGAGAAGTTCGATTCTCCTTTGGGTATAAATTATGGCTTGCGGCATAGACATCTGCTTCTTCGGTACACTCTTTAAAGGTTTGGCCCCGACGATCCTTGACGAACGCGCGGATCTCCGTCGGGAGAGACGCCAAAAATTGATCCCGCAACACGAAGTCTGTTAAGGACTCGTAGTCAGGATCAACCTTTGAGGATTCTAACCAAAATTTAAAATTCCTCTGAAGAATGTATCCGAATTGACGGAACGTTTGTCCGGGTTTAATACGACCTCCTCGACATTCTTGGCGGTAGAAATTGGGAGTCATATTATGAGCGGCCAATAACTCAGCTTTTGAGGTGCTGTAGTTAATTGTACATTCAGATGGTAAAGATATGAAAATTTCGCGCAATTTACAATTTAACAAGGGAAGTAATCTTGCTACACCTTCAGCCTTCAGATCCATGTTATTAATCTCGAGGATCTTTTCGAAGTGGGCTAAAAATGCTCCAAAATCCTCTCCATCCCTGAAATTGGGGAGCTTAAGTGGGAAATTGGGCGGTGTTTCTTAACGTGAAGTGGCTGATTGTATTTCGGCTTCTATACGAGCCATTTCAATCTAATGGTAAAGCTCAGCTTGTCTTTTCCGTTTCTCTCTTTCTCTTTCTTTTTCTTCTCGTTTGATTTCTCTTTCTCTTTCTCTTTATTTTTCTTCTCGTTCTTTTCTTTGCTCCTCTTGAACGTACTCAATTAATTCTCTTCCGGAAAGTCCTAAGGATTCTCCTTGCGCTTTGAAGATTTCGAACTGAGTCATATTTGCATTTGGGGGCCTAATAGTCAACCAACTAAATTCCTTGCAATAAAAATTATGCCTTCTAGAGAATTAGCCCACCTAAATATGGGCACTGACCTATTCGTACTTGGTTTCTCGATCTAGATAACCAATGACTAAAATCACACAAAAAAAACACAAACAAATTATTATAACAGTTCCTTGAGCTACTCCAGGTTCTTAAGTTTCAAAAAAGGGGATAGCAATCGTTAAAACAAAAGGGAACTACTATACTCTATTCTTATAACGAATAACACTATGCTTTACTCGACTGAGACCAGTGTTTGCAAAGAATAGCGTTAAACCTTACCGACTTGATACCAAATTCAAATAGTATATATATATATGTCGTAGAATGGACTCTCGACGATATACCATATATAACTATTCGTTGAGGAAACTATTCATTTATATTTAGAGTGCGTGGTTATCTGGTTGACCGATATTATTTATCTTCAATATGATTAAGAAGTGGAACTGAGCTCAAGGATAATAATATGGCTATCACTAATAAAATAGAGTTTTATTAAATAAACTATCAACAACACACAAAACGGAAAATGTTGACATAAACAGGGAATGGAAAAGGTCGTGAGAATATCTGGCTAATCCGAGGATTAAGATTTGGGAGAGATTTGAAAAGGTAAAACAAATAAAAATGCAAGGGATGGGATGGTTCGCTAAACCATTTAAAGCCCTGGATAGGGTTGACAAAAAGGTTAAATACTCAAAAGTAATGTTCAGGTTACGTAATTAAAAGTTGTTGTGCAGAGGAAGGTGACGCGAAGGAATCTTCGGTCCGCTGGCGAGTTCCAGCCGAAGGGGGGGGGGATTAAATGATCCTGACGTGACGTCTTGGGAATGAGAACCGTTTCTTGACGAACGGGCTTGAAGAACAATGGCTGTTCTACGTTGTTCTCTTCTGAACAACAGGGGGATGAGAACAGTCTCTTGTCTACGGGCTCAAAGAACAATGACTGTTCTAACATTGTTCTCTTTCTGAACAACAGGGCAGGAGGATGAGAACCGTTTCTTGTCAACGGGCTCAAAGAACAATGGCTGTTCTAATGTTATTCTCTTTCTGAACAACAGGGGGGGGGGAGGGTGAGAACCGCATCTTGTCAACGGCCTCAAAGAAAAATGGCTTTTCTAACGTTGTTCTCTTTCTGAACAACAGGGGAGGCCTTGTTTACTTAGCGTCCTGAACCTCCAACCTTGGCACTCAAGGGATATTGTCCTCTTCTGGACAAAGATGGAGGATCTCAAGGTAGAGGTCCCTGGTGCACAAGGTGAGACCGGATCGGCGTGATCTCTTGCGAAGATACTCTGGATCTGAATCTCTCTTATTGGTCAAGTTTCCATATAAATAGTCGAGCCATCCCCTTGGCGTAGGGGACAATGGAGTGGGGGCTTCGAGGGAATGTCCAGCCGCGCCTGAAAACAATACCTTATCTGCCCATAAGCCTAACTCAATCTGGCTTGACTGGGGCATGGGGCGAAACGAAGGGGGGATAGAAACCTCCTTGGTTAAATATTGACTCAGGTGGCGGCGATAACGTGTCCGGCTTCAAGGCGAAGATGCACGTGGGTAGCAACGTGTTTCCAAATAAAATTTGATAGCGGTTGAAATTAAGCGGCCTCAAACCGTTCTATCACATTTGTAATTGACGTATACTCTCGATATCTCGGGTTAATTCCTTTAAAGCAGAAGACACCCAGGTATGTCAATGCTGTAAGAAATCTCATGGAAGAATCAGAATGGATTCTAAGTTATATATGTTCTGATGATGGAGGAGAGTTTAACGGAAATAATATGAAATGTATATTAATGAATTTAATATCGGCATTGATCATGTTCACTCTCTAAACAAAGCGCAGAGCGCAGGTTGTGAAGCGAGTGTAGAGAAAGTTTACAGGGAAGAGAAGGCAATTCTGAAGAGAAAAATTTTCCTGGAGACGTTTAAAAGTAGCAAGGGAGGAAGAGGATCGGACTTCCGCAAGAAGGGGATTCTAGAGTCTAGGAGCACAAACTGAGAAGAAACGGTCACCCATTGAGCAGAGGACAGAACGAGGAGTGTTCAGGAGGCAAGCGATGTTAGACCGGGGTGCCCGAGGAATTTGACGACGGAAGAGGTCAGACGAAAGTTAAGGTGGAGCCTCGAGGTTTAGGGCCTTGTAGGTGATGAGAAGAATTTTATAGTGGGTAAGGAAGAGAATAGGTAACCAGTGTAGTTCCTGTAACAGAAGCATCGAAGGAGAGAACCGGGGGTGGCGAAGGAGGAGCCAGGCAGCATAGTTTTGAACTAGATGTTAGGGCCAAGTGACGAAGAAGGGAGATTTACTAGAAGAGAATTCGATTCGTCTAAGCGTGAGGTGACGAATCCATAAATAGCAGTCTCAAGGCTTCAAGGCTTCGTCGATCAAAATGGGATCGAACACGTGAAATCTATTTGTAATAAATAAAATGAGTTTTATTAGCATTTTTATAGAAAAATTAGATATTTTTGAAAAATCCATAATAATTTCGCCAGTACTGTACATCATATACTTTAGCTTTTAACGGAGTTCAGTTTCTGTTTACTCTTTTCCATTGTAGTACAGTGGTAATGAATATTCGTCTCTTGTATGCGTGAGGTCGTTGTTTTGAATAGCATTACAGGCTAATTCTTCATCATTCCCGAGGTACTTTATTTTGCCGTATTGAACTTATACACTGAAATGTATCATACACGATTTCTTCTATTCATTCATCTCTTATTCGAATTTTTACTAAGATATTTTATCTATTTATTCTATGTATTTATTTTTCGCGTATCCCAACTCCCGGGGACTAGCAATCTCTTCTACTTACCTGCTCTACCACATCAGTGCATTCTTGGTTAAAAACTCATTTGTAACTTACTCCATACCACGAATAATTGTAACCTTTATGATTTTCGCCCCAACTTTCCTTATTAACCAGGCATCGATGGGAAATTCTATATTCATTATTCTAATATCGATATTTCCATCACATTCTGCACTATAACGCTTTGATTGAAAACTACTAACCCATAAAAAGTGGTAATTAATGAGGATCATTAAAGGAATTGCTCTTAGTCCGTTGTTTATATGTTAATAAACTTGACAATAATTTGCTATATAAAATTCCAAAGTTTGCGGATGATAAAAAAATGAGAATAATGCAAAATATTGAAGCCACTACTCTAACTTACTAACCGATTCGGCTAAATTAGTGGATGTGTAGACAAGTGGTACAGAAGATTTAAGTTCGAATTTGAAATTAATGTACGTGAGTCACCAAACCGTCTCAGCGGATGCACATCGTGAATAGTCAGAATCAAATTTCGCTTTCTATCGAAAAGGTTTTAAGTGTCTGATAATTCAAGCGACCAAATTATATCATCAATGTATTGTAGCATCGCAAAATCAAACAGAGTTCTTTCTTATATCGCTTAGGATATATTTTTCTTTTATATAAAGAACTTGTCGGCTCTTATTTAGAGTACCCAGGTCAATTATTGTAATTCGTATATGCAAAGGAAAAGGCAAGAATTCCTCTTCTCTCAAACCTTTTTTAGGATAGTAGACATAAGCGAAAAAGGAAATCGCTGACATGGGCTCTCCCAAATGAAACAATGGGGCCACACAATAGTAGGGCGTGAAAATTAATATTTCATTCTGAATTCTTTTCCAAAATTTTATTATTCATTAGGCTTTGTTTTGTTTGGTTTTCTGTCGTAACCAAGCTTTATACTCATTACACAAAATTAGTATTGTGCGACCCATTTTATTCCGGGAATTTTTAGTCGTAAGCGAGTCTATTCTCGCGGGTGACTCTATATCCCACTATGTCAACCGTTCGGAATTATTTTGTTTTGGCAAAAACTATTCTCCCGATTCTAACGAGATTTGAAACCCTCTTTTTTTTTTGTCTTTCTCTTTCGAAGGATATAATTGCTAAAGTTCTCCTAAGGTTAGCCGTGGAATTATTTGGATATAACATTATAACTATTCGGCCGATTCTAACGAAATTTGGAACCTTTATGTTATTTTACATTCCCTTTCGAACGATATAATTGCCAAGGTCCTCCAAAAGTTAGTGTGGGTATTATTGAAAGTTTGGTATTGGTAAGCTCATAAATAAAAATAAGTGATAGCACGCAACCTTTGGTCAGCAGATCTTGTTTAAAATCAGCCTTATGTAGAGGACGGCCTACTGTAATCATCCGTAGATCAGATAGAACTACAATTATTACACAAACTAGTATCGTTTTCTGATGAGAGCAAAGAAGTAATCTTTGGTTTTGAGTGAGTTTTTCCACTACAGCTCATATGGAGGCATTGAGTTAAGTATATATTTAACCAAAAATGACTTATTGTGTCCATTTTCTGAATGACAGAGAATCTCGGGAATACTTTTAAAAGGAACTAATGAACATATAGTTTTATACAGCCACATACTCAATTAAATTTTACTAGCGATTTCTATTGGCTTTTTTACTGCTTTATGAATGGTGATGATTATTTTGGTATTATTAGTACCAATGAAAAGGTCAAGAAATTGGACACTAAGAGTTTGAGAAAATGTGAAAAAATATTACTTCTCATTGAGATTAAAATTAACTACAATGTGATGTGCGAAGATAACGTTTTTCTATTTATAGTGTCATTTCTATATTCTTAAAAAAAAATCTTATTTAAGGATTTCTAATCATTTATTTAAATATAAGAATAAAATTGACTCTATTGACTATTAACTATTCATAAGGAAGATTTTGATTTAAAAATAAATATAAAAAAACAAAGTAATTGATATATGAATAATATTTATAGAATTATATGTATCTTTTGAATATTGATAGGGTGCAGGTGCATAAATAAATATAAGGAGTGAATATCTCAAATGAGAATATCAATTAGCTTTTCGAAGCAGAAGTTGTTGAAGTGGTTTCAATGAATCAAACTTCTCTCTTATCATTCACGAAATGGAATCATAAACATCGAGTAATGCAATGACGGGAAAAAATAACTACAACTTACATAAATAATTATACCCCCTGATTTAAAGTAGCCAACAACCACTCATCTTTAAAGCAGAGCAAAGATCTAAAAATGGGTGAAAATAATGAAAGGAGGAACAGAAATTACTAAATGGAAATTGTTGAGTCTTGTAAAAAGGATAAACAATGAAGAACGGTTATAGTAAAAAAAAAAAAAAATATATCAAACACACGCCATTCAGCATCGTAATGATTTAATCATAAACTTTAAGAACCTGAATGTAATGACTATAATCACACAGCACTCACACAAAACTTCATGTCAGTTAACAGATGCAAAGCACCCCGAAACAAAGGATGAATCATGCGATTGATGAAAACCCTTTTTAGGCACAAAAACGTTTTATCATAAAAGTGATGCAGATCAGTAAAAGATATCGCGTCTCAAAACACTTGAGCCAAACTTAAACAAGGTCAACAGACCTTAGTCGCGTGCTCTCGATTGTTCTGACTTATGACAATAAAACCTTATGGCCTTGAAAACTTTAAAAAGTAAAATGGTTACCATCCGATAGAGTGAACCCGGCTAATCAAACCCAATTGATATCAAAGGCTAGAAATTGCTACTCAAACTGCCAAAATGTTCCTGCGAATATTACATATAAGAAAATAAAAAAGATCGTCTACTTACATGCTAAATAGGTGAAACTGGATTCAAAGAGTGTAAATAAAGTGGTGTCATTATATTCATTCTTACCTCAAATTCTCATAATGATTTATGAAATGGCATTAATGACATTTAAATTAACTATCTAAAATTAATGCGAAGTATTGAAGTATTTTCTATCTCTTTATCTGAAAAAATAAAATGAGCCATTTAATCTTTTTAAAAATTAAAATGTTTTCACCTCTTTGTGTATCAGAGAATTTAATTTGCAAAATATATATAGTTGTTATCAAAAGAAATATTCGATTATGCGTAGAAGGAACGAAGACACTAAAATTAAAAACGATCGTGAATCTTTGGACCTGAGGTAAATTAAAGTAAAGCATATTATCTTAAAATTGAATTACTTAGTCAATATTTATCAATCAAAGTTGAGTCAAAGCTCTTTTATCACTGCAACATATGTACACCAAAGTTATTTGGAGTGTTGTCTACTCGTAAATATGAATAAAAACCTGAAACTAGATATTATAAATCTTCTTCAATTTAGGATTTGTACCATTTGATGAGATAGAAATTATATTCAATTTAGGTTTTGTACCCATTTAACTACTTCGATTTAGGTTTTGTACCCTGATATGAGATATAAATATTCTTCAATTTAGGTTTTCGACCCATTTATGAGAAAGAAATCTTCGTCAAATGACGGTTTATAGCCATTTATGAGATAGAAAACTTCTTCAACTTAAGTTTTGTACCCTTGTAAGAGATAGAAATCTTTTCAATTTAGGTTTGTACCTTTTTATGAGATAGAAATCTTCTTCAATTTATGTTTTGTACCCTTTTACGATATAGAAATCTTCTTCAATGTAGGTTTTGTACCCTTTTATCTTCCTTAATTTAAGTTTTGTACCCTTTTATGAGATAAAATTCTTCTTCAATTTAGGGTTCATACCCTTTTATGAGAAAGAAATCTTCTGCAATTTAGTATTTGTACCCTTTTATAAAATAGAAATCTTATTCAATTCAGGTTTTGTAACTTTTTATGTGATAGAAATCTTCTACAATTTCGGTTTTGTACCCATTTAAAAGATAGGAATATTCTTGAATTTAGGTTTGTACCCTTTTATGAGATAGAAATCTTCTTCAATTTAGGTTTCTGCCCATTTATGAGATAGAAATCTTCTTCAATTTAGGTTTCTACCGGTTTATCTTCTTCAATTTAGGTTTTGTATCCTTTTATGAGATAGAAAACCTCTTCACTTAGGTTTCCTTTCCTAATGAGATTGAAATCTTGTTCAATTTAGGATTTATACCTTTTTATGAGATAGAAATCTTCCTCAATTTAGGTTTTCAACCCTTTTTATGAGATAGAAATCCAGTTCAATTTAGGTATTCTACCGTTTTATGAGATAGAAATCTTCTTAAATTTAGGATTTGTACCCTTTTATATGATAAAAATATTCTTCCCTTTAGGTTTTGTACCCTTTTATGAGACAGAATTCTTGTTTAATTTCGGCTGTGTACGCTTTTAAGAGACAGAAATCTTATTCAATTTAAGTTTTCTACCCTTTATGGATAGGAATGTTCTTCAATTTAGGTTTTGTACCCATTTAAAAGATAGGAATATTCTTTAATTTATGTTTTGTTCTCTTTTATCTTCTTCAATTTAGGATTGTACCCTTTTATGAGATACAAATCTTCTTCAATTTAGGTTTAGTACCCATTTATGAGTTAGAAATCATCTTCAATTTAGGTATTGTACCCTTTTCTGAAATAGAAATCTTCTTCAATTTATGTTTTGTACCCTTTTACATAATAGAAATCTTCTTAAATTTAGGTTTGTACCCTTTTTTGAGATAGAAATCTTCTTTAATTTAGGTTTTGTACCCTTTTAAGTAATAGAAATCTTCTTCAATTTAGGTTTTCTACCCTTTTTTGAGAGAAATCCTCTTCAATTTAGGTTTTGTACCCTTTTATGAGATAAAAATCTTCTTCAATTAGGTTTTGTACCCTTTTTTAAACGCCATGAAAAAGGATATCGGCATTTCACTTCCAAGAATTTATAAATAGTGCTGTGATATGATCCGATGCTCCTGTTCGTATATTCCTCAAATTTTGTCCGATTTAAAAGGCTTCGTATAATTATTTTTTTGGGGTAGTGAGTGGAGGCTTTCCTCTAAGTTTAGTAATATATAACATACTCTGGAGAAGAAAGAGTGAAAGAAAAGCATTAAAATTATAAAATCGAATGAATAGAGAAATATACGGGAAGAAGAAAATGAGATGAATATTTAGAACAAACCGTCGGTGCTAACTAAACTCGTTTCTGCAAGAAAATAATCAAGGTTTTGTGGGACAAAATTTTAAGAGTAGAAGAGATACTAAAACATATGGCTTTAATTCCTTTCTGCATGGCGAGGATAAATGGAGAAAATAATAGTATACTTTTTCTGCAGAAATGAAACGCGTTTACATAATTTTTACTCTAGACACTTACAGATTATTGACATTATTTATGCACACCTTAGAATGGTTGACGGCAAAGTATTAGGTTGAGGAATAAGTTCTTGCGTTTTTTTTCAATGTTGTGTTGATTTAAGTTTTGTTGACATGATTTGTGCGCATATTAAGAAACAATAATAAATAATACGAGCAAAATTTTTACAGGTTAGGCTACGTCTCTTAACAGCGTAGACTATTAGGCTTTTGCTTAGGCTAAGTCTTGAAGTTGAGTAATAAGTCATTGCGGTTTATTTAATTTAATTTTTGTTCTGTACCCTCAAAATGGAATGTCAAGTTAAAAGAAAGGTGCATTTTCGACACTTGTTGTTATTCATTTTCAATCGAGACGGAAACAATGCAAACGCAGCAAAAGCTCGTCGCGATATTTGTGCTGTGTAAGGAGAAAATGCTTTATCAGAAAGGACAGCTCAATGGTGGTTTTCACCTTTTAAAACGGTCATTTCAATCTTAATGACGAGGAACGTTCTGGTCGCCCCATTAAGTTGGATGAAGATCGATTGAACGACCTTCTTCAAGAAAATCCCCGCCAATCTACGAGAGAATTGGCTGTATAATTGGCGTGTGATCAGAAAACTGTAGTGAATCACCTTCATTCGATGGGGAAAGTTCAAAAACTCGGTGCATGGGTTCCGGACGCTTTGAGCGAAAGCAACAAACTTCAACGCTCCACGATTGCCGCAGGTTTGCTTGCTCGTCACAAGGTTACTCGTGGATATAAGGACAGATTTCTTGACTGCATCATCACTGGCCACGAAAGTGGTGTGTTTATGTCAACATGAACCATCGAAAACAATGGCTTAGCCCCAATAAAAAGCCACTTCCGCGATTAAAGCAAGCACTTCATCCACGAAAGACGATGCTGTGTGTGTGGTGGGATTGTGAAGGCATCATTCTTTATGAGCTTCTTGCGAACAACGAGATTGTCAATGCAGAACTTTACGTTCAACAAATATATCGACTCGCCGAAGCTATTCGTGAAAAGTGAACTAATCGACGTTATGGAGTCCTCCTGCAACACAACAATGCTCATGCTCCCATGGCCAATATGAAAAAATACGCCATCTAAACGCTTAATTCGGAAGTCCTGCTGCATCCTCCATATTCGTCAGATTTGTCTCCATCGAACTTCCATCTATTCCGATTGCTCTCCAACAATTTGCACGCCGTTTCGTTCAATACTGATGAGGAATTAAGAACCGGGTTAGACGAATTCTTCGAGTCAAAATCCAGAGATTTTATTGCAGAGGAATCGAAAAACTAGTTGAACGTTGGGAAGAAGTCGTAAATAACAACGGAGAATACATTATTGATTAAATTTTATATTATTTTTAATTAAAAATGAAGTTTTTCTAAAATTGTTAATGGTAATGAATAAATTTGATAAAACCGCAAGAAATTATTCTTTAATCCATTATAATTCACAATTTAATGGCAAGTTTAATATAAGAAAAAATTCCACATGAGAGAGTAAATAAGGCAAACGATCTCCTTACGTAGAGACTGTGCTCGATTCCAGGCAAGAGAGACAAAATTTTCCTCACTCGCCGGGAGCCGCCATTTGCACAGCGGCTCTAATCTGAGGCAAACACGCGGATAGCTCCGGCTAACTATGTCACCACACATGCATCGCATCCCTGTTGTTTCTTCACCCGTATTTCTTTTACATTCACTAAAAATGTCCTTTCATGCCTAAGGGGATCTGTTATACACAACCTCCTGTGCAAAACTGGTAGTTATTAATTGAACCCTGAAGACTTCTCTACTTACTGGTTTGTAACCAAACACACTACCACCAAGCGGTAATACTGTTTTCTTACAATCGTTGATGCCTTCAAACTTACCAGCAATTGTAAGCTGATCTTAATGTCGATTTCATTATCCGTTCAGGGGATTTCATTTAGCATTAAAAAGTGACTCGGTGTGTAATTAACTAACCTAACCTTACAGGAATGTCTAAATTCCGTCAGTTCGAAGTCTGCTATTGCGTAAAATATACTTGAATACTTGGAAGTTTAAAGTTTGGTTTAAAGAATTACAAAAATCTATCGCTGAAAGAAAAATTCGATATCTAACACTTGGGTCTCGTAGCTGAATTATGCAAATGAACAAAATCCGATTGAAAACCACCTAATTGATACATCTGAAGCTATGTATTTTTTGTTAAATACTTTCATCACATTTTAGCTCTATGAAGGTATTGCCTTTGATTACTCTAACAAAAATGTTTGAATAGTTATTACTTCGCAATCAAGAGATAGTTCCGATGCTTTTAACCGTTGATTAAAACCCGATTTTCCTTACGGATCTATCGAATAAATTGATAATATCCTTTCAAAAAAGCTTTATTATTTACTTAAAACTGAGAAACGAGGAGAAGTTTGTAAAGGTGACAGTAGTATGCGGGTGCCCAAGTTAATCAGACTCACACCTAATGTCTGCATTTCTGAGATGATCTTGAATATGCACACTTTTTTATCAGAAAATTTGCGTGTACACAATAGGTGAAAGTAACTATGTATTCTTCTAGAGCTTTTTTGAATTCTGAAAGACAGTTGGCGTGATTGTGTCAAAGAAAATCAAACATTTCAACGCTTTATTGTTTAATATTACAGTTAGTTGTTGATGGGTGTTGCATCCGGAGCTTGCGCGGAAGAAAAGAGTAGAATCTGATCAAGGGTAGAATGAATGGCAAGAATTGAAAGAAACTTTAACTCTCCGTGAATCCTCGAGCTGTCTTGAGGAAAGGGCTTAACGATGGAATTAAGTCATTTATGAATATCAAATTGCAAGAATAGACTGTTAAATTGTGAGGAAAGTTTGAAACCATTTACTAACCGTTTTTCGGTACAGCGAATAACATCTTGCGAGTATAAATTGACTCCAAAACGACCGACGGCATTAAACGAGTGAGGAATGAGTAAAGATATGGAATCTTGAACTTTTGTGCTTTATTACTTTTAAAAAGGAAAGAGTGCGGATTAATTAGAGGAGTTATTACAGATAAATTAAAGAGGAAAGTACGGATTAATTAAGCGAGTTATTTAGATTAATTAATTTAAAAACTTACATTCAGGTAACGCACAGTTATCTATGACAACAAATTTTTCCAGCAAGGGTTGTATTAATAATTTAGATAGACACAATTTATTATTAAAAAGGTCTGTTAAATTTAGTAGACAGTTTCACTAATTTGCTTGTAGATGTTCTTACGCTTTGCATGCAGACTTTCGGTCTTTGGCCTACGTCTTATCTGGGTCTGACAACGGGCTTTGTTCTAAATTTTTAAAATATATTTCCATTACATATACCATAATAATTTAATTTTTGTCTATATTTTTTTCACATCGATACTTATTCTCGGCTTATAATCGAGAAATTAACTTTTATGGGAATTCCTTTGAAATACGGAAATAACAATCCTCACGACACTTATTTCCCTATCTAAATTTGTTCTAGAAGTTTCATTTTGCGTTATTCGTTTTTATGGACAAGTACGAGTAGCTATTTCCTCCTGCCAAAGATTAAAATTTAAAATCTACTTTTGAAATAACTTCGATAATACCTTCGAAAATACAAAAAAAAACCAGACATGTCTAAATTTTAATAACTTTTTTCTCAAAATCACCATTTATAATTCTTTTTCTTTTAACAAATTCCAAAACATTTGATAATCATATTATTTTTTTCTGAACACTATTTTTCTTTCAAAAAATTTCAAATTTCAAATGAGTATTTTATTTTTTAACAATCACTTTAAAAATCATAATTTTAGAATGTAAAACTGTAAATTTTCAACTTTAAATATGCATATATTATAATTACTATAATATAATATCTAAATAGCTGATTTCCACTGACTCATGGAAGCTTTGATACTCCTACTTTGACTCATAGTTTTCCCTTCTCCTCACAATTTCCCCTTTTCACCACTATTAACTATCCTAAACTTTGCAATTCATTATGTATTTGGTAATTACTTAAGTGATTAAGCTAAAATGTATTTTTTGTATTTTCATAACTTAATAAATCTTATTTTATCTCTTATCGCTAAAAAAAATTAAAAACTTTAGGCCATGTCACGAAATTTGTTTTTGGTCTATTATTACCTACTAATATTTTTTCTAAAACGAAAAAAATTAAAATATAATGTAATGGATTATTTTGTTGAGTTAGAATTCATTTGACTAAAATTTCCTTATTGCCTGGCAACTTGTATTGAGTAATTGATACTCGTAGAATTGTATCAGGAAAACTTATATTGTCCGTGTCGGGCAGTTGCTTGGTCACACCTTTGCCGTCGTCATGCGTTGGGACTCAGGAGATTAGAACGAGACAACGAGATCGAGAAGAATATAGAAATAGTGAGAATGGATCGTTATAACTGGATGAAGAATCATAGGGGTCTGCGTCTTGGAGATAAATGAAGATGTTGGAGACTGTTTTAATCGCGCTTAGACTAAGCGGGTTGTCAACTTCACTGAGCATTTGAAAGTGAGTATTGTTACTCATCAGTTGAGTCATCTCAAACTCCTACTCCTGTTTGAGGGAATTTGTGTCATTGGGAGTGGTGAACAACCCCCCAAAATGCCCCAGCCATCTCAGGAGAAAAAAAGTGAATCGTAATATCTCTCTGCTCGATAGCTTTACATTTGTTTGTATGTGACATTTTCCCCCGAATCCTCATTGCAAGAGTTGGGATAAAGGACATGGGATCCTCTAGATGTTAACAACAGCATGGCTGCTCTTTCATTCTTTTTGCATAGCCCCAAATCTTGTTAAATACAAAGAAATAATTTTTTTTCATATGCATATATTTTTTCCTCTCACCCAAATTCTGAGTAATCTATTATTTAAATAAACCAACCATTCTACTTGTAGTCAGTGAATTCAGGGTTCTTATATTCTCCAAACTAAAGAGTTTATAAATAAAGATTCGTAATGAAATATTTTAATCAATGATGCCAAATGGGTATAACCTCAGGATGAAAGAGGCCATTGATATAATGAGAAAAATCTTTGGTCTTTTCATCTTTTAAAATAACCAACTGAAAGAATTTGAGGATTTCCACAAGAAATGAAAACTTTCGCCCATTATTTCTTATTTTTTCAATCCTCCGGGAGCTTCTATTAAGGTCTGAATGCTCTTTCATCCGATTTAATTAATGAAGAAATTTCAGATGGGGTTAAGAATGTTCACTCATTTCCATGAAAGTTCTCAGCAAGATGGAATAATTGAATAAAAATTCAAAAGGAAATGATTTTGATTTTTTTTTTAAATGGAACCGACGAGAGAGGTGATATTAGCTGTAAGTGAAAATCACTTGAAGGTAATAAACATCATAGAGTATTGACAGCTTTATTCGGATACTAGTTTCGGAAGGGATTAAATTTAGAAAACTGCAGTCATCTCAAAAGTCGCGATACATAGCTAATTGTTTAAACATGTGAAACAATTGTTTTGGGGGTGTATAGATTAATTAGAGGCCAGGGGTTTCTCTAAAGTTTTTTCTTTGTAGTATCTGAGTAAATCTTTCTATATACTATGATTTTTATTGCAATCGACGCCCTCTGTTAACATTTTTTAGGTGAGTAGAAAGAACTAAGCCCTGGTAGACAAATGAAGAGACTAGGTAGACTAAAGGGAAAGTTTTAATTGATTTCATTTCAGTGAATGACGGGTTTTTTTCATTTCAAGTTACCATAACTATCCATGAATGTGAAGAGTTTCATTTATCTTCACTTATAAGGAAAATATGTTCATGGAACTTGTTTACCGATTGAAATAAAATGATATACAAACCAAACATATATCCGCTTTTAAAAGAAACTACAGAACTAGGAGCAACAAAGCCCCTAGGTCCCACTCAAGGCCAGTCCGAGAGGTTTCATCTGCATGGAAGTTAAAAAAAGGGCCTCATTTATTTAACTCGCCAGCGTTTACTTCCTTCATTGCTTTGAATGAAAAGTAAAGGAGTAAAATCAAGAGCACCATGTCTTTATATATTTTAAAAAGAGCTTTAGAAAGAACGTAGTGGAAGTTAAGGGGGGGAGGGAAACTGTGGATAGGACATACGAAGGGAGATCAATAAGTTTTGCAATTCAGATATAAAGAAACAAGATATGAGGAAAAGTGTTTTATTATTTTTCAAGATAACTACCCTCGACTTCAATGCACTTGCACCACTTGTCCCTGAGGCTTCGAATTCCCGACAACCAGAAATCTCCCGACTGCTGTTCAATCCACTCCTGGATGGCGAGCTGGACATCTTCATCGTCCCCAAACCAGTGTCCGCGCAGTGCAGCCTTGAGCTGGCGGAATAAAAAGTAGTCGCTAGGGGCCAGCACTAAACTGTAGGGGGCATGGTTGAGCTCCTCGAATCCGCACTCGCGCTTGGCAGCTTGTGCAACTCTGGCCTTGTGGACTTTGACGACGTTGAAGTCGATCATGGGGTGTCAGGTTTCTAGGGACCCAACGGGCAGAGACCTTGGTCATGGCCAAATTGTCGTGAATGATGTTGATAACACTTCCATGTCATATTCCAAGTTCTCGCTCGATTTCTTCGACCTTCAACCATCGATTTTCGAGGATCATCCTCTCCACACGGGTGACATTGTCTCGTTGGTCACGTCTGACGGGCGTTTTGGACGGGGTTCATCTTCAAGGGACTCACGACCATGGCGGAACTCTCCATTCCAACGAACAATGGTTGCATAGGAAGGGGCGGTGTCGGTGTACACTGCAAACATGCCTTCATGGATCTCTTTTGTATTCTTGCCTTCTTTGGTAAAAAATTTGATCACTGCGCGGTACTCAACCTTCTCCATTGTTGAAAAATTTGTGACTGACCATCTGCGATCAGCTACTGCTTCTTAAATAGACGAGACAGGAGCGTGCGGCTGCAGGTCCTGACTTGTCATAACTTGTCCTAACACCCTCACAAACAGCCATCCCCCTTCCTTTGTTTTGCCCTCCTGATTCGCAAAACTTATTGACCGCCCCTCGTAGCAATAGCACAACGAATTGGAAATTGAAGACTGAAATTTTAAATTGTAGATGATTATTATGACCAAATTAAAATAGTTCGAAATTATGAGGTAATCTTAGTGAATATCTCGCAAACTTTACATTTTTATATGAAGGTATTACAGTTAATGGAACTAGCAAAGACCCTTGAGCCCATACGAGCCAACTCAACAGCAAGAATGTTACTTTTTCATCACTTGCAACACTCAGTCCCCCCCCTCCCGTATATGCTTATTTTTATTTTATGTAAAATTATTATTTGTAAATTAAGTATCTTCAAGAGGTTCACGAAGTTAATAAAATGGGTACGAGTTATAGGGGTCAAGAGTATAGGAGCGGCGAACTTTCTTGTAGTAGGCTTCGGCGCAGAGGGAAATTCGCTTGACCAAGTCTTGAGATTAGGTAGGCTGGATTTTGAAGGATCAATGTGGACTACCTGTAGCAAGGAAATCACAAACGGAGGATTTCGGACTCTTTTTGGCCGTAGAACTCGGGTAGCCTTGGGCGTAAGAAGGATTCACTGGCGTGTTGTGTGTTTAAGTGAGGCCTATTATTACATGGCGTCGCTCTGAATGGCGGACCGACTGACTCTCTTACTCGCTTCTGCCTGTCTGTCTTCTTACTTTCTTACGCTCTTACTCTCTTTTAACTCTCTGCCTCTGTGAGTTTAGTAGTATATATTTGTCTCTGGAAACAGTGGGCGTGGCATATTATTATTAACTCTTGTTGCATGTTTTGGGCGGAGCCTCTTTCACTCGTATCAAAGGAGATCGAAATTTTGTTTCGGGTCAAAATAGAAAAGGCGCGACTGAGTTTCGCAGTCCCTTGCTACCAAACAATGACTGCTACTAACCAAACAATGGCCGCTGCTATCGTATTTTCAGTTTTCTACCTGCATCTAAAGCTTTGTTTGAACAGCTGACCACTTTTGTATGCGTGTGTATATGTATATATGTTTGCTGCAGTCTCTAATTCATTCTTCTTCCCCCCGAACAAAATACATATATTATTTACATTCATGTTTTCTTAACTCATATCTATATATCCTATAAATGTTTCTCTCTATTCTAGATGGGTTCATTATTACATGGCATATTATTTTAGTAAAGAATGCATGTGCCCAGTTTCAGGATTTCATAGGTCCACCGGGCGCTCATTTGTGAGGTTCCTCGCTGCGCCTAGCTATCTTGAAATTTGGGTGCCACAGGCCTGCTTTACCTTCGATTTGAGCTCTACATATCAACCATATATTGGCCCTAGGATGAAACGATTTAAAGCCATTATTTCTAGTAACACCTTCATTATTCAATCTAATAAAATTCTCGGAGGTAATGCTATCAAAGCCTTTTAAAACACACGAATCAGTTCAACCCTAAGTCTTTTAAGCAACCTTTGTATAATTTATGTCTGAGTTCTAGGATCATTTTAGTGGCCCTATACTGGATTCTCCTCACTATTTCTATATCGTTGACAAGTAATGGTGACTATGACTGAATCGCATACTCTAGATAGACACGGATAAGCGTCTTGTACAGGGTGTAGCAGAACCGATTGAGCAGTTTTAAGGAGTTATAAAAAAGTAAATAGGGTATATAGAGAAGAAATTTTATTATACTCGAGGTTAGCAGTACATACCATTTATAATCCTTAGGTTCTAAAAATAATGTCATGAAGATGGCGGCCGTTAACAGCAACACACTGTTGGAGTCGATCTCGGAAGTTTCGTACAGTACGTTAGCACATACTGCGGGGTATGGCGTTAACTTCTTCAATAATCCGCTCCCTTAGCTGTGGTAGGGTGTAAGGGCGACGTTTAAACACATTTTCTTTCAGATTTCCCCAAAGAAAGAAGTCACAAATGCTCAAATCAGGTGACCGCGCAGGCCACCCTAAATCACCCCTCAGAGACACCAGACGTCCGGGAAACATTCGCCTCAAAACATTGAGTGAATTTCGGTCTGTGTGAGCTGTAGCCCCATCCTGCTGGAAATACACGTCCCCCAATCCCTCATCTTCAACAATCTCCTTTATTCTGGGCTGCAGAAAATTGTGCAACATAGAGACATAACGTTTGGAATTCACGGTCACGGTCCTTCCTTCCTCCTCACAGAAGTACGGGGCTATCACGCTAAGTTGTGATATGGCACACCACACCGTTAGTTTAGGGGAATGTAGCGGTATTTTCTGGATAATTCGGGGGGTATTTTCAGCCCAGTAACGGAAATTTGCTTATTCACAGCCCCACAGAGGTGAAAATGTGCCTCGTCGATACTGAAGAAAGCTGCCTCCGGAGCGATCTGTGCAAGCATGTATTCACACAGATTTTGGCGGTTGGCAAAGTCTACTTGGTTTAATTGTTGAGCCATCATTATTTTGTAGGGATGGAAATTTGAATGCATATGCAGAATACTCCTCAAACTGCAGGCGGAATTTTCCAAAGCAACAGCATGCTTTTGAGCATAACTTCTCGGCGACTGCACGATCGCTGCTCTCACCATCTCCACATTTTCTGGTGTTCTGATGGACCTGCGTCGGCCATGTGTATCTCTTCTTAGTGTGCTATCAGTTGCCTCTAAGTGCTTAACCTAGGACCGAATTGTATTCGCCTGAGGAACAGTATCGTTGCGTGGAATATTGAACCGTCACCGAAAAGCTCTTTGCGTCGCAATCACAGATTGATTGTTCTCAAAATACGCGCGCACGGCAAAGCCGCGATGTACTCCCGCCCACACCATTATTGCTACTGAAATAGGGATGTCTACAGAGCAGAGCGAAACCACGCGCACCTCCCTTCCCCCGAGCATTAACTCCTCAAAACTGCTCAATCGGTTCTGCCGCATCCTGTATAAGGGAAAAAATATTTAGATTTATATTCAAAATTTCGCGAAATGAAAGCTAAATCCTCATTTACTTTCCTACAAGCAGAAACATACTGCGTTCTTGACTTGAAGTCGTTGGTAGCAATGACTCCAATTGACTTAAAAAGTCAGTCAATTTGACACTTTACATAATCTCTTTCTGACATTGTATAATTAGAATTAATATTTATCGATCCGATATGTATAACCTTGCACTTATCGACATTGAGCTTCATTTGCCATATGGTCTCCCACTCAGCGAGAATATTTAAATCCTTCTGCATACTAATTCGGTCTTCCTGGGTCAGGGCACCTCCCCAAAACATAGCATCATCAGCAAACTTCCAAATTTTACTAACCAAACCAATATCCAAGTCATTAACATAAATTAAAACTAAATTATTACCCCAAATGGACTCTTTTTTTTCACTCTACTTGTTACATACAACCAAAAAGATTCTTCGCCATTTATGACCACACGTTGCTTCCTATCTAACAACCAGTCAGCTATCCAATCTATTACTTTACAACGTATGCCATAAGCGTAACGTAACTTGACTAACACTTTATGTAGGACCTTGTTTAATGCCCTTTGAAATTTTAGGTATTTTATAACAACCGCGCGTGTTTCATCGTACAGTTTAATTGCATCATGGAGGAAATCGTCGAGTTTTGTTAGATATGATCTATTTTTTCACAATCCATGCTGACTATCTATAATCAGTTCATTGATTTCTAGATGATTAACACTAGAAGGACCGAGGCGCGTCAATTGACGCAAACAGATTATTTTTAATTTTAAAGCTGAGGAAATACACTTATTTAAGGAACAAAATAAACATATTTTATTGATATTTAGATAAAGCTATTAATTGTTTGCATTGATACAAGAGAAAAGTAGTCTTTATATATCCCCAATAAATGAGATTTAAAATCTATGAACAACATTCTTCACAAAATCTTATCGCACACATAACCACATAATGTTTTTTTGCAGACTACACATTTCTTAGTTCTATTTCGACACTTAGCACTAGCACATGTACGTCTAAATTTATTTGTAGGAGTACTAGTGTCATCAACTGGAAATTTCCTAGTATTTGAGCGACTATGCGGATAATCACCACAAAGCTCCTCAGCAACATTTTGAACCTATTGCCTCCGGCTAATGTCTGATTTACAAACACTTTTGTATATTACCCAACTGTTGAGAAGAGCCATATCCAAAATATTATAAAAAAAACATGCATAGGTCATCGCCTGCTGCCATCTCTGACCGAATAATTCCTTGCTATTTTGTCAATCACATCCATCCTACCTTCTTTTTGTTATAAATAAGTATGGTTTCAGGCTTCTTTTTGGGGTTATTTTTAGAAGGAATTTCTACATCTTGGTATAATGTGCTCAAAATAACCACAAACTTTGATCTTTTGCACTGGTATGATGTTAGTGTAACCGTAGGCTTCTATGTAGATTTCAAAACCAGAGTTTCATGGATTGGTTTTACCTTTCTTACCACTTCTGGTAATTCTCTTCTGTTCTGGCGAATTGTTTCAACGAAGCTGCAATTTTGTTTGGCCAGCTACAAAGATAGGCCTAAAGAAGTAAAATAATTATCACAAGTAAAATTGTAGCCTTTTTTTGAATAGAGGAGTCATCAGTTTTAGGACTACACTATTAGACACACTAACATCGTTACTTCTTCCATCATCTCTTCACACGTATGAATTCCGTTGAACAAATACTAGTTTTCAACATCGATGGCCATCCAGAATTGCAAGTAAAATTTATCTGGTTTATTTGTGTCGTAGAATTGCTCATAGTCCGGTCCAATAATTATTCTAGTCCTTGATCTGGACACACCGCCTTTGTTTAAGTCGATGGTATTGAGACCCTATGACTCAATCTACGATCCTTATATATATATATATATATATATATATATATATATATATATATATATAGGCTTTAATTCCTACTAAACGTGCGAAAGCTGGTTAGAGGCGAGTTGTGGCGCGGCAAGGATTCTCACTATAAAAGTCCCACTTGTTACTGGGGGGAGGTTTGTGATTGTTAAATTCTAAGAGTGCATAATACAGGTTGAATAAATTAGCCGAAGGGATTTTTAATTAAAGTCTTGCCAAAGGTACGTCAGAAAGGAGGAGCCAACAAATAAACACACTACAAAAATAAACTTTACTTTACACCAAAATAATAATTAGTAGCAATAGTTGAACGGGCATTTAGGTAAATAAGGATTAAATATTAAACACGGATTAGTCCGGGTTGACAGCAATTATAAATAATAATATCAGGGAATGACTCACTTGAATCTCTTTAAAAAAGGAGGGGAGGATAACACTGACGTTAAGCGTCTAGATTTATAATGACTCAATAGGAGTATCAATCACTGTTAATTAAATAGGTAATTTAAGAATAGAGGGACACTGGGTTTACAGATTACCATTAATTGTGATGGATTGGAGAGACGACTACTTAGGTCCAGACGGGGTGGTTCTGATGGCGTTAACACGAGTTCTCGGGGAGAGGGAGGATAAGACGACGGGTTAGGGGCTGCTGACTGCAGTTCCGGTTAGTTCACTCCTAACTGGATGTGACACTAACAAATAGTTACTTCCAGTAACTATTTGGTTGTTCCTTTTTCTTTCTCAATTTACGTTGAGCAACATAGCGTATTCTTATAGTCACAGACTCTGCGGGGCGGGATTTGCCTCAGGAACTATTTGAGACAGCGACCAAGTTAACTAGCAAGTCGCGTTGGCAGTCGATACATTACGGCAGCGACTCTCGTTCAACGTGAGGGTTACGCGAGTAGGTCTGGAACACTTCTGGCGAGAGATGAACAGCGTTGTCTTTTATACCACGGACTGTGTGAAATCGAGAGAGAGATTCCCTATACAACAATTCGCTAATTGCGGCCCCTTCTCGACAATCTCCTTTTGATCATTAAGAAGGCAAATAGAATTTAGGCTTCTCTGTGAGATAGGCCTTCTTTCGTCAGACTTCCTGTCGTCTGTTGGGGAAGTTTGGCACGGATAACGACTTAGGTCAAGGGCAAGGCGGAGGAGGGTGGTAGAATGTCACCGGGGGAGAAAGGGGAGGAGACGAAGGGCAACTCAAACGACAAATATCTTTCGTTCCCACGAACGCCTAGCGACATGCGAGTATGTACGTTCCATACCCTCACAATTTGTTATATACTGTATGAATTTGCAACGACCTTTGCATTGTAGTAATTGTTCATCAACTGTTATATATGCTGCAGGAATAAATGCTTTTTGACAGTTTATAAAGAATGGATCCCTTATTGGTGATACTAAGCAAAACTTATCTTGAACCAGATTCCTTTTCCTCTCACATTTTTATCACAGCGAATATATCTCATTTTTTTTATAAATCTATTGTGGGGTATAGTTTTACTGAACAAAGGACATACCCAAGAGCAATTAAACATACATTTGATAGGTAAGTTTCTTCCCCCAATAACGCCACGAACAGTTATAAGACTAATAATTTTTTTTTCTAATTCATCTAAACTAACAGACCAGTCTTTGTTGCCAGAAATAGTTTGACCCTCATCAATTGTACAGTTCTGAATCTTTCTAAGTATTGGCTCATTGAAAAACATTCATTCTAAAGGAAAAAAGAGGACTATCGCTGATTACTCGTGTTGTAGCTTATGTGGTAAGGTCCGACTGAAATTTTAGCACATTATGTTGCGAGAAACGGCCACATGCATGCTGAGATGGAATATCAAACTGCCAAGAAGAACTATCCTTACCTTTCAAACATTGAGAAACATTGGCTATGCTATCATTGCTGCTACGTTGTTAATTGTTTAGAAGTACATTACCTATGTTGTTTGATCCTTCATCACTAGAATCAGATGAGGAAGATTAGGATTCATCAATAATATTATATTCGTTTTCTGAAAGCACGTCATCAGTTTCAGAAAACTCGGCATCTCATGAATCATATGGTATATTTCTAAGCTGCTCTAATATTTGTTCATTAGTTTGTTTTTTAGGCATGTAAATTACTATGGAGGGTTTTCAAAAGTGAATTTTATTATATAAATTGATTATAAAAGCTTTTAAAATATAAAAAAAATGGTAAGTAGTTATTCATTTATATAACAAATAATAATTTATAGCTTTACACACAAATAAAAAATGTACAGTAATAGCTAAAAATACAACGCATTCGTCTCAATAATGGAAACTGACTAAATTATGAGAGAAAATGAAGGAGGAAAAGGGTTAAAAACAAATGTTTCCAAACGTGTTAATCCGTGAAAGCGCGGACAAATGACGAAAACTGGCCATGCGTCAATTGATGTGGTCGGTCCTTTTAGGTAGTAGGAGATCTACTTTTTTATCGGTTGCTACAATTTACGTATAATACATAGTGTGTATAGACACCATAGAAACATGAAAAGTCGTACATCCTGAAATAAAGAACAATAAATGTTTTTTGAATTAAGAGCATTTCAAAGATGAAAATGCGTCAATTGAAGCCGTTGGTCCTTCTAGTGTTAACTATGTGATCTCAAAATAATAGGCCTGTAATTTCTAGCGTCGTTCGTTTTTGCCCTCTTGATAAAATGCTTACTACTGGAACTATTATAGTTTCTTTAAGATTCTTCAAGTAAGTTGGATATATATTGTTAGGCCCTGGCGACTTACTCGCCTTTACTATATCTATGCAGATAAACACACAAAGGAAAAGTGAAAAACGATTCCGAGCGCTTTCGCTTTATTCCTAGATGAATGTCCATCCTCCTGTTTTTTCCTTGAAAAGGTATTCAAGAATAAATACGATAGCGCTCGAGATCGGTTTTCACTTTTTCTTTGTGAGTGTATCTCCATAACTTTGACTCACGTGCACTTTGTGAGCTTTTTTTATCTTACTATATCTATGTATTGCTCTATGTCTTTATGGTTTAAAACTATTTTACTAAGAACATAAGACAAATTGTTTGATTTTTTCAAAGGTTTCTGGAATAAGCTCTCAATTATTAATAGTAAACAGTGAAACAAAGAAAATATATAAGATCATGGCAAGAATACCTTAGGCATCGCTAATTAGTTCTCCACGTATTTCTAATTGGACCAATATTTTCTCGTAAAGGATTTCTATTGCTTTCATATCGATATATTTTCTTAGGATTACTCTTACTATCACAAACTATGATTAATTAGGTTTGTCTTTTTGCACTAAGAATTCGACGTTTAACCTTTCTTCTTAGTTCCATATATGAAATTCTAGGATCAATTCTAGATAAGGCACATAAACTTGTCAATTTAGGAATATGCGGCGCTTTGCACAAATAAAAGGAAGCTATGACCTGTATGTGACTCACAAGGAATCTCGTAGGGGAGAAGAAATAGGATCTTATAAAGATGAATCATCCTAGGGTTTTTTCGGCCCTAATAAAACCTAACCTAACTAAACCTAATTTGCTCGAAGGAAACTCAGACTGGGAGATTTAAATAGAACATGCATAACAGTCTGGGGACAACGCAGCGGTCACAAAAAGTGCGGGAGAACGTTCCATCAAATTGCGGTTTGTCCCGCGAGTGTACCCAATTCGTAGACGAGAGAAAGTGACATGAAGCCGTCGCGGCCTTGTGGGCTAGGTCCATCGGAACAGACAGATATAATTGGCAACCCGGAGGGATGCCCTGATTCATGTTATGTAGTCGGTGTGAGGAAGAGCCAAACGCTGGTCTGGTGTCCCAGTCCTCGCAGACTATTTTACGCCCTCATAGGCTCCCACATTCTCCGCAATTCCCTCATTTCCAGGAACCCAAGAAAAGATGATCTTGACATCCACCCGGCTCGTGGCAACCGTGGTGACAAAGATACTGGGAATCAGGGGGTGTGAAGCTTCTAATGTCCCGAGAGACTTAAGGCGCTTTGTGAGTCGCCATACATCACAATCCGGTCTCTGAGCCGGGCACCTCGCGTTATTTCCCGTACCGAGCAATGTATTACAACCAGGTTGGTCGTGAAGACAGACGCAGGGCATGGTAGAGACTTGCCGTCCTTAAATAGAAAGGAAACGATGTGGAAAATGACTCCCTCCTGCAATTTGGAGCCAGCCGTATACACTGGCACGGATCCAGGGTGACATGAAGTGTGCTCTAGAAAGGAGATTTGTAGAAGATTTCGGACAAGAAGCGTGGTGACAAATTGTAAAAGCTGGTACCCTCCAGGGTGGAGTCCTGGGCAGAACCAGAGGGGACACTGACTAGACAACTATACCGAACTTTTGGAAGAGTTAACTAGCTATAAACGAAAAGGGCTTAGAGTATGACTAGCATCTCTTGGTGGCATAGGCACCATCGCGATCGGCTGCCGATGGTGTGTGCCGTTGCCGGCTGAGGGAGGGGGTCGAGCTCGCGCGTACAGACGCACAATTCACTGTACATGGCGCAAAGCGAGTGCATCTTCATAGCTTTTTGCAAGTAGGCTGTTAATGAGGGACGTTCGGAAGGCAGCGGTCGCCAGGCGGAGACCGGTGTAGTGAATTGAGTGCATTTTCCGTAATACACGTCAGCTGTGGATGCATGAAACTCGCATCCGTATTCAAGCTTTGAACTAACAAAGGGTTAGTAGTAAAGCAAGGCAGTAGCCCTATCAGCACCACAGGTTCTGAGCGTCACGAAACGAAGAGTGTACATGGCGCGGATAAAAGATCCACTAAGGCTGCAAATATGAGCCTCTCAGGTGAGGCGTCGGTGAAATACAAGACCAAGGAAACGGAACGAGTCTACCCCTTCCAGATGAATCCCGTTTACGTTTAGGAACAAGTCTAGGTCGGGTTGGAGCAGTGTTTAGCTTCAGAAATGCCCCAACTTAGTCTTGGCCAATGAAAGGCCTATTGAAAAATGTCAAGAGACAGATTTTTTCTTCTTCAACAGAATTGACATTTTTCGAGCTCTGATGACGCATCTGACAATTTGTACACAGTAAGAGAGCTCCTTTCTCTATACGAAGAAAGTTTTCAATCTGAATATTATCAAATGAAGGAGTTATGTCGCTTAGGGTCGCTTAGGGTGGAAAAGATACATACCTTTCAAGAGGTCAAGACTTGGAATAGAAGGAAATTTTATATGTCGATCCAAAACAGGATATGTATACATTTTCTTAATTCATACAAGCAACACTACTGAGTTGCATATTCCAAAATTCAAAATCACAGTATTAAGCATTGAAAGCTGAATCACTCTACTAAGGTCGTTTTTCACCTTTTTGCATACTTATTAAATAAAGGATTTTTTTAGCAATGGACAACTATTATTCATCACCTACTCAATTTGATTTTCTAACTGCGACCAAGGCAGATGGCATTGGAGCAGTAGAAAAAATTGCAAAAGGATTCACGAACAAATATCTAGCTCTAGGCTGAAAAAAAACGCAAGATATTATAATGTACCGATTAAAGCTCATGATAGTGATATGGAAGGATAAGCGAGAGATGATTGTGATGAGTTCTGTTCATGCTGAAGAAAGAATTGAAGGCTAAATAAAAAAAGGAATAAACCTTTAGTTTGTGTAAATTATAAACATGTAATGGGTGGAGTTGACAAAATAGATCAATTGCTGTCACATTATAATGCAGCAAGATCGTACCTGAAGAAATACTACAAAAAGATATATCAACGATTCTCGAATATTGGTTTATTAAATGCTTATATAATTCACCTAAAACTTGATGGAAACATGAAATTATTGAAGTTTCGAATTGAGCAAATTAGAACTTTAATTTCCAAGTATGAAAGTTGTGAAATCAAACCAACATGGTTTGTTGCAACTCCTTCACCATCCTGATTGACAGAAAGTCATTCGCCCATCCATACTCCTCCAAAATCTAGTAAGTCTGCTTATCAAGGAAGAACCTGCCATGTATGTAGTGCAATATGCATAAAAAGAAAGGAAACTACATTCATGTGCCGTCAATGTCATTCCATTATGTATGGTTCCTCGTTTCGATAATACAAAACTACATTATTTCACTTAATAAAGTTAACGGTTCGAAATCTTTTTCATTATTCTCTCATCCCCCCATTTTTTTCTTTTATTTTTTCCTATGTAAATTAAATATATTTACAATATAGTTTAAGCTAAAAGTTGGATAGAAAATAACATACACAGAGTTTAAATATTATTTGAAAAAAATCATTATTTTGTCCCGCCAAAATTTGGTTAATTTTTTAATTTATTTGCCTCAATAGAAGGGATTAATGTCCAAAGGGTTGTATAAAATTTGATTTCTTCATCACAAGATAATAGAGTGCGCCCTCATTAAATTCGATGGAAAACCTCCGCCATTAAGTTCAATGATAGTATGTCGAATGTATCATTTACGAATTTTCTTACAAGTTTACACTTCTTCTTTTATAAATACCATTTTGCCACCACCTCTTCTAAACACTTTCCTTGTGAAATCGCCTAAATTCCTGAAGTTCAAATTCACCTAATCTGTATCTGATATAATACTGATTTTCTCTTTGAATATTAATGATTTTATTTCGTTACATGCAAATTTAATATAAATTTTATGTAAAAAGAAATTTACTGGAAATTTAATAGAAATTTTAATTTAAGAGGAATATTAATGGAAATTTAATAGAAATCTAATCAATGAGTAAGTTTAACCTAAGAGGAATAGTAATGGAAATTTAATAGAAGTTAAATGAAATATTAAATTTTTATGAAATTTAATAGAAGTTTAGCGAAAAAGAAAGTTTACTCTAAGAGGAAATAAAATGGAAAATTAATAGAAGTTTAATGAGAGACGAAGTTTAAAGTAAAATGAAGTTAATGGAAATTAAATAGAAGTTTATTGAAAGATGAAATTTAATTGAAACTTAATGTAAGAGGAAATATAAGGGAAATTTAATAAAAGTTTAATGAAAGAGGAAGTTAATGGAAATTTAACAGAAGTTTAATTAAAGAGGAAACCTAATGGATGTTCAATATAAGTTTGATGAAAGATAATGCTTAATGGAGTTTAATAGATGTTTATTAGAAGTTTAATGGAATTTTAATGGAAATTTAATAGAAGTTTAATAGAGTTTAACGGATGTTTAGTAGAAGTTTAATATAACAGGAAGTTTAATGGACGTTTATTGAAAAGTTATGAAATTTAATTTGATAAAACGCCGTAGTTTAATAGATTTAATCGGATGTTATCTTGAAAGTGCATAGGTACTCTTCCATTTTCACTCCAACAATAATATTTCACTCGCATTGAGTCGTACTTAACAGCTACATATTATATCTTAAACTGCATATCCGAAATTAAGGTTAAAGATAGGGGAAGTTTTTCTTCTTTGTATTTAAAGCGCAGTAAAAAAAGAGGCCCATCACTCAGAAATTTGGGAATTGTGGAAAATATATGAGTGTAAAAACCCCGTCCTGTGTTGTGGCAGGAAGGAAAACTGTAAGTATTGTGGATGGTAGGGAAGAGAATCTTCCAGATATCAGCCATAGGAATATACCAATGGGGGAGGGAAAAAATGCAGGCATGTTAAAAACTATCAGTTCAACCGCGACCAATAAAAGAGGAGTGAAAAAGCCACCCCTCCTCTCATCACAGATCGGGTTCAATGTACGAAACTTAGTTGCCGACTAGCCTGCAATATTTTCCTCTCGTCAAGAAATTGGAAGGTAGCGTGAAATAGGGTAGGATGGTAATGCCTAGAAGCATAAAGCACAGGTAGACACAATCTAGTTTAAAACTTCCTTGAGCACTGTCACCGAGAGTGCGTGACATTGGTCCAAGTAAAAGATGTAGCAATCAACTTGGACCTGCCATTTTCGGGGCGGTGGAAGGAAGTTACCAACTTCTAAATACAGCATTCTAATAAAACTTCTCAAACTCCTCGAGGTTTAAACCCATTGATTCCTGTTCTCAAGAGTTATTAATTGAAGATTTCATTCCTCCTTTTGTAGGCGTTTTCCTACTAATGCGAACTCATATATGCCTTCAAGTCAAAGATTCTCGTCTTCATCCTTGAATATAAGCCAGAAATTCTTCCCCTTTGAAAGAAGTATAAAAATTAGTTGAACCAGAAGTGAGCCGTTTAAAAATGTAGTTCTTAATCGGCAGCAAAATCTTTAAAATGGTCTTAAGCAGTTAGTGAATCTTTATTAAATTGGTCTTAAAGCGGCAGTGAAGCCCATAATATATGGATCTTGAACCCGTTGTAATCCTCTTTATAAATGGGTCTTTAACCGGGAGTCGATCCGTAAAAATGTGTCTTGAATCGGAAGGGAAGCCCTTAAAAAATATTGTCTCTCTTAGAACCGAAGGCACAATTTTTTTTTTAATTGATGGTTGATATAAAACACCTTTTATTACTAAGAAAAACTTTTAACAATCTAGCAATCATAGTACTCGGAAAGAATGGCGGAGTGCCAGAGACAATGGATGGAAGCAGAAATTGAATGAATTAAAAACAAGAATATGGCTATAATTTTGGAAGAACAAGATTAGATTTATCAAATAAAATAAACTTATAAAAATGGTAAGGATAGGGGATCTTCGTGGAATCCTTGGGTCTAGAAGAAACAAAATTTGACTTTTTGCTTGTTGCTGGGCTACGAGTTTTATTTCCCAGTTGTAGGTACATAAAGTAAATGAAAAAGGTCTACTATGATCTCAAAACATTTCTTCTGTGGGTAGGGAATGAAAGTTCTAAATTTACCCATTTGTAAATTTATGTTAAGGTATTATTAATTTCGGAATAAAATTGAGAATATATAAAAGGCTGTAGGCGTTAATTTTTTCAAAGCATAGTGGAATATTATTTGCCTTAAGGAAAACTTCCATAACATTCTAGATTTAATAATAAATTTATAGAATTTTGTAGAGGTTTATGAAATTTCAAGAAAGTTTTACATCTTGCAAAAACTCACCATTTGAGACTTCTAGAACTTTCTGGAATATTACTTGAGGAATATTTATAGAGATTCGCAGATCTGTTATTATTTTAGCTGTAGCTACCATCGTGAACACATGGGAAGAGAAATAACATCGAGAGGTGTAATCAATCTCCAGATGTATTATGTTATATCTGCGGATAGTTCATCGAAACAAGAGAAGGACTGTTCAGTGTGAAACTTTGTCAACTTTAGGAAGGTATGAAAATTTTCGGAAAGAGTAAAATATTAAATATCACAAGTATTTAAGCTAATATGATGCTTGTAACTCAAAGAGTAATAATCTATATTAATTTAGTTAGGATGGTGTACAAGAGAAATTAAAGACATGAAGTTTGCCATTTTAAAGATTTAGCGTGAACTCACTGACCACTCAAACAACTGCTACTTCTGTATGGTGGACCCTTCCATACGTAGAATTGGCAAAAATTGCACCTCCTCTTTCCTATCGCATCTTACATGCTCTATTGCACTAGTATCACATATTGCTGCTCTTCCTGTACGTACCCTTCTAGAAGAAAACAACAATTTGCAACCAGAGGAAATCAATGAAGATGTACACTACAGTGTCAAATATATGGCTGTTGAGAGAATATATACTATCAAAACCATTAAAACCTCAATGATCTTGCTAGAAATCCTGGCTTGTAAAAGTCAAATGCTGACCATTTGATTCCCAGGCACAGATAGTGGGATTTGCTAAATGAAAATGTGCAACTGACAAACAAAAATAAACGTCATAGATATTTCGCAAAATTCTCTATTAATCAAGCTTGGCTATGCTACTGCAAAGATATATCTGGTCTGTTTGCTGGAATTGGAATTAGATGTAATGGAGATGAATGGAGGCTATTCATTGACAGCTCCGAAAACAGCATTAAAGCTGTACTTCTACATAATTGGAATAAGTATCCATCACTACCTTTGGTTCATTTTGTATATCTCAAGGAGGACTACAGCAGCGCCAAGCTTCTGCTACAAGCTTATAATTATAAGGAGTATGTCTTGGAAGTAATTAGATACTTCAAAGCGGTAGCATTGTTGAGGTGGCTGTAGGGGAACTTTAACAAGTTTCAATCATCTCTGTCTTTGGAACAGTATGGATACCACAGCAATTGATTGACCCTCAAAAAGTGCTGTTCCCTTCATTACATTTATAACTAGTTCTCATGAAGTAGTTTGTTAGTGCTATTAACAAAGAGTCTGCAGCCTTCAAGTAACTTAAAAATATCTTTCATGCACCTCTGTGGAAAAGATGAAAGCTAGTGTTTTTGTTACATCACATATCAAAAAAATTAAAGTGTGTACAAAAGGAAACAAAGCCTGCAATAGTTTTGTTTCGGTGTGTCAATGTTTTGGGGGCAACCACAATGCTGACACATATGTGTAACTGATTCAGAAAAGTTATCGCCAAATGTGTTTCAGGATGCCTCTGAAGGTGCAATTCTCAAGGTTAATGAGTACTATGTATATGGGAGCATAATTAACGGACTAATGGTAGCGCTTCTATCAAGATATACTAACTTTTAAACATAGATACCAAGAGGTTTACAATGAAAATATGATGGGAGACTACATTTGGGAAATTGTATGGGTAAGTGATTTACATTAGAAACAGAAGTAGAGGAAAACTGTTAACTTTTTAAAACTTTTTTATATATTTGTTGTGGTAGTTACTATAAAAATGTATAGATTTAACTGTGTTTTTGTTTTTAGCCCTGAAATGGCTGAAATTTGTTTGACCTAATTTTAGTAAATATTTCATCATACAAGCCACGAAAGCAAAGTTTAAAACAAATAATGGCATTTTATATTGTTTTTCAATAAAAAGTTTGGGAAAATAACACTTATTGGTCAGGAAATAAATTGTGTTTAGATACTCTTATAAACGCAGTTATAAAGTTTCTATCTACAATCGTTTTAGCAAAATATTTTTTCAAATCGCTGCTGAATATGAAACAAAACCCTTCCAAGGCTCCATCGATTCTCCACTTCTAACCTGATGACAATCAAGCACTGGAATATGAGGATCCGAATGTCGAGACCTTTTTCATTGATTGTCAATTAAAAAAAAAGGCCAATTAACAGCGTCAAGTGAGCGGCCGATGAATGCGCAATGACAATTAATCTTGTTTGTTGACAAGCCGCTTCCAATTTGTCATTTAAATATCTGACGTGAAAACATTTTGAAGAAATTTCAAAATGGGGCATTTGTAGATTGGAAATAAGGGCTCTGAAATTCTTCTAATAATATATTTTACACCCAGAAGATTTGTTGTATTTCCATGCCTAGACACTAAAGTTTTATGCTCTCAAATAGTGCAAACGATAAATGATGAGGCGGTGCGTGTTTGCTGGGGCATTGACAGCTCCGTCCATTTAGGTCAAAACTAACGTAGCCAATCACAACAATTCTGTGACTGAGCAAGTTTCTAAAAACACTTGGATAGATTAGTCGAATTGTAGGCAAGATGGCAGATAAACTTAAACATGTAAAGGTGTAGGGAAGTGCATATAGATCATGGTAACTACGGAACAGATTACAATATGGTTGGTCAAAATTTAATTTCAAGTGAACTGAAGTTTTAAAAACAATTAACTCTAGCTGCAGAGTTTACCTATATACAAAGCACTTGTACGACCTCAATTGTGGTATGCAGAATAAATTTAGTCGCCATATAAGCTAAAGGATATTGCAATATTAACGCGTCCAGCGACCAGCCACAAAATTAATTCCTGAAATTCTAAATAGATAGTATTAAGAGAGACTCAATTTGCTTTCATGGATTATTTAAACTGATAAATAGGTTCACTTTTATAATCTTTAAGTCACTTTTTGAGCTAGATAACTGAGTGCAGATTCGAAATAATGGTCAAGGTAAAAAAATAACACTGCAATAGGACAGTATTTCTTTTCTTAAACAATAACTCAAACATTGAATAACTTGCCTAGTAATGTCATTGGAAACACTACCCTAAATAAGTTTAAGAATTAACTTGATAAATGTTAGTTTAAATATAACTAATGGTAATAAAAATTGTCAAAATAACTATTTTTGCGTATCCTCTAAACTTTGTGACTTTCCTGGGCCTAAGACTTCCACCATTTTCCTTCTATAATGATCTAGCCTCTAGCAGATATTAGAGTCCATGTTGATTTTAAGTCTGGATATATATCTGTAAAATATCAGTTATCCTTAACTATTTCGAAGGTCTTGACGGCGATGGTCATTCTGATTTTTATATAAATTTTCTTATCATGTTGGAGAACCTCCATCAGGATTAAAAAGGAACGAGAACTGCAATTAACGATATATTTACAAATTTGAAAAAGTTATTTCTCACAGGAGACAATTTAAGCTTCAAAGTAAATCCAAGAGAAAAACACCCGATTTTCATAACCCCTAATCTTTATTATAATCATTTAAGTGTATAGAAAGCGAAATTTACCTATGAATTAAACTCACTAGAGGAAATAATTTGGTGCAAATTTTATGGCATCCAAAGAAACATATAATTATAGTTATATTTTTATAAAAATGTACTCACATTAAAATTAGAACCCTAAAATTTATGGAGATAATTGTAAGGATATGGTTATAAAAATGCAGGCAGCAAGGGAAACACAACTGGATGGGAAGATGAGGCAATGAGAGAAAAGATTAGGAGAAGGTTGGTGTTTTCAATTTCTAATTTAATATAATAATAAAAAAGCACAGTGAAATTTAATGGTACGTTACTTAATCATATATGAATAAATTACATTAATTTAAGATAGAATTAAGAAATTGGATGCTCTTTGGTTTATATTTAAATGAGTTTTTTTTTATTTTAGGCTGAAAGCGATTCTACTATTCGTAGTTCGATCAATGTGTGGTATTGCTGGTTATTTTAAAGTTTTCAAAACTGATTTTAGACTTACGTAATTTCAGGTGGTCTCGTATGGGCGAGAGGCATTTTTGTTTAGAACCAGTGCCGTGCGGTTTGACCTTCCCCGAAGCTGCTCGATGTGACAATGGTTTGACCTAATGGATGAACCAATATAAGATGAATCGCAAGATTCACAACTATATTTAGAAATTGAAGAGGATTGGAAAGGGAATGGAATTCGGTCCTTAGAGCTGAAATGGGATCCAATATTATGCTGCAGCGAGACCGAATTGCAAGGTAAAGTAGAGATAACAAGGAACTTCACGCTCGCAAATGAGCATGTAATAATAAACCCATCTAGAATAGAACGAAACACTTATAGTAGAAATAGACATAGGTTAAGGAAACAATAATATAAATAGTATATGTATTTTGCTGGAGGCGAGAAAAATGAACTCGAGACGGCAGCAAACAAATGCACTTGTACATATACATACAAAAGTGGTTCTCATAGCCGCGATAGAAGGTTAGCTGTTTAAACCAAGCTTTAAGAGCAGGTGAGGAACTGGAAACACAATAGCAGCGGCCATTGTTTGCTAACAAGGGACTGTCTTTGGTATGTTGACCAAAATCAAGTGTCTATCTCCTTAAACACACGAGTTAACAGGGAGTGAAATAGGCTCCACCTAAACAACATCATTGGATGATAATAGGCCACAGTCATTGTCACTGACACAAATATATACTGCTAAACTCACAGAGTCAACTCAGGAAGAACCGAGTAAGAAAGTCATTCAGTCCGCCAGTCAGAGAGACGTGATGTGGTAATAGGCTCACTTAAACATACTAGACGCCAGTCTCGAATCTTTCTTGCGGCCAAAGCTACCCGAGAACTACGCTCTAATCAATAGTGTGAGATTCTTCCGTTTGTGATTTCCTTGCTATATAGGTAATCCATGTCGGTCCTTTAAACCAACCCTACCTAATCTCAAGCCTCGGTCTAACGAATTTCCCTCCACGCCGAAGCTTATTACAAGAACATTCGATGCCCCTATTATCACTCCAGCCCTAATAGCTGGCTACCCATTTAATAACCTTGAAACCCATTAATTAACATGAAGACCCATTAATTAACACGGAAGACCCGCTATAACTGGTGACTCCAAGACTCGCAATAACATCGATGACCAGCCATAATGCCCAGTTTTTAATACTGAATTTGAGGTCAAGATATGGATAGAATTTATTTACTCTTCTTGAACTCGTTAATAAATTCACTCAATTTTATACCGAACTATGGCATACTAATGTAAATGTATAATTTCTCTATAGTATTTTCTATTGGATTTCCATGATAGAGAGAATGAATAAGCTTTTCATGTGTTAATAGCACGAAGCTAAGGTAATTTGTGCCTAAACTTGTAAATGTAGGTTTCCTCTAGACTTAATTTTCATAATTTGTTTTGGAACGCTTTGTATCTACATCGACAATGATAACTTACCATTTTTCTCAAACCCATTGTGTATTTATTCTGCCTTGTCTAGAATTTAAGTATTTAAAAAAATAGGTTTATATTGAATAGGACCGTTATTGAGCCAAAGTTGCTAAATCGCATAAGATATTCTTGAAAGTTTGCCCAAATGGTATTCCCATCCCAACCCCTTTTTTGTCCGAAATTTTTTTATAATATAAAATACCAGATTAAGACAGCCAGTTCTATAAATGCAGTATAAAGTTTTTTGTAGTGCCGATGATGAGGCTATGTCGAAGAAACGTCCAAATATATATAATTAAAGATGTTTTTAATAATACCGTGCTTGGTTTTCACCTTTAAATTTAAACTGGTTAAAAGGAATCTCGACAATTCATGATATATAAATATTTCTCTCTCTCTCTCTCTCTCTCTCTCTCTCTCTTTCTCTCTCTCTCTCTCTCTCTCTCTCTCTCTCTCTATATATATATATATATATATATATATATATATATATATATATACATATATATGTAAATATATATATATATATATATATATATATATATATATATATATATATATATATATATATATATATATATATATATATATATATATATATATATATATATATATATAAATTAAAGTTACATGACAAGTGATATACAATAACAAGACATGTATTTAAAAACCAAAAGAGGTTGGTTGAAGCTGGTTAGCTCCATTAATGAGTCTCGAGGTCCTAAAGGCCATAAACGCTTGATGTCACAGGTTCGAATCCAACTCCTTTATTCACCTTCATATAGCGGTTAAAATAGTTTCCCCCCTATTATTTTCCCCATTTCTATTTCTCCTATTTTTATTTTTAAGCTTTTAATGGTTTACGTAATATCTTCGTTTGTGTTTATTCCGGATTGTGATACCAGTTTTAATTTCTTTAGGCCTTTAAAAAAAAAAAAAAAATATATATATATATATATATATATATATATATATATTAAGTAAGAAAGATGAGAGAAAGAGAATCAAAGAAAATAAAAAATATAAACATTTTTATCTGTTAAAGAAAGTTAAAAAATAGGTGGGGTTCGAACCTGCACTATCGAGCGCTCTTTGCTTTCAAGCCACCATTCTAACCGCTTGGCTTCCATCCACATCTCGCGAAAAAGGAATTACAACAGCTTCTAGGAATGGGATTTCATCAACTCAATTCCTGATAGCCTACTCTATCTCTCTACCACTTTCTCTCTCTCCTTTTCTCTCTCCATTACTCTCTTTCTCTCTCTCTCTATCTCTCTCGCCCTCCCCCTCTCTCTCTAACTCTCACTTCTTCTCTCTCTCCTTCCCTCTCTCTTCCCCTCTCTCACCGCCTTCGACAGCATATCTCGCTATTCTCTCCGTTTCTATCCCTCTTCTCTCCCATTTCTCTCCCTCATATCTCTCAATTCGCGCACCCTTCTCCACCCTTAGATCCCTTTTTTCTCTATTTTATTTTAAAATTATCTACCTAATTTCCCCTCTCTCCCCCTTGTCTTTCGCTATCCTCCCTCCTTTTCTACACCTTTCTTTTGCCTCGTCTTTCCCCTTTTGTTTCTGTCCTTATCTCCGACTTTCTCTCACTTTACTCTTTTCATTTTCGCCCCCTTCTCTCTTACTTCATTCCACCTTCTCTCATTTTTTCTACCCCACCTTCGCTCCCCCTTTTCAACCTTGCCTCTCCCACCTCCTCTCCCCATCCCCCTCTCTATTGCCCTCCCTATCTTGTCCCAATGGGTACCTCTCTCGCTCCCTCTCCCTTTCCCCATCTCAATCCACTTCCACCCACATTTCTACCTATATTTCCCTCTCCCCCTCCCTCTCCAACTTCCTCATCCACAACCTCTTCCCTCCTTCCACTATTGCCTCACCCCCTCCCACTCCCCAGCATCATTCCTCTCCGGCTCCTTCTCCCCTCCCCTTTCACTACTCTTCTCCCTTCCTCATCTCCCCCTCTCTCTCTCTCATTCCCTCTGTCTCCCCCTTTCTCCTTCTATCTCCCTCCTGGCTCTTTCCCTCACTCTGCCCCTCTGCCTTTCTCAGATAATACTGCACATGTTAATCTAATATATGGAGAAAAGGAGAAAATTAAATTATTTATCTATTCTTAGTAATAAATTGTTATTACCCACATGTATATATATATATATATATATATATATATATATATATATATATATATATATATATATATATATAAAATCTACTAATAAAAAGGTGTGCTTTAGTTCATTCTCATACTAACAATTGCACAATATCTGTCAGTAACAAGACTATTTCCATCAGTGGATAAATATATGAATGTTCTGCATAAATTTACTAATGATGTGACAGGATTACCTTAGTAATATGTGAAGTACAAAATTAAAGCTACTTACATAATTCAGCTGGGCATTCTGTCTCTTCTTTTTTCTTCTAATCCATTTTAGAAGGATTGGCAGCGACAGACCAAACTGTTCCGCTCTTTGCCGTATGGGAAGCCCAGATTCCCAACAATTTGTCTTCTTTGAACCAGTGGCCGTTTTTCCTTTTGCATTTTAGCCATGATAATGTTTTTACGGAACTAAATAAAAAATGTGAATTCATAACCTAGGTTGTTCCGACATTTCCTCATAACAATTACTTAAATGATCTGTTATTGGATTTTTTTTTATAACAGAAAGGATTTACCCTCTTAATTACTAATTATTTATTTATCTACAACTAAGATGCTCTAACCAAACAGGGCATGTTCGCTAGAGTTTAGTGATCTTAGGATCTCAAATTGGGGAAGTTAGGGAAACTGAAAACGTTTGAAAGAAAATTCGAAGGATACATTAGTCGAAAGAAGAGACTACTCGGTGCAGGGAGTATTACTGAAGCGCACCTCTCTCCAGAACAGCCTAATCTTGGGGGTTTAAAGTAGCGAGGCACGCAATGCTTAAGATATTTTTTGCAACGTTTTGTATTTGCGGGAAAGATGTGCCCCCATCGTGCCATGAATGGTCTTTTGCAGTCTCCTTCTTTTCTTTTCTTTTCTTATGTGTCCTGAGGGTCGCAACTAGGTTCCGCCTTTACCACTCGGGAAACTCCTATGCTCTTTCTCACATACTCCACACTCGTTAATTTTTGCTTCTTAGTTTATAAAATAACTGGAACTTACCACAGCTTCATTTTAACTTCCCTTAATTCACCACTTGGTACACCTTACACCACTCCTGACAAATTGATGACCGCTATGGTTGTTGCTTTCTATGAAATAATGAAATTAGTCTCGTAAATGGACGAAAAAAAACGACAAAAAATATTCCTTTAATCGCTCCGATTAAATATTGATTGGTGCAAATGAAAAATATAAGAACACCACCGCCTCCTTTTTACGTCGTTGCCAGGAAGGACAATACATGTATTTCTTAGTAATAAAGTTTTAATCGCGTGAGTGACGCAAACTCTACCTACTACAAATTTTCATTTCTACTTCTACGCAAGTTAAGGAATCAGTAGCAAGAATTATGTTTTATTATCTAAACAGGAGAAAACGTTATTGCTAGTCTGATTCATCAGTTAAACACAGATAGTTTGGAAGAGAACTATAGTGAAAAAGAGACAGCTAGGAGTGGGGTAGTTAACCCTCAGGAAATAAAGACGTTCTTTTCGATTTATTGATCTTCATATGCATTTCAAATGGTTTATGAGCGCTAAAATATAAAAGTAACAATTTTATCTTTACTAGTACACTATTATATGATTTAGTAAATGAGCAAAAAAGGATTTAATGAGCAAGTAACCAAAAGAAATATTGGGAACCTCTTTTTCAACAGCAGAATTTCTTTTTCCATCAGGTTCCTCAACGTGTGAAACACTGTCACGAAAACTATATTTAATTAGAGCACCAAGATAGTGATAACTAATAAATTACACAGCTGGATTTCTTATATTTTTGGATTAAGAATCTAACTTACAAAATTTTTTTGGGGGGGAACATAAAAGTATGGGAATGTAAAAGAATAGCGGAGAGAATTGAAAATTAAATTAACATTAGCCACCAAATGTTTCAGTAGAATAGAAATTTCAGAATGTTAAGATAATATCAATTATCGAAAGATCCACGGTGAATTCACTAAAAAATTTTGATATGTAAAATGGGTTACAAAGAACGGAAAAAGAGTTAAGGGCGTCATTTTGTATTACAAGATACGTTCCTTAAAAATAGTGGATGAAGAGGGAAGTGAAACAAGCTTGTTAGTCCTAAGCTAAAATCTAGATACACTACGTTAGATCTTGCCATTATATACATATAAAAGCTAAAACATAGAGATTATATGAGCAAGTCATAGATTTCTGTACTTTTTGATATGAAAAAGCCGAAAATCACAACTCTTTTAACTTAGGATGATTGGAAGCATTGCCGCATAGAGCTTTAACTTTTCTGCCAGGAAATCGGTCAAATTACGGGTTCTGGAGTAAGTTGAATCATATTTTGCACAATAAGTTTTGATCCAAACAAGATAGAGCAACATAATAAGCAGCAAATTATAAGGTTTATAATTTTCTTTCTATTATTTACAATTATGATAGTCTTGGAACAGGAAAAGGCACATTGCTGCATATGATAAAGCGGCTGCCACTGTGAGAAAAATCGGCATAAAGGTTTGACGCTTTGTTTGTTGTTCATTTTTCCCCTCTCTCTCTCTCTGTCTGTCTGTTTGTCTGTCTGTGTCTGCCTCTCTCTCTTTCTTCTTTATTCTTAGAGACCAGGAATCCTCATTCAACTATCTCGTTATTTACTATCTAATTAACTAACTTTAGTTTTCAGCATTTCTGATGAATCTAGATATCAAATGAATGAATGTACAGGAATGAATTGCACAATGTAACATGTAAGCTTTGTTGCTTGGTTGCTGATTGAAGGACGAGTTCACACAATATGTGTTCGCTTTATCAAGAAAGTCATTAATATTGACAATAAGAAGTTTAAAAAAAAAATTTAGACAGTCTTTCAGCAGCAATATAACACATGTTGGAATTGAATTAAGATACTTTATGATTTTTTCGCCAAACAAAACTAAAAAGTAAAGTATTTAAACACTCTAAAGGCTTTAGTCTTATACACCTGAAAATTAAAAAAAAGACCCCCTTATGTTTAGGACACTTGGGGAGTTCGCCTTTGAGAGCCTTACTTCCTTGAAGCTTTGCTTTGCTTTGAGATATTCAAGAAATTTGGGAGTTCACAAACTATGGTGGTGTTGCGTATGGGTGTTGGTAGCGGGTGGGTAGGGGTTATGATGGTGGGAAGTGCGGTGGTGCTGGTGGTGTGCAGGGGCGCTGGTGGTGGGTGGGTAGGGGTCTTGTTTTTTTGTCATATGAGGCTCTTCCAGGTGGTGGGCAGGTGCGGTGGTGCTAGTAGTGAGCAGGAGCGTTTGCGCAGTTTTTAGGCATAGGCAGTAATGATGATGAGCAGGAGAAGTGGTTGTGGTGGGCAGGGGTATTGGTTTTATGCCATTACATTCCGTATTAAATTGCATTTCAAATCATAAAAGGCAACCTTCCTACTTTTTTTAATTTCATCCCTCAACTCAACATAAATTTTATATTTGTGGGTTTAATTTAAAAGCGATCGATTTACTCAGGTTTAACAGAAAATACTGACGAAATTTCACCCTAACCGATTCTATTCTTGAGATCAATTCGGTGGAGGCGAGTTTTATTTCTTTGGCAAAGGTCAAAAATGTTGCAATCTGGTCTAATTAATCTACATAGTGGATCTTAAATTACGAATTTCGTTAATCTATCGTTTTTTTTATAAATTTTCTTTATTTGTGCGATTAGTATATGGCCTAACCATAGTGTGTTTTCAATATAAAAGACGATTTCTTAGTGATATACATAAGAGTGAAGGTGTTGAGATTAATAGCTAATTTTAATGAATTTTTATTTAGTTATAAAATGAAAAATTTACTATTCTCTTCCATCTATGAGCTTTGAGAGGAAATCTACAGGGTTACGAACTATATTTTTGCGTTCTTTTGAATTAAAAATAAAATTTAAAAAATTGTCACGGCTAAACTATTTGCGATAAAGCCCTGTGCTTGGTCTCATTAGCTAGCAAATTACATATAATTCTTATGATACTAGTCAGGTATATGGGATCTTATCTCCTTAAGATTTCCAAAACTTGGCAAGCAAAAAACGAAAAACTGATTTCTCCACTAGGACAAAAATAGGTATAAGAAAAGTTAAAACTTGTTGCCCATTTTTATGAGAATGTTTTAAGAAATAACACTAAATTCGTTTTATCATATTCAAATAGGTAAGACGCCTTATCTATGACACATATTTGAAACTATCATTTAACGAAAGAAGTGAAAGCATTACATGATGAATAATGTCATAGTGATATTTAGAGAGTCAGTTGTTGAGAGTTTGTTCATTGAAGATGTCAAAGATTCGTCTGTTTATCTTTACAGATTAAAGAAGATTGGTCCATTGTTTGGTATCTGCAATTATGACATTAGCAATGTCACTCATTATCTTATCACCACGTTCATCAATGTTATTAACTGCTCTCAGTTTATTAACATAGTACAACTATTTTCTAAACTCCTAACAGGTTCTAGAATCCACTCGCATCCAAAGTTCAGTGTGTCTATCATGAAATACGATTCTGAAGCGGCTTGGATTCTCAGAGTCATGTAACTGTGCAGCAATATCTTGCCTCAATTATCACTTAATCTACTGCTAAACATGGAAAATGACATGACTTCCTGTGTAGGGACAATTTGTGGTTTTCCATCATATTAAGTAATGTATCAGCAAAGTTGGGGCCAATTTTCTTGTACATCAACATTTCTTGAAATAGTCTTAAATCATTCACGGGAGTATTTGCAGTAGACATTGAAATTGTACATAAAGAAGGTTAGAAGAGCGTAAGGAAGGTGTTGTGTCTTTGTCGTACTTCATTTGATCTGCCACTATCAGCATTTTAATGGACTACATATTTTGGCCATCCATCTTGCCAGATGAATGGCCTCTAATCGACTTCAGTGAATACCTTAATGAGCTATCCCTCTAAGAATGATATCTGTTAGTTTAGCAATTTTCCTGTCGGCTCCTTTTAAATAGTTCTAGGTTTAGAATATCTTGGAGTATTTCTTCACTGCTGTTCTTTTCATACGGGAGTTTGCTGTTTATATGTAGCATCTTTAGGTTTTTCGTTGACATTTCCTTCCGAACATCTTTTAGATGTTTCAACCATGGCTTATATGGCCCCTTTACCTGCGGAAAGGGAAACTCCTAAGAAGTTCGTACGAGGAATTCCGGGGTGTGATGTCGACAGGTCAGATAAAACACCTTTTTGTTCAGCATTTTCTATAGCAATTTGTAACCTTCTCTGTCAACTCCACTGTTACGAGATGTAGGTCAAAATCAAGTTCTTTAAAATTATTCGTTAGTTATCCTATCTACAATAAATCCCTTGAACTGTCAGCTTTAGTGCGCCAAAAGAATTGTCGATGACAGATACTTCAAATAAATTTACTTCAGCACGGCAAAAGAATTTGAGGTACTTCCAGGTTCACTGCCCAAAACATATTTAAGAAAATTTACATTCAAGTGTAAGGCAGTGTACACGCTTCTTTTTCAAAAAGCTTGGACATGCGACTCTGACTGATATTATACCTGGATAGCATTCTATTGCGACGTTTGTGTTAAGGTTAATATCAAGAACTTATTCAGATCAGCCGTCATAGCTTTCTAGATGGCAGAAACCGTGTTAGAAACTTGATTGTCTGATAAACAAAGACCATTAGCTGTATTGCAGATGACATCACGCTCTATGACCTTCTTTAGAAAGGTCAAAGTCACACAAGTCACAGTGTCTTAAGGGTGAGAATATATATGAGCAAGCCGATGGTAATATCTGTCTTCTGTGCTAATGTTGTTTTCACTTGAGTTACTCGAGATAATGTCATATACATGAACATCTGCCTCTTGCTCTTCTACAGCTGAAAAATGCTATACAATGTAAAGACTAAATGTCGCAATGGAATAAAACCTAAATTTCTGTGACATTAAAAGTAATTAGTTTGACCTTATTCTTGCTTATGCTGCAGTCTCTTTTCATCGCTGGTTGGTGTAGGGATCTTGTCTTAAAAATCTTGTTAGGACCAGACATATATATAAAGGGTATCCAACCAAGAAAGTTTCAGTGAAAGAACTGTTAGATGAACCAGTTGAGACCTGACTGTGGGTAGTAAGTTAAGGTTCTGAGATATCAAATGATATTACGTAGCTCCATCAGCTCTTTATGAAATGGCATTGTGATGTTGTAACTTGTAGATGGTTTTCTTGATTTTGATTGAGTTTCTGTTATTTTCTAAAAAACTGATAGATACTTAATTATCTTTATTAATTAGTATTTATTTATCTTGTGCTCTTTCATTTGATACCTAATCCTTTGCTTTATCTTGTTTAGATCAAAGCCTATCGTCCAAAACATGATTCAATGGAACCCTGAACTTGTGCTTTTTGATGATTTCAAGGCAGAATATTTGAAGTTCCATGCGAGAATACTTCCCAAATCCCTCGGTCAAAATAGTTGTGACTTTTGGCTATCTCAGGTTAAAAAGCATGGGAAAATGTACAGAAACCTATGAGAATATGAAATGGTTGACTTTGAACCGGGCTAGTGAGACTTAATTCCTTTAAATATTTTAGGGATATTTGTAAACTAAAACTAAAACTTTGTTTGAATTAAATTTATGATTCCACGGTGATTTGCATGAAAATCGGAACGGTGTTATTTGCGTTTAGTTCATTTTGACTCAAAATGCACGAGCTTGAATGTCACTCCCAATACAAATATATTTTGTCAAACAATATAAACCACGAGTCCATTTATTTGTTGTTTACAGCAATTAACGTTACAATGGTGTGCAAACATAAATTTTATTACTGTGAAGGTCTCGTGATAAACGGTGGTTATGTTTAGGCCCAGGCGTTGGAAGATGTTCCTCTCCATTAGGAGATTTAGGGTTCGTCCTATTCCGTTTTTCAGTTCTGTCTCCTGGCACCTAGCATTTGAGTCTCCTAGAAAATGGTAGGAGTTGTCTGGTTGAATCTGGATACGGAGGTATGGACAGGCAAACATTGGCGCCTAAGTTGTTGGTACAAGTTTGCGATTATATGGGACGGAGTTCCGTTCATACTTCCACCGCGAGGTACCCTTTATTCAGTTTTTTGAGTTGGCGATGCTTGATGTTCTTCTTGATTGTGGTTAGCGATCCATCATATCTTCCTTGATTATGTTTCTTAGCTAAGATCCCAAAGCTCTATATCTTTATGTGTCCCTTTTCAGTGTTTACAGTGTGTTCCGTGATTATATTAATATCAGGGTCAATCTCTCTGAAGATATTTCATTACGTTGTTCTCTTAGTGATCCAGGCGTCAGTATTGATGTGTAAGATTTTGAACATATTTCTATGCATTTTCTTTTCATCTGATTTTTGGTATCTGTTGAGCCTCAAATTTTGTCCTCTGTTTCTTCTTTATTTGCTGGTACATGCGATTTATTCATTAAAGATCTTAGAGATTTGTTGTCTCTTTCTTCTCTTTCCTCCTGTTTGTAGCTGTTCTGAATTACCCGGTTTCTTCTTCTGTCTCGGTGATACTTGAATCTATAAAAATTCGTTCCTCTGAGTTTCCCGATTCTGAGACTATTGGATTGGTTGCTATTGGTTTAGTGCCATTTGTACCATTTATCTCCTTTAAGGAACATACTTGGAATACTCCTGATGAGTCCGGGATTTTAGTCATCTTAAATTTAGGTTTAGGGAATTCATTTTCTTGCAAAAGAGAATTAAGAACGTCTTTATAGCATAAGAGTATGAACAGTTTAGACAAGTGCACGTGAATGATGCACCTTAAGAACTTTACGTTTGATTCTCTTCTGATATGCAAAATAAGTACTTTAGAAATTAGGCTAGTTTCATTGCGTTTGGTTGCGTCTGCATATGTGAGGGTCATCGTCATTTTCTTTTCTTCTTCTTCTTTCTTTTTTATGATATTTATGTTTATTATTTAGCTAAGTCCCATTCTGAAATTTGTTCCGTGAAAGTTAAGACATATTTTTCGTTTTACTGTTGCAATCTTTATATTGGTGCCCTTTTTGTAAGCATTTAGAGCACCACTAATTTGTCCTTGACCGGGCAGCTTGAGGTGATGTTGAATTCCAACTTATAGCAGATGAAGCACATCTGTATTTGAAGAAATTTTCTATAATTGTAAGTATTTTGTACACGTGTTTTCATTGAATTTTATGAACTCTGATTTTGGCTCATCTTTATTGCATTTTGATTCAATTTTTAGTTTTTGGTTTGGATGTGCTCTAACCAATGATTATATCTTCCCGACGATAAGGATCATGTTTGCGGCCACTCACTGAGAATTCTGTCTTCAATAATATTCTTTTCAAGAGACTTCCTCCTTCTCCGGATAAAATCGGATCGAAGTTTCGGTCCAGGACGTTAATGGTAATAAAAAAAAATAATAATAAATAGTTTATTTCCAAGAACGTTACAAAAACGTTATTATATTTTTTAACATAGCGACTTAGTTAACAAAATTCAACATGTATACCAATAATATTTGTACATAAATATAATTAATATTAATATTTTGAACAGAATAAAGTTTATACAGTTATTGTATTACAGTAATTTAAGATCACATAGTCTCGAGTCATATCGTTGAGCTGTGTGTACAATCTCACTAAGTAAGAAATTGTAGAGTTGTGGTACCGTGTGGTTCTGCCCCTAATAGATCTGAGAGTTCTTGAACTTCTCCTGGTATTCCGATAGTATACTTGATGTATGTATGGAGGTAGCAGGTTTCTATGGCATTCAGATCCCAAGATACCCCTGGTAAACTTTAGACAGAGATGCTCCTGCCTTTCATATAGTGTCAAAGTCTCAAGAATACGATGCGATGTGTCCAATCTTCACATCAATAGTACTTATTGTTTCACTTCTAGTTGGTGGAATAGGACACCGCATAATTCTTGCTTCGGCTGAGGGGGAGGTGGTCATTAGTGTACTCAGAGGGACTCTCTTTATGATGCTCTCCACACTTCCTCTTCCCGAAATAGTTGAGGACATGGTGCTTCTTGGGTTCTTGGTACTCTTTCTTTGATTTCATTTTAGTGTTTAACTGTTGTCGTTTTATATATCTATAAATGTATTGTATATATGTATATATAAATCAGATGACTTATATTATGGCGATGAGCCCTCTCTCCCTAAATGCCACGAGTGTCATGATTCAGTTCTGCCAAGATGATGGTGGGTGAAACGATTGATAGGGATGTGGGGGCCCCTTTCAAGGCATTGCTCTTGGCGGAAATGATAATGTTTCATGGCCGAATGAAAGATCATATCTCGGAGTAATAACAACTAAAGGGAATATAACTGAAAGATCCTCCAAGCTTACCCAGATACGGTCATCTATCACTCTGTGGTCTTGGACGTACCCTAAGGGTACGGGGTTGTAGTATCCCCTAGAGATGCATTTCTTTCCCTTATCGGCTCCTTTGATACCATATATGCCCCAGTGAGATATACCTTAGCCTGCTTTATATGGTGCCTTAAATTGTACTAACTTCATTCACGCCATAGTTGAAGCAAGCTTATGACGAAGAACTAAGTCACAATGGCATCGCGGCTGCGAGAATGGAGGGCTTGGTTGAGGAGGGAGGCGGTAATGTCGTCTTTTCTAATCCTTATTTAAGAGAGTATTGATCTGTTTTAAGAAACCACCAAAATAACTTGGTAAAATTTCCTTCGAGCTGCAATAATTTGTTTTTCATTCATGAAAATGAATATCAATGAAAGTTGACAGTCAGCAATATTGATTCAAATAATCGGCCGTACACTTTAATGATCGCAGCTGAGGCGAAGTCAGTTCATTAATGCCTATAGTTGTGTTGATGCGCACCAATCTTATATTATTGGAATGCGTTTAATGATAATGCTTATGATAAAAGGATACCAACATCGAATAAGGTATTTTAGATTTTTAGATTTTATAAGCTATTTTAGATTTTCGCTGTGATTTAATCAGACGTTCTGAACCGGTTCTAAAAACATATTCAAACGAGAACAGTCACTCGTTCATTATTATTTCGAATTCGACAAATCAATCTTTTTCCCAATTATTTCTATAGAATTAACGAGTCATAATTTTTATTCTTGCTGAAGGTTTTCGCCTTGATTTATCTAATAATTCAAAGTTGGCTAAAATGGAAACGTATCATCATTTAATTTTTTTATATTTTGATATCACTACCAAATTATTTATTTATCTAGATCTCACGCTCTAACAAATCTGGATCCCCTAAGGACGTCTTTCCACTTAAACTTCTCTACCAAATTCTCCCTGTTGTCCTCCCACTAATCCTTTATCTCTTTCACACTTCTCTTGCCACAAGGGTGGTTGTCTATTCCTTCAAACATGCCCCAATTCATCCTATCCTTAAAATCCCACACATTAACCCCTCTAAAACATTTAAATATCGCCCTATCTCACAGCTTCCATTCCTCTCTAAGATCCGCAAGAGAGTGGTTTTCTCTCACCTTAATGACCATATTTCTAACTGCAATATCGATGAAACGTACCAAACGGGGTTCAAAGAAGCACTCTGCTGAAACCGCTCTTCTTACTGTTTCATAAGGTTTACGTAGAGCTGCCGATAGGGGTTGTACATCCATTCTAGTCCTACTAAACCTCTCCTCTGCTTTCGAAACCCTCACCACACTGTTCTCCTCGATGGTCTTCAAAATTCCTTGGTCTCTCGGGCACTGCACTTGCTTGGTTCCGCTCATATGTACCTCTCCTCCTGCACTCAGTAGGTCGCGCTTGATAACCTCTCCTCCTAGCCCGCGCCCATTCACTTTTGGGTGCCTCAGGGCTCAGTCCTTGGTCCCCTCCTCCTTCACGTCTACTTACTTCCTCTTGGCTCCATTCTTTGAGATTTGGCCCGTCCTTCCACATCTATGCTGATGACACTCAGATATACCTTTCCTCATTCCTTGTGTCCTTCTATCAATCAATTATCAAGCTCCTTTCAGCCTACACCTCCATAAACGAATGGCTGTCTGCCAACTTTCTCAAACTTAACCACGGTAAAACTGAAGTTCTCCTTGTTGGTACCGCTTAGATGGTAGAGAAATCTAAAGCTCTCTTCCCCTCTTTTAACCTTGGGGAAACCAATATCACCTTCTCTGATTCCGTTAGTAATCTTGGTGTTATTTTCGACGAGCAACTCTCGTTTAAACCGCACATCCAGCGTATCTGTAAGTCTTCCCTCGGTTTCCTCCGCAACTTTTCACGTGTTCGATCCCATTTTGATCAACGAAGCCTTGAGACTGCTATTCATGCCTTCGTCACCTCACGCTTAGACTACTGCAATTCTCTTCTACTGAATCTCCCTTCTTCGTCACTTCGCCCCCTACAACTAGGTCAAAACTATATTGCCCGGCTCCTTCCATTTCGAACAATTTAAAGTCGTCATCAAAATTAAGGCAGCAGTAATATGGTTCCTTATCAACTACATAAATGAGAAAAGATTTATAGAGAGACTTACCGATTGAAAGATGTGTCAAGATGAATAAAGTACAAGTATATTCAAATTAAACTATAAAAATTAACATGAAAAAAAATGTACACTGAAGTAGAAAGGTATAGGAGTGCAGAATGTAAAGATAATAGTGGGCAGTGCAACGCCATACCAAGACATTCTGTAAATTCTGCGACCTGTATCAGATGTGATCTGACATATCGCGTGTCAGTGTGAACATCGGTTGGGCTGCTCATGGCAAGGGCACGTGATTGATTAGAGTTCGAACGAGGCATGTTAGTGGGTTCTAAACGAATGAGACATTGCATTTCTGAAAATATATGGACATGCCCTATCCCTTGAATTAGGGTGTCACGGTTGTACCTAGAATACCTTTTAGAATGTAATTTAATCTACCGGATCTGGGGTGACTAATGAGCGTAATCAGCTGCATCGTGCTAAACATGTTAATGGTAACAGACAAACAACGCATTCACAGATCGCACACATTTAAAGGATGAAAAAAACGCATATTCATTAGGTCAGTGGGGTGTTGTTTACCTTATATGGGATATGGCAGCAGCAGATCCACATGAGTTACACTGTTAATGGCACGACTCTCAAAACAACGAAGCATCTGGACTTGTAATGTCACTATTTAGACCCTTGAGGACAGTCAAAACGGACCGTGGTATTATGAGTCAGGGTTCCAGTTGTTCTTGGCTGATGGTAGAGTTAGGGTAGGGTGCAGACCCCATTGGACCTTGGGCCCAATTGTTAACAATGCAGAGTTGAAAGTGATAGTTCTTCCATACTAGTGTTAGCTGTATTTGCTTGGAATTGGTTGGTCTGCTGTTTAGCTTAAGCAGGACATATAGGGGAGCGATATAGTGCACTAATTTGTGAATATTTGCATCACTAACTGTATTTAATTTATTCCAACAAAGTAGGATATTCAGACAGGATAATGCACCATTTCATCGTGGTTCAAGTAATACAGAATTGATTCGTGGAGCATTCTGGTGAGTTCAGACGAATGGTGTGATCAGAAGCTTTACCTAATCCTCTTATAACCAAATCGATCATTTAATGAACGTTATAGCCAAGTCTAATGCATTCAAAAATCAGGGAAATGTGGAGAGCTATCGAAGGCCATGATTTAACCTCTCTCCAGAGTTCTGTGCCAACTTGTGTAATTATCCCACGTCGATTTGTTGTGCTTTCCGGAGGTAGAGGAGGTCGTCGTACACGATACTAGTTACCTATCCCATGACTTTGCGATTTTAGATTCATGGGTCATGCATATTGGTAGACAGAATTGAAAAAAAATTATTATCATTTCAAGATGAAATAAAATTTGAGGGGTTGCGCGAGTGAGATCTAGAAATGACATTCTTTGATTACTAAATTTTACATACTATGCATCAGAGCAACCAAAAAATAGACACCTTGCTGATATTGTATTTCCTGAATTTTTGATGACAATTGTAGCATTTCTTGGAAATTTAATAGAGATTCCTTTAGAACATATAATTAGTTTACGGAGGAAGATTTCTGCTATCTCCTGATGATACTTCTTACTTTGCTATTAAAAAACTTGCTCCTTTGCAAAGAGCTTATAGAAGTTTTTTTTTTAATAAACAGAGGTTTTGACCCCTAACTTCAAGTGTTGAATGGTTACCAATGAGATGAGCCTGTTCCAAACATAAACACAAGCATTTAATTCAAAGTGATTCAATCAACTTTCTCTTTTCTCATAAAACTCCATTACATGTTATCCAGCACTTATTTAAAGGTTAACACATTCTCCATAGTAGCAGAGACGGAACACTTAAGTATAGGGTCTTTAAAACTCGCTTTGTAGCCATTAATACATCTTAGAGATTCTATTTTATTGCAATCTCCCAATGCATGTTTCTTCTTTTCATAGCAAGGTGATATACCAATTTTTAAGAGTAAAGTATTTTTCTTTTATATTTACTCAGTCAAAGTTGACTTTTATCCAAGAAAATAAAACTTTATAAGTGTATTAATGGTTTACTCTCGTCGTGTAGTCTCTCCGTTTTAAAAAATTGAAAACACCCCATTTTTATATAGAAGAAATATGTATAACAAAAGATTGTTCTAATTCAACCGATGATTCTTATCCTATTTTAAGAACTAAGAAGCCTCAATCTGATAGTGGAATTTTTTGATTGGACATTCTAAATGTCATGACTACTTTGATTCTTTTTCGTATGGTGTAAACGCATTTTGTTTCTTGAAATTGCAATAAATTAAATTAATAGATCCATGTGGAGTGTTATGAATTGTTTTCTTCAGCATGGTTGGAAACTCAAATATCGGACATTTATTTCCTGTAAATCCTTAATATGAAGGGCGTGCTATGGAGCATCTTGCCAGAAATGAGCAATGACCTGACTAAATGCTCGAGTCATAGCACTCAATCAAAATCAGTGGCCTACGTTGTGGAAAAAATGATGGATGATCTGCAGCTTAGTAGGGCATAAAGAGGTTGATAGGATTGGGTAAGTTTAGTTGCGTTGACGAGGGCCGACACTACTTGGTGAAAAACTGGTAGATATCTAAGTTTTGAAGACCTTTAAATGAATTGGCCAGAGTTTTTATCTGGTCTCAAAGGTCATCGCTTAGGACCACAACTTGTTCGTGTCAGGATATTAAAACATAAGTAAAATATATTATCTCAAGTGTCAGGAGATAAAAAAAAGCACACTGACCCCAATTAGGACATAATCCTTACTATTATAAATAAATGTGCAAGGTGAGGATTTATTAATATCATTTATAATGTCTCACATATATTTCCCTCAAATTCTATACTCTATTTGATTTACAAATAATTATACGTAGATATTATTTTGTCTTAGTCGTGATGATGATTGTTCCTGTTAAGACTTTGACAATGTTATTTTATAAAACATTCGCTTTCATAAAGTAGGTAATTTTTATCATTATTTAATTTAATTCAAATAAACTAAAAGAAGTAAATCATGAAGGGGCAACTTAAGGTACCGAACGATGTAAAGTTGTCCTCACGTTGACGGACCCATTGCTTTGTGCTACCCGAAGATGTCCTTTCTCACATCTTCTTTTCGCTCTCTCTCCACAGGCCTTAACGGATAATCACTTGGAATAAAACATTTGTGTGTGTTGGTAGACCAATCATTTAAATCGTGGAATAACCCCCATTAAAATGGCGAATATAATTGAGTTTAACTGACCTAAACAAAGGACTTGTAGAAATTTCTCTCGGATCAATGCCCAACCCTCTGAACTAGTAAATTTCTCTTATACCTCGATAGACTAGAGTTAGATATGCAGTAACATACTTTCGTCGATATCGTAGATGCCGAACAACATTAGTTTATATACATGTAGATTTACCGTGGACAGTAAAATGAAAGCGGCTATGTTGTAATGACAAACAAATTAAAAAGGTTAAATATCTTTCCGTGAAATGATAATTAGTGCAACAAATAAATACCTAAATGTTCTATAATGATACTGATGATGGTGATACTACTCGCTATCAAACATAGGGGTTAAAAAAGAAACTTCTTAGTTTGTTTCAAATTTAGCGATAACCAAAACCTAATTGAGTTTCCCCTGACCCACTTTGCTTAACTGCCTCATAATCCCACATTCTTGCAATTTTGTAGTTTGTCGTGATTATAAACTAAGTCAAACCTTAAGGGTTAGGCCTACCATTCAAAACTATAAAAAAACTAGAGAATCGTATCACAGGGACTAATTATGTCCTGAGCCTATACACTAAAATAAAAGCAATGACCACAATACAGTAATAATTATCACTGATAATATCAACAGGTAGAGCAGTCATTTGCATCCTTCTCTTAAATTAACAGACAAATGTGCAACCATTAGAGAATCATGAATGGAAAAATAATTCCTACCTTCATATTACGTCGCTAATAAGCGTTTTCCTAAGTTAAAAGAGCAAAAATCCAATGTAAGTTTAGGGTAAATAAGCGCTTCGGACTTGGGTTTTCGAATCGAAGATCAGAAGCATTTTATATCCCTGAAATAAATTTTCTATGGCAATGGGTCGATTATCTTTTGAAGTCTTATGCACACACATACTCTTACTATTTCTAAGTTAGTTAACACCTCACATCGTACATTCAATTGGACCTGAATGGCCATGGAATGAACAATGGCCGGTTTATATTCATTTTAGAATTGTAAGTACCTGGTACTTGTTCCCACACTTAGTAACGACAAACATAAGGGGAAATGTGACTCCGATAATTAGTTATTTCATGGAAATCAAAACGAAAGTTTTGAATATTTAACAATGCAGAAAATATCTATATTAATGAACGCATTATTTGTTTTAATACCACGAAGAAAATAACCTAATTCTAATTTCTGATAAATACTCTCAGTAAGCAAATGGTAAGAACGTAATGTTGATATCGAAAAAAGTAACCCTCAAATACTTGAGTGAATATGTATGTATCATGTTGTATGGATTAATGAGTGATTAAATAATTAAAAAAGTAAATTGTAGGCCTCCAATTACTAAACAAATTCAGGATGCGGAAATTGGAAAATAATCCGAGAGCAGTATCGGATAGAAAATTCTAACACAATTAAGCTGGATGATGCCTTCCCGACAAACGATCGACAAGGTGGATCCATCGCATGTAAACGTAACCACCAAGAGGGAAATCGCGATGGATGGCGGCAATATGTGAATCCTACCTTCCGAACCCATGAACAGACCTTAAATTCGCTGCACATTTTCTATGAAAGAAAATACAAGATGTGGACAAATTAAGTATTTTTTACAAATGATCAGTTTTATTTCAGATGAAAAGGGAAACTTGCAATTTTTGTAAAGTTTTCATCTTAGAAATTTGATGCTGATTTCATGGTGTCTAATTTTCCAAAATCCAACAGCACCCACTCAATCTCGGATACATATATGTTGTAATATCGGTGAACATCCACTTTTATCCGAACTCACATGCAAAACTGAACACAAAAATACCGCAAACAACGTTCAAGCAGTCAACCATAACAATGACACAAATAAAAAGAAGAAAGAGTCACCCTGACCATCTTTTAGCGACTTGATTTGTAAGTGAAAAGTACAATATCTCTTCTCATTACTCTAAAACTCTTTTACTATACAGAAAAGTCTTGCTTTGATTCTATCTCTAACTTCACTTTATGAGTCTGGTCCACCAAAAGAAAAAAAACAAAACATTCTATTCGAACGACTGGCCCACGCATTTGCGGTCGTGGTGTTGGCCTCCTAAACAACTTAATCAAGATTAAGATGAATTTGGAATGATCGAAAAGAAACGCTTCATTAAGCTATCACTATCTCCTTTGATCTCACGCTTGCATGTTCTTTGTAATAAAATTATGAATTTTAGGCAAATTCTTGACTTTTGCATTTTACACATGGTTATAAGCATAACCATTTGCCTCTTTGACTTTACAACGCTCATCGGAGGACCAAAGGTCTTTTAGAAGCTTGATATTCGACTGGCGATTTATTAAACTCATGCAAATGAATAGATTGTGGCAAGAAATGATGCTCTATCACTGTGGACTCTTTGAAATCTTTTAATAATATTAGTTATCCTCTTAATAAACAATAATAAACATACAAAGTCAGCTTTGAAACAATTAGTATTGACAAATGAATGATTCTTTACAAACCACAAAGATCTTAGGGCCGTAAACCCTTTATCACTATTAACATTATTTCTTTCTTAATGAATAGAGGAACGGAATGGATACGAGCCATTCCAATTTAACGTATTTCAGCTGAGGAGATTTTTGCATATTTTAGTTACTTAACGTTTTCTTTTACTAGTAGTTAAGTGAAAAGGATGAGTAAATGAGCAAACACGAAAACCCTACTATAAAAAGGAAAGAAATGTAGGTTGCCTGAAAAGGAGTGAGAAAAACATTGAATCATATTCAGTGTAAGAAAGCTTTTAGATACTTAACACAAATGATATCGATCAGTATAAGATTATTGTTTCTAATTCATACAAAAATGATGCCAAAAAATTGTAAAATATAAAAATAGAAAATGAACGAGGCATGAGTAACACTGGTCAACAATTTTTAAAAAGTTGTGTGCTTCTTAAAGAAGATTAGTTAATTCTTATGTATTTTCATCCACTGAATCCAAATATTACTTTAAAAAATGCTTATTGGTTATGTGTCTTTATGTTTTAAACTATAATCCATATTAACTCTCTGCCTCTCGCTTAACGCTTATAGTTGCCTGAAGAATCATCTCTTGCCAATGTCCAGCAAAAGTCTGCAAGTATTGTTGTGCTCCATTTACCCTGGCACCGCTTTTTCATGATTAAAATATCTTAGTGAAACCTTTCACAATATTCGCCACTAACTGCCTTACAGTTTCCTAGAAAAAGTCTAAATGGGAGTCAAAAAAGGTGGATTTTAAGTGACATGTTACATCCAATGTTTTTGTAAGCCTTGATGTGGTTTTCCACTAATTATTTATAGTTTTCTTCCTTTCTCTTTCCAAGAAATTCCTTCGCTACGAACATGAATGCTCCCCAAGCAGCTTTCTCCTCCCTATAAGAATAGAAGGCTGATTCAAAATCTTCATCTTTATGAAGGTCCCTCTTTTAACTTAGCGTCGCTCATTGAGGGGAGTTTTGATGTTAGATACTTGAATGCCTGAACAGATTTGTCGATACGAGGGGCGATCAATAAGTTTTGCGAATCGGTAGGGTAAAACAGAGGAAGGGGGATGGCTGTTTGTGGGGGTGTTAGGACAAGTTATGAAAAGTCAGGACCTGCAGCCTCACGCTCCTGCCTTGTCTATTTAAGAAGCAGTAGCTGATCGCAGATCGTCAGTCACAAATTTTTCAACAATGGAGAAGGTTGAGTACCGCGCAGTGATTAAATTTTTGACCAAGCAAGGCAAGAATGCAAAAGAGATACATGAACGCATGGTTTCAGTCTACACCGACACCGCTCCTTCCTATGCAACCATTGCTTGCTGGAATAGGGAATTCTGCCATGGTCGTAAGTGCCTTAAAGATGACCCCTGTCCAGGACGCCCGTCAGACGTGACCAAAAGGAAAATATGGCCCGTGTGGAGAGGATGATCGTCGAAAATCGACAGGTGAAGGTCGAAAAAATTGAGCGAGAACTTGGAATATCACATGGAAGTGTTATCAACATCATCCACGGCAATTTGGCCATGACCAAAGTCTTTGCTCGTTGGGTCCCTAGAAACCTCACGAAACCTCACACCCCATGATCGACTTCAATGTCGTCACAGTCCACAAGGTCAGAGTTGCACAAGCTGCCCTGCGCGAGTGCAGATTCGAGGAGTTCAAACATGCACCCTACAGTCCAAATCTGGCCCCTAGCACCTACCTTTTATTCCGCCAGCTCAAGGCTGCATTGCGTGGACGCCGGTTTAGGGACGATGAAGATGTACAGCTTGCCGTCCAGGAATGGATTGAACAGCAGTCGGGAGATTTGTGGTTGTCGCGAATTTGAAGCCTCAGGGACAAGTGGCACAAGTGCATTGAAGTCGAGGGTAGTTATATTGAAAAATAATAAAACACTTTTCCTCATATCCTTATATCCGAATTGCAAAACTTATTGACCGCCCCTCATAGCTTTTACAAAGTCTTTCATGAGCACCAGTTTTATGTATAGTGGTGGTAGAAAGTTTTGTTTGGTTGAGTGAGAAATGGAAGTTAAAAATTATTCATTTCAGCCTCCAATGATTGACGAGGTTGCCAGGCTCTCCTGATATAGTGGGAACTTTTTTGCACGGCTGTTCCATTCACACAGAAAGCAACAGTACGTGGTGTATCCACCCTGCAAGCCCATCACAAGAGCAACAACTTTTAAGTCACCACAGAGCTGATATTGATATTCATTGTATGTTATACATTGCAATGTATGCTTTATATTCTCATAGGTTTCTTTCATATGTTGTTCATAGCCCACAGGAACTGATGGCTCACTATTGCCGTTGTGCAGCAAAACACATTTTAGACTCGTTTTTAATGAAAATCCTCCAGTGTCTGCTTTCGTATTCGATGCTAATTGTTTTCATCAGACCATTAATATTATTGCAGAACACTGAATCACCTTCCCTTATGAAGAAATCGTTGAACTGATGCTGAGGGCCACGAAATTTTGAAATTTTGCCATCAGCTGCTACGAGATTCTACTGTTGAAGATGAGGGCCTAGCGACTATGCCTTACTCTTGGGTAGTTGGATATCCGTGAAAAGGTCATGGAGTTCCCCTTGTGTTATGAGATGTTGCCTAGAGGAGTGTACTTCATTAAAATTTGGGTCACTCTGTAATCCAGCACCGTTATCCTTCTCTGCTTCCTCCTCCCCTCTTTCCTTATATGACTCGAAGGATATCGAAGTTGGTGCATTAGCGACAGGTAGACCTTCTCCATGTGGAACTGGGCGAATAGCTGATGGAATGTTTGAATATCCAATGGACTCCTTTTTCTTCTTTGACAAGCCCTTTTGTACCTGAGGTACCATGCGGAACTAAAAATTGTTGGTATGGTCTGATGGCTCTCGCCACGTCATATGCACAGCAAAATGCATTCCTTTCCTTTTCCTGTTAAACCATTGGCGAAGTTGGTAGCATAACTGTTTCAGCATATTTGACGAGCCTAGTTCTTATCTTAGTCACCAATCCTGTATCCAAAATATAATTGATATGCCTTTCTAACCATAGCAATTATACCGCGCTGCTGTGATGCAAAGGAATCCCCACAACAAATGTAGCAGAAGTTGTTTGCCTTATTTACACAACTATGAGGCATCTGAAAGAAGAAATCAACAAACAATTAGAAGCTAAACAGAAAAGTTGTTCATAAATTTATCATTATAATACAGAACATAACAGCTTAGTGAAAGTATTTATATCATTCAGTAGGAAAATAAAATTAATATAAATGCCTCACATGCATATCAATGGATAACAAAAATGAAAATGATTCAAGTTTGACTTATTTTTTTCTTTGGAAAAATAGAAAGAATATTATAAAAGTACGAAAAATAATTATTTCTAGATTGTTAATTTCGAAAAATGAAAATAAATTTTAAAGAGCAAAGGCGTTCCACTATTTCGGTGAATCCAAATATTGGGGTTATAAAGGAAATTCCCTCTTTCCGAAAATGAGTTAATGAAACTCTGAGCAAAGGAAAAAATTGCTTGAGGATAAGTAGAATTTAAAAAAACCAAAATACTAAAAAGTATCGCAAAGTAATTAGTTTATATTGTTCGTTGGAAAGTATAAAAATATATTTAAAAGATCACAAACGAATAAATACATCAAAAAGTCTTTTGAAATTATTTTATTTTGAATAACAATCAATTTAATAAGTAATATAATTTGCAACTTTTATTAACTTATCAATTCCATGTTTGTAAAAATCGTTTTGAGTGTCATCTAAAAATGTTCTTTAAGAGTATTTTAAACTCTTCTGTTGTTGATATTTTCGTTCTCTTCAAGTGATTCACTGAACTGCTAATGAGGTATTAATTCGAAGAGGCTTAATTGATAACTATAAAGGATGACTCAGTAGATCGCAATCAAAATTGTTAAGCTTGTGTATACTATATTTCGATAAATGAGGTCGGCATTGCCATTGAGTAAAGATACCTCTTCATCTCCTGACTGATGCTGACTTTTTTCTTTAGGTAAAATATGTATAGTGATTTAGGTTAAGGAGTTCATAATGGATTATGTCATTAAGATCCAACTTCAGGTAAGCCTTCATTGGATAAAGCTCCTTTTTCAACTACAGCATTCCATTTCCCCAAAAGAAGTTGATTGTCTAAAACGTTTAATATTATCATACAAAACCTATTTTCGTCTCCTGTAGCAAGCCTTATCAACAATGAGTCCCTTTTTTGGTCGAGAAATAAGAGATGGACAAATGGGGAATCCGTGTTGCAAGTTCATCTCTGATAGGTGGTGAAAATTTATTAGACTAGGCAGATAGTAAAACAAACATGCATTTGATAATTTCTATCCATAAAATAATGATAAACATGAATACAAAGCAGCATTACCTAAATTATGATTAGTGTAAGATCTGTTACTCAAGAAAACAAATACTAACCCTCTTGCAGGGGTCTATTTATAGTTTTTGTCAATATGTCAGAAAAGCTAAGATGATAATTCTAAATTTAGAATTTTGCCCCCAAATTTAACTATAAATTTAAATAGACAGATTATATGTACAGGATGACGACTAAAATATTTTAAATGTGCATCATCAAACTTTGAGGCTAGAAGGATGAAATGAAAAGTATATAACAAAGGAACTTTTCATAGTTTAGAGTAGAAAGTAAGGTAGCGTAGCCTAGCCACAAATCAACATCATCTCAGATTAAACAAAAAATAACTTTCCTCACTGTAGGCCATAGTCCCTCACTAGGATCATAGTGTCGGTAAATGGAAGGATAACCAACGAATTTTGATCAGCCTGATTAGTATCAAAGAGTATAATTTTTTTATAAGTTTCATATGGGTGAAAAAGAGTGTATCAATAAGGAAGACACTTAAAAAATGGCAACAATATAGACCTCGTAAATATGACTGCTGAGACATATATCGAAGAGATATGTACATATATGGGAATATTGTAATAAATAATACAACATATAAATACAAAATATTGCAACAAATATCATAAAAGGGTAAATATAACCGTTTATAATAGATACTCAGTTACCTGAAGGTAACATTCGCGGAAATCGTGTTGTAGGGTAACATTACTTATATTTTACTGTTGTTTTTCCATTTAGATTATATGGTTTGCCTAATCCCAAACAAATTTGGGTTCACAAATTGTAGTATATGGTTGAAGCGTAGGCGTTTAATTCTCAGGTAATAATCAATGGTCCTGTATTGTTAGGTTGGTGTCGCTACTTTTATACTTTTTGTTCTAGTTCATACCCTGTTGAAAATTAAAACAAAAATATAGTTGCTTTACTGTTTTTGTACTCACTGGGATAAGATTGAGACAAGTGGAAACACCTCTTTCGATTAGAGTCAAGTTGAGCCACATCGAAAGAGCTGGATGGATACCCAATTCAGGTCAACTTCACCGCAGATGTAATACACTGTGGATGCCCGTCATTCGGAACCCACGTATATATTTATATATATATATATATATATATATATATATATATATATATATATATATATATATATATATATACGTAGGTACTTTGGGTGCTTTGGGCCGAAGTTGGTTGAAGACCGTTAGTGATTGGGAAAATTGTTATGAGTCCAGTGGACATGGTTTATTATTAACTTTTCGGGGGAATTTTTAAAACAAACATTTCAGAGTGTAAGTTGGCCAAAGATTAACAGGTAGCTGTTGCGCGTTGAGACTGCAAAAGGAAGACAATGACGAAAATATACCTTTACTAACAACAAAATAATATTTAACTATACACAAATATTGGGTTTAAAGAGAATGGTCGCACAGACGAAGTTAAATGACTACAAGAGATACAGCTGGGTTAATTAGGGGACTAAGGAGGTCGGATTCAGGTGGGTGATTTAAAGGGGGATTTTAAAATGAGGCGCACAGATAAAGGATGGATTGATTGGGTAAGCCAGATTTTAGATCAATCTGCAGGTGGCAACGGTTATAATTTCTTACGTGCTTGTTGCATAAACGAGCAAGTTGGGATATGATGAATGCGAAGGGGAAAGTCGGGTTACTCTCGCTTCAGATGAGGGAGCACTCGTAGATGGCCTTCAAAGTTGGGAAGATTCGTCAGATATTCGTCGATTGACTATGGCAGAGTTCACAGATGTCGAATATAAATCGCCCATGAGTGGAAGTGTGACTCTTTCAGCTTATTCGCCATAGTAGGTGGTAAGTCTACTAGTGCTCCTTACTAAACTAAGTCGAAGGATTATATAGACGCCTAATGAGGTGGCTTTGTTGGCCGCTTTCACACACACGTGTGATTTTTGGGAAAGGTTGGTGACTTCTTCGGGGAAAGGGGGGGGGGGGAGAGTGTGATAACGTTGGCATGGAATGTTGAGCGGACTTCGATCTTATGACGAAAGGCAGGAATGTTGGCCAAAAGGTGGTCATGAGAGACGATAAAATCGGTCCCTAAGCAAATACAGCTGGGGTGTGATAATGGTTCAGCCGTGATTTCAAAGCTCCATGCGGAGATCTCATGAGCACGTGGATACAGAAGGGCACGTGGTAGCCTTTCAACCTTATTCTGCTACATCCCTCCCATCCAAATAGATAGCACTTTCGGAGTTGGGGGAGAAAGGTGACATCCCCTAAGACGAATGATTTGGGGAAGTGGAGATTTTCACGCGAATGGTCAACGGGGTAAGTGGAAAAAAAAGAATTCATGACCTGACGTCGAGCAGGTGTACAAGCTAATTCTACCCGACTGCGTGTACATATGAACGGAAAAGAAAATTAATTATTGCCGACCATAAGAGCATTACATGGGACATAATTAAAAAAAAAATGAATATAATATTTCTACACTAAGCTAATATAAAGCAAAAAAAAAAAGAATGAAATGGATATTCAATGATACATTTTGCATAAATGACAGAAGGATTACGGTGGTACATATACACATATAAAGGGGTTACACCAGGCTTCTGAATACTAATTTTATATATACAAGGGTGATGTGCGTTCTAGACGTACGCATCGAGAAAAATAAATACATAAAGAGAAATAATTGAATATAAGCTCATATCTAGCTGGCGGTTATAATAATTACACGATGCACAAATGGCTATGGAGCAATTACAATTAAAATTTAGCTGGGATCGTCATCGAATGGATTACGGCTAAGGATATCGGCGATACAATTTTCCGACCCTTTTATATACATTATTCTATATTGGAATTCGTGCAATAATCAGCTGCATCGCATTACTCGGCTATTATGATGTCTAATATTACGGAGGTATGCCAACGGGCAGTGATCTGTTTATATAACGAATTCGCTGCATACCAAGTACATCTTAAACTTCTGCACACTCCAATAATAGTTAAAGCTTCCTTTTCTATCAATGCATAATTCTTCTCACGTGGGAGCCATTTGCGACTCGCATACGCCACAGAGTGACTCTCACCGTTGCTCCCGTACTGAAGAAAGACACACCTAATGCCCTCGTTACTCGCATCCGTTTGGATCCCAAAGGGCTACTGGGGTCAGGCAACCTGAGGACTGGGGCAGATGCCAATTTACCTTGTAGTTGATGGAAATGAGCAGTATCCCTCGAATTCCATATAATGCGGTCTGGAGACTTCTCTTTGAGTAGTTCACACGGCGGGGCGGTCAAAGACGTGAAATTGGGGACAAACCTCCTATAAAATGAAGCAGCCCCCATGAGAAAACGGAGCTGTTTCTTTGTACCCGGGACGGGCATCTCAACTATCGCCCTTTGGTCGGGAGTTAGCCGCTTATTAATATCCAAACTAGCGGGGGGTGAATGGAGGAAGCCGGGAAAGGCGTGTAGTGAGTAATCCCCACCCTCTTCGACACACACGGTCTGCACAAGTTTCAGGGCATCAGTCGTATAGTCGGCCTTCAAAGCTGTCTCTTCATCGATGGTAACAATGTTTTCGACACATGCGTTGCAGTGATATCTTTTTAACATGTTGGCGTGGAACAGCTTCTCTCATGTGGGTGTCTTATTTAAATAATCCACAGGAACTCGCGCTTCGAGAATTGGGAAGGGTCCTTTCCATTGGCTCAGAAGTTTGTTGCTCTCCGTCGGAATTAGCAATAGAAGCTCATCACCGAGCTCAAACTTCCTCTCCTTCGATTTGACATCCAAGTACGTTCGATATTTTTCTAAGTTAACCTCAGCATTTTGGTCTGCAATCTCGGCACACTTTTATAATTTTCGTCGAAGATCCAAAACATACGCGTTAGAAGATTGAATTTCCCTGTCTAACTTGGCGTTAGAGAACAACTCCTTGAGGATGCTAATGGGACCTCTCACGTTACGCCCGAAATTAATTCGAAAGGAACAAATCCAAGCGAACGATGTGGAATCTCCTTAAATCAAAATAGTGCCACGGGCAAGAAGCGATGTCACTCACGGTGCTGTTCAGCACACAGCATCTTTAATATTGACTTCAAGGTTGCATTAAATTGCTCGAAAACTCCATTTGCGCATGGGTGATAAGGAGTGGTAGAGAGCAGTTTTACCATCAACAGTTTCTCGATATATTCCCTCATTTCAGAAGTAAATTACTACCTCCGTCGGACAATACTTCCTTTGGTATGCTTACTCTAGAGAAAATAGAAATTAAGGCTTCGGCCCACGTAACGCTGTCGATTCTCTTTAAAGGTACAGCTTCGGGGAAACGCATAGCACAGTCTATGAGAGTAAGGACATAACTATGCCATTCGCTGGAAGAAGGACAAATGGGGCCGACAAGGTCTATGGCCACTCGGCAAAAGGGTTCCGATATGATTGGTTCCTTCTGAAGGGGGTCGGTTTAACACGCCCTTTTGCCGTGATTTTCTAGCAGATGTCACAGGATTGGCAGTATTCAGAAATGTCAACTGCAGCACCAGGCCAGTAGAAATACGGGAGAATCCTTATTGTGGCTGAAGTGGCCATAAAAAACTATCGTGGGTAATTTTGGGGACCAGAGGAACATGCGAACAGGAAAGACAGAGGGCGTGACTCTCGGGGTTCACCCCATCCGAGCAAGCGCGATATAGCAAGCTTTCTTTCACGATATAATAGGCTGTCTTGTTACCACGGACCAAATCCTACTCGAGACTCCGAGATTTTTGCCACGAGGAAAGGAGCTTTGCTCTCTCCTTATGTCTTTGAGCGAATTCTTCGTTCATAACACCACTGATATCTGAATCTAAGGAAGTTTCGAGGGCAGCGGGCGTCTGGGATTCCTTCTCTGCCTAGGCTCTCGTGATAACAGGCTGAGCCATCGGGTTAGATGAGACTTGGAGGCACTGCCCTACCAAAATGAAACAGAATTTGATAGGGGCTGACACTACTTCAGCCCATCCGGAAAAAGTACTGATACTCTAGGTAACAGTTCATAATAGGGAAGCGGTTTGCGCCTCCTAAGTAGTCATGGACTACCGCAAACTTTTTGTGTTCGGGAGCCACCGGGGAAAGAAGTTCATTCGATACCACGATGCAGGTACACCCGGAATCGCGGATGAGGATGGAGACTCGGTACCCATTAACGCTTCCCTTTTCAAACTTCAAACTTCTTGGAGAACTCTTGTCGAAGAGGAAATTAACATGGAGCCCTGGGGCACTGGGAGACGAGATTGGAGCTGGGGTTTCTGGTGGAGATGGAGGGGGAGCGGGAGCGAGAGCAGCATTCAATTGGTGGATTTAGTAAATGGGATTATCACGGAGTTGGGAATTTGAGGGCAATTTGAGCGCGTGTGGCCTTCGATACCGCACACAAAACATACGAGAGGCCTACGTGGAAAAGTTGACGCCGGGGAATTAGAAATGAGGGCTTGACATTACGGGGTTCCGATCCAAGAAAATTTCTGGGCTTAAAGGGGCCCGTAACCTTGGCGAATTTGGCGGAGTTCTTAGGAAGGAACCACGAGTCATAATGTATATTCTTGCGGGTATGAAGGGGGAGGCTTTTTATTTTCTTTCGGGTATAAGTTGTGATCCGCCGCATATATATCTGCCTCTTCTATGCACTCATTGAAGGAGCTGCACAGACGATCCTTCAAAAAGAGCGGATCTCTGGTATTAGCGACTCTAGCAACTTATCCCTTCGAACAAAATCTACCAGGCACCCATAATCGTGGGTGGCTTTCGATCCGTCTAATAAAAAATTTAATTAGAGGAAAGAGTATATCCAAAATGACGGAGGGTCATATTTGGTTGGATGCTGGCGTGGTGAAATTCGGTGCGGTAGAAGTCAGGCATCATATTATACGCCGCGAGAAGTTCAGATTTGAAAGGTGGAATAATACACTGTAGCTTTCCAGGGAAACGATACACATAGGTCTCGGAGCTGCGAGCTAAGAAGGAAGAGAAGCTTAGTAACACAGTCCGCCTCAATGTCCCAATGATGATCTTCAAAAGTTTTTTCAAAGTGAGTAAGAAAATATCCGAAATCCTCTACTTCTTTGAACCTGGGTAGTTTACCGGAGAAGGAACGACGGGCTTCTACACGGGAATTTACTGAAAGGGTTTTGAGCCGATCGCGATTTGATTCTAATTCATATTGGCCAATTCTCTCGCGCTATTAGCTCTCTCTAATTTCTTTTGGTTCAGATAATTCTCTAATCTCTTTTTGTTCAGCTCTCTCATTTCTCTCTTCTTCCTTTACATAGGTGAAAAGATCTTTGTCACTTAAACCGAGGGATTCTCCTTGAGTTTAAATCACTCTAAAGACGACATTTTGCGTTGTCCGAAAGAAAGGGTTTAATGACCGTCGGCATGGGGCGCAGGAAGCTTGGCTCACAAATATTTGACACACGGAGAAATATGCTTGTTTAAACGCGGAAGCTTTGCTATCCAAATACTCACACTAATATAATATACAATCAAACAAATAAATAAGAAAAAGATAATGGTGTCTTCGTTAGATGGGAAGGGCTCAGACTCTACTAATCTTTCGGGGATTAAAGTGACCGTAGGAGAAGCTTTGTCTCCTGACAAAATTTTGCAATTTAACGTTCTCGGTCCAAACACACAGACAAATACTAAGCGAATAAAAAAATATGGCAAGGTTGTTTTGTTTTGTCTTTGCAATTCAAGCGACACTCAGCTTTTAAAATTACAATGAAATTAAAGGGTTGCCTTTAAAAAATCTCTCCAATGACCTTTTAAAGACCCCTGACACACCTGATCACCAGATTTTATAATAGAGAAATGTATATATATATATATATATATATATATATATATATATATATATATATATATATATATATATATATATATATATTTATATGTCGTGGAATGGCCAGACTCTCTCTCTTTATATATATATATATATATATATATATATATATATATATATATATACGTAGGTACTTTGGGGGCTTTGGGCCAAAATTGATTAAAGACCGTTAGTGGATGGGGGAATTTTTAAACAAATATTTCAGAGTGTAAGTTGGCCAAAGAGTAACAAGTAGCTGGTGCGCGTTGGGATTGCAAAAGAAAGACAATGACGAAAATTTATCTTTACTAACAACAAAATAGTACTTAAATATACACAAATATTGGGTTCAAGGGGAATGGTAGCACATAAGGAGTTAAATGTCTACGCGAGATACAGGTTGGTTAATTAAGGGATTAAAGAGGTCGGATTCAGGTTAGTGATTTAAAGGGTGATTTTAAACCGGGGCGCACAGACAAAGGATGGATCGATTGGGTAATCTAGATTCTAGATCAATCTGCAGGCGGCAACGGTTACAATTGTTTACGTGCTCGTTGCATAAAAGAGGCCCGTTGGGATACGATGAATGTGAAAGGGAAAGTCGGGTTACCTCTCGCTTCAGATGAGGGAGCATTTGTAGATGGTCTTCAGAGTTGGGAATCTCGTCAGATACTCGCCGATTGACTATGGCAGAGTTTATGGATGTCGATTTAGCCTTCGTCCTCAAATCGAAATCGCCGATGGGGAGAGGCGAGAGTCCTTCAGCTCGTTCGCCGTAATAGGTGGGAAGTATATTAGTGCTCCTTACTAAACTGAGTCGAAGGATTATATAGAGGCCTGGTGAGGTGGCTTTTGGTCGATTTGGCGGCCGCCTCCACACACACGTGCGATTTGGGGGAAAAGTCGGCAACTCCTTCTGGGGAAGGGGAGGGGGACGGATTGTGATAACGTTGTCGTGGAATGTTGAGCGGACTTCGATCTTATGACGGAAGGCAGGAATGTTGGCTGAAAGGTGGTCATGGGAGATGATTAAATCCGTCCCTAAGCAAATACAGCTGGGGTGTGATAACGGTGAAGACTGCACCCTCACCCTTGTGTAGCCGTGCTTTCAAATCTCCATATGGTATGGTGATTTCAGGACCACGTGGGTACAGAAGAACACGTGATCGCCCTTCGACTTTATTCTTCTACACCATAATTCCCAACTGATGAATTAAAAAATGCTCTAAATTGAAAGGAGATTATTAATAAAACCTTTGGCAAATTATTTTTTCCTCCTACTGAACCAAATCTGTTATTTTTATGATCATTTTCCTTGTTATTATGAAACTAAAAGTTACGGAATGTTTTCTAATGATCCCTTTTGACATTGAATAAAATTAAAATTAAACTAATCGTTCAAATAAAGAAATGTCTAGAAAGGGAATATTGTAATTCTTGTTTGTAGTTTCCTCATTGGAACTAGTGATTTGTTCGCTTAGATTCTGTTTCACGTTGCATCGTGTGATTTTTCTATTCGCTCTTAAGTTATTGCTCAATGTTTAAAGTTTAGCTTTTCCATTATTCTTCGTCACTACCCAGAGCTTCTAGGTGAAAGCAGACATTTCTCGAGTTGTTTTTCTAATAGCTAAACTAATATTTTTAATTTTGTCTCTAAGAATGAATAAATTCAGTCCATAACTATTTGATATAGTTAAGAAAAGGAAAGGTATCTTTACAGCATAAAACACTAATTGAAAAGCAATCCAAAACCCTTATGAGACAAAATGTCAACTGCAACAGAAGGTGAGAAAAGAAAACTGACTGCCATAGATCCAAAATACACTCCGTCGAAAAATCTGAGGATAGAAAACAGACCGGAGGAAGGCAAAAGGCATTTAATCCCTTGAGTTTGTTGTTGCGTTTAATAATTGACAGGAGAAGGCATCTAATTTTTCCTAATCATTCAGTCGGAAATTTCAGACATAATTTAAATTAATTTTGCAATATTAGGACCTCAGATGTAAATATTGATAATTAAATAGCAATAAATGCTTACTTATAACCTAAAAATTTATAGGTCATGTGAATGAATATTTGTTTTTTTTTGCAGGGCTACATAAAAGTCTCTATTGGTCTCAATTCTTTCCTTAAAGCATGACTGTGTTCGCTGCAGACTAGAGAAGATCTTCTAATAGATTTACAAATATATGTAATAATCTTGTTTGGGCAGGTTTAGTGCTGAAAGAAAAATGTTGTAGCAACTTTCTTGGAACGATTATGCTCATTTAATTGTGGGAAGATCGGCGATAATCCTTAAACTAATGAATAATCTTACTATTTTTTTCACATGGTCTATATTAATTTTAAAATTCGAGGTAAGAGTAGCGCACTTAAATAACTCATGAGAGCCACTGAAATGATCTCTAAACTGAAAATTAATATTAACGTACTTCTATAGAAACGTGCTGAAATAATATCGATGAAACAAAGTAGTTAATTTGAATGAAGTACTTAGGTATAAAGCTTTAAGAAGCCTTATGTGATATTTTAAACTATAAAGCCATAGGCTACTTGATAAAAATAGTATATAAACAAATGACACTAGAGTTTTATCATATTTAATAATCAGACAAAAGACGATAATAAAGGCAAATATCTAAATATAAACAATGATATTTTAGATCAAATAGAAAATAAATCCTACCAAAAGTCATCTAGTACTTGTCTATTTGTCGCCAATGCAAGGGTAAAATTACAATAATATTCACTTTCAACCACTTCTGTCGTTTTTAAGACAGGGAACAACAGTTAGTTCTATGCGGTGACTTTAATTTCAATAATTATCATATTTAGCGTACACGGAAGAAATTTATTCATAGACTTAATAAATGATATATTTCTTCATCAGAGATTTGATGAGGCGAAAAGCGACAATGACGTTTTAGATTTGATTTTGACCAGTAAGGAAAATTTACCTGAAAATGTAAATATTGACAAATCATTGGTGATTAGTGATTATCACATAATCGCTTAGATGTAAATATTAATTTTTTTTTTAGATAATTCTTCATTAACTCTAAACTGAATAGCTTGTAATGTTTCTCTTTCTGTGGTTGATTATAACATCTTTGATAACGCATAAATAATTTGTTCCTTAAGCATTTGAATTCCACAAACTAAGTTTATCTCGTCGCAGAAATCTTAGAGAAATTAGAAGCACAATTTAGAAAAAAAAATTTAATTTTGATATATTTGCCTTAGCCCTTGATGGAAGACACAGCTCAGCTCTTATTTTTTATCTATGAATTAAAAATGATTTTAAACTGATAAAAGAATTAGTAGCAATTCAACATATGAAAGGCACGATCACATATTACTTTCTGAAAAAGGTCGAAGAATGGCTAGCAAATATTAAACTAGACTAAACTAAACTAGTATGTTTGAAAAAGAATGAGTGCCCACTTCTGGCGGTCAAATATAAATCATTATTACGAAGAACTAAGGATACATTTAGATGAAATAATTCCCGAGAAAATTTGTTTGCACTGCATAATCAATCAAAAAGCTCTATGTAAAAATATTTTGAAAAAAGGATTGTATCAGGTTAAAAAGAAATTAATTTCTGATTTTAGGTTATAGTGATTAGCATTTCCTAATTTTTTATTGTTGTCTAACAGTTCGCAATAGAAATTTTTTTAATATTTTCTCAAACACTATACACGATCATTTTTTGGATGAAAAACTCGGTTGATGAGAAATTGTGCTTCCTTGACTGATATACGAACGGCGACGTTTAACGTTAAAATAAAGGATCCACTTCTCATCACCAGTAACAATCATAACAATAAATGATGCCTGAAGGTGTTGTGAAAGCAATCACTCACAGCAAGCAACACGCTGTTAAGGAGTCACTGTAGACAGTTCGTGAAGGACTAATTTTACAATCACTGGAACCTTTCCAATTGTTTTCAGTTGGCTTACGACAATCGCATGGATTAGATTAAAGTTTTCTGCGAGTCCTATAGAAGTTATTACAGGATTTTCAACAGCGAATCTCTACTTCGGAAATCGGAAAATAACGCGTACATATTATTTCTTTTAGTGCAGCATCCCCATATGTACTCTGGGTGGATTTTTCCACTGTACTTGCATTGACACCTCTATGAAATTCATCAAGTAAAACATGTCTAAGGTGATCTTTAGATGGAAGGATATAGAGGTGAAAACTGAGAAAAAATTATGAAAATAAAATATCTTTTTAATTTACTCATCCTGGAATTCCTAAGAGATAACAATAGGTACTACCTTAATAAATATATTTCTAATGCTTTATTTATGCAAATCTGATATTACTTCCGCTCCTACCTGTAAGTTAAGGGGTCAATGAACTAGTCTGAATGCATATATGTTATGCTTCTTAAATTGAATCATTTTTAGAAATGATACAAAAGCAAGAAAATTCGCTCAGTTTAAGGATATCACTTGGATTGCTCTTGCAATTGTATCTTTTTCGTGTCATCTCAATTTAAAGTGGAAAGGAAAAAGCAAGTTTGTGGTTAAATGGATCATAAAGTAAAGACATTTATAATGAATGACAATTTTTTGCTCTTGAAATAAAGAGTGTAACTTTTTTATTTTAAAATTTGTAACGTGTTATAGTTTCCATTGAAAATTTCAAAAAGTATTTTGTTGCATATCGAGTAATCTAAACGATTTTATGACATTTCATTGATACAAAGTGATTTCCGCCTGTTAACTAATCCTTTTCATCTTTGTGGTCGATGAGGCTTCCCATGATCTTCTGCTTGAATTGATCGACTTTCAAGCGATTTTCAGGATTCAGCATATTTAAAACTGTTCCCTTTGATGAAAGCTTTGAATGATTGCATGACATACTTTAGCTCAACTTATATTTGTGAAGATTTTATATAATCAAGCATAGTAAATCTAAATTAAGAAGTATCATAATTGCCGGAAACTTTTAAAAAATGGTTAGAATTGATATATCAGCATATGAGCTAGCATATAAATTGATGCAGACACTCTAGGGCAATAACATCAATCTCACTGAATGAACAGCATATCTATGGGCCGTAATATAAAGTTATCTCATTAAAATGTAATTACCTATTTATTACGTTTATAATAATAAAGTATTTACATAGGTATTTTTCTTTAGCCCGGTCAAAATGTGAACCGTCTGTGTCATAAAACATCCTACTAGTCTTGTAGGTATATAAGTAGTATGCAGAGAAACATTGCATATAAATGATACATGATTATTATTCTCTTTTCCATGCAATCTAATCTTTTATCCTCTATTATTTTACTTTATTTGACTTGCTTCTATTATTAAAGAAATATTTGCGCAAATCTATCTCGCAACTGCTTCTCGTGATTTTCAATCAATGACCCTTATTCGAGTTTCCCACCTCTAAATCAAAATCTTCCAACTTTTCTAATTAATCTAAGCCAAGGAACATTTTATATAGTAAAAGCTTGCCACCTCTCAAATACCTTGAAAATGTTTATAAGTTAGCTGGCTTCAGTTTATCCCTATACTCTAGGTGTTTCAAAGAAAATATTATACGGATTGTTCTACTCTGTACTGGCCTCAAATATCGGAAATGTGGAGACCAGGCCTGAATGCAATATTCCAAGTGTCAGCTCATTTACTTGTTGTATAGTCTAAGAGCAATCCTCATTACTCTTATATCTAGCATACCTAATCATTTAACCTAATACATCTCTATTTGACAGATTCTTTGGCTAATATATACATTTTCTGGAATATTTCAGCAAACAAATCAGTTATTACTCCCACATCATTCGTTTTTTTTATTGAATTAAACTGGTATTCTTCTATTTAATAATTAAACTTACTGTTTTCATTTCGGATATGCAGAACCTTACATCGCTTTTAAGTTGAACGACATTTGCCATATACATATAAGCCAAAGCTACTAAAATCTTTCAACTTTTTAGCTTGTTTTGTGTCATACGAAACAAAAATATATTTCTCCTAGATCAATTATATTAATAAAAATAAATTAAAACAAAGGGAGCCATGAGGTACACCACTAATTATATGCATCAGTTATGTGTTTTTACATTTAATACTAATTCCTGTTTCTATCTTAAATGTATGAATTAGCCTTTTATAATGAACCCAACCAAGTACTTTAGTTAAGAGTAAGTAAATCACATCAATACTTTACATTTCTTCTAACTCCTTTGAGCGAATCTAAAACAGAAAGGTAAAGAATTTTCTAAAAAATATATATTTGACCAAACACATGTGTACTACTGATTACATTATATGTATTCCGAAATTTCTTTTTAACAATCTTACCAAGAATTTAACGCACAACAGAAGTTGAACTAAGTGTCCTACATTTATGTTAGTCCTATTTTCTCATTTCTTTTTTAAATGTGAACTTATAGGTGAGGTCACCAATTTATAGGAATGGATCTGGTGTAACCAATTTATGAGAGCCTGGGGTTACCAAATAATAGGTAGCCAATTTATATGAAGGTGAATTATCTGACTTCAAAGATGATTCTTCACAGGTGTTTTGATTTAGGGTGGGCTTACCGAAGGTTTACGGTTAATCAAGGCAAGGAAGGCCTTCGAGAAAGAAGGTAGCAAAAATATACATTATTCAAATACTAGCCTATTAAAGGGGGCAAGCTTCACATCTTGTCGCTTTGAGTGACAAGAAGTTTTCCTATTCAATGCGACAGAACTTAGGCGAATTAAACAGGTTCCGTAACGCTAATGTGGGAACGAATTAATCTTAAACTCTTAATAATTATTAATGACAATAATAACGATCTAATAACAATTCTCTTACTTCCCACTTGCTCAACTATATATGGCGTTTAATCTTGTAGGGGGCGTGACCTAGACCCGTCCGTGGGATGAGCCTCTGTCATCGAACTCCTAAGTTTACATCCCTAGGGCGGAGTTACTGAATAGCTCTGTGTGTCTGATTTACTTACATATCCCAATAGTTTTATCTCTATAACAGGATTTGCTCGTCACAGATCTCTGTTAAAATTTACTTTGGTTAAAGTTTGTATTTACATAGCTGAGTTGTAGACTCCAAACTTCTGATAATTTTATCCCGAGACGCGAATTTCTTGTTTATGCGTTCCGTCTTATTAACTCAGTGTCTTGACCTTTTATCCTTTTCTCGCGTTCGCCTTTTTTATGTTCCCGCGCGCACTTCCAACGGTCGCTTGCCTCTTCACTCTTTACATATATATTTTCATTCCTTATTTTCTATATTAATTCATATATGCGAAATAAAATATAAATTCTAATCTCATTAATCTTATATTAGACATATTATTTTTATGTGTGAAGTTTGTTAGGATTAATAAGACCATCGCACGTCCAATTTTGGAGTTTGTTGCTGGGCTTATTGAATCTGGCAATTTGGTGCCAGTAGCCTACCTATTACATAAACCGAGCACCACAAACTATACCTGCTCTTTTTTAATAATTGAGGATTTCCTAAAAAAGGAAACTGCTTAAAATTTTGGGAGGATCATTTCAACATCCCCTCCCTGGATAGGATGATAGAAGAGGAAATGGTGTTATGTAGAAAATTTTAATATTGTATTAGTAAAAAATCAGTATAATATAGTAACCAATGGCTGATAACACCTTCCAGAATGTTGTTCTCAATCTATTTGTGGAGGAGGTAATTCTAAAAATTTACAGGTTACAGAATTACAATATTTTAAAACAGGAAGATAAGTGTCAAATTTGTGGTATCAAAAAAGAAATGTTTCAAAATTCCCAAACAGCCATGCCTTTGCTTGGTAATGTGACCCTTGCCCCAAATTACAAACGCTTTAAGAACCCAATCTCAGTAGAACTGGAATTCTTTGACCAAATCCAAACTTAATAGAGTTTATATTTTCTCTACTGAAATATGTGCAAAATATTAAGTTGAAAAATTAATAGTGTTATTTTAAAACTGGAGTAAAATAATTTTGAATGCACAAAATATATATTCATACAGCAAAGTAGTTTCTACCATTATTAGCAATGCTTTGATTATTTGGTTTGTGAGCGAATAATTTCCTTAAAAAAAAATTCGTTTTTGATAAAACATATAATTTGACATCCATTTGGATATTTTTATATCACAGTAAACTTTGTCAAATATATGAAGTTGTAATAACTTAAATGTGTTGGAATCACTTGATGAATAAGCCGGATAAGGAAGATATTTTCAACCTAAATCATTCATTCTAACTTGGTCAAGCTTGACACGTGTCGACGTGTATGGTAATGCAGGAGGAGGACATCCTTTTGGTCGTTAAATTTAAACTTTCCAGTTGTTGATAAAAAGAGTTCTTCAGAAACAGTTTGTTTATTATTCAGGACCCAGTAATGATCAATTTTTTTCTCATCCCACCAAATGCAAACTATAGGCTTCTGCCGTTGGAGAAAACGACTAGGAGTAGGACTTGATATTTCTTCGACCACTCCTTTCTTTTTGCGCTTATATTGCAGTGAAGAACTCACTATTTATCTCCCGTAATGATTATATGCTGAGATGTCTAAAAGACATTTCGAGCCAATAGATTTTCCTTCACCAGTTCATGTGGCATCCACCCTTTATTTTTCCTTACTCTCATTCAAAGGTCAATTTATTTCTAGTTTGAAATGTGCCTATATATTTGTTCAGGTTTTAAAAATGCATAGAAATTAGTAAAGATATCTTAACACTGCAAATTTAGATCAACTTAAATAACTTAAAGAAGATATTTACTTAAGACTTCTGAAAAATATTTCTATATAACTTAATATTTCGAAGAACCCTATCTTCCAAGATTCAGTGATAGTGGTGTATTTGTGGACATGGATGAGTCGTCTTTTTTACATAAGCCAAAGTTTTACTGTATAAAAGCCCCTGAATCACTTAGTTAGGCAATTGTTAATGTAGATGGATATATGAAAACGTGGAATTTTGTAAAACTTGTGATTCTTGGATCGACAAGGCTTCGTTGGTGCTGCCCTCCTTTCAGGGTCACAGCATTATTAATCCCAGGAGATGGTCTATTGGCCATACTGACGAACGAAATGCTTACCAACCTTTAACGGAATCGGACTTCAACATAAAGCCGTTAACTCTCCGGTGATTTTCTTAAACTAATCAGACTAAGTATTTGTGTACTCGCATCAATCAATAATATCTTTATGATTATAATCATTCGATTTTATTGTAAATAAATTTATTAATCATTAATTTTCTTTTAAAATTAAAATAAATATTGTTTTAACTTGGTCGCCAAAGCTTGGTGAATGCTGTATAATTGGTAAAACCTTAGTGGATAGATGCTAAAATGTTAAGTGGAGAATTTAAAATAGCTCCATTCAGGGTGGGAAACAAAATAGCTAAACTTACATACTTTCTAATCCTGCCTTAAACATTCAAGCATAAATGATTTATGGGTCTATTAACTTATTAATATTCAATTCATTAAGAAGTCTATTTATTCTTCTTTATAAATATTAATTTATTCTAAAATCTTAAACTTAGTTACTATAAAATCAAAATTAAAATTATAGATTGTTTACTTTGCAAATATAGAACAGCTTGGTGAATGCTGTATAATTGGTAAAACCTTAGTGGATAGATGCTAAAATGTTAAGTGGAGAATTTAAAATAGCTCCATTCAGGGTGGGAAACGAAATAGCTAAACTTACATACTTTCTAATCCTGCCTTAAACATTCAAGCATAAATGATTTATGGGTCTATTAACTTATTAATATTCAATTCATTAAGAAGTCTATTTATTCTTCTTTATAAATATTAATTTATTCTAAAATCTTAAACTTAGTTACTATAAAATCAAAATTAAAATTATAGATTGTTTACTTTGCAAATATAGAACAGAAATGCTCATATATTACCTCATCTAATTACTTCTCTGCTTAAATGTTGGCTTCCTTCGATTTTAGAGGTCTTATCTTATCACGTGAAACTTAATTATAGTGTTTATACTAAGTTAATTAGATTCATGGAGCGTTCTGAATATTCTGAGATCATTTTATTTCCGACTGCTCTTTGCTTCTTTTTGATATTCGTATTTAATGTGTTTCCAATCTTTCTCAAACTGTTCAACCTCTTCACACATTGCAGTCTGCTCGTTGCTTCTCAGTAATAAAATTTTGTTCTCCTTCTTTCTCAATAATGGCATCCTAGTGTTTTACTCACTGGGATAATTTGCTCTTGAGCTGCGTATAATAAAGTAAGGTAAACTGCAATGTACGCAATGATAGTATGCGGTTGATATAGCAATGAGGAGCCATTTTTCCCCTTCGTGGAAAAAAAAGCGTCTCCAGTGTGTGTCCGATGCATAGTGAAGGTGAACTACTCATTTTTCTATATTGTAGGTCAAGTTAGATCTTTTGACCGCCGTTTGCTTTCCGTGTCTCGGAATGGTTAGCGGATAGCACGCAGGGCAACTCTTCAGTTGAGCCTTGCTTGGAATAATGAAATTGAACTTTGGGTTTCAATAAATCTCTAAGAGTGACTAGTTATACCTGGAAATAATTTATTTAACTATCTAGATGGTTCTGTATATCACACTGGGGGAAACCAAATAAACTTTATTACTGTACAAATAAAAATAAAATACTGGACATGAAAGATAAATCAAAAATAAAATAATGGACATGAAAGACAAATCAAAAATAAGATAATGAACATGAAAGATAAATAAAACTATAAACATTCGGCCGAACAAGCCCGACAAAAGGGGACTTCAATTCCGGGTCGATCTGTCACACAAAAATATGGCTGCTCGAGAGGAGCAGGAGGAGTAGGAGCACTGAGCTCGAGTTCTTTCCAACAACACGGGTTGGGGTTGCACTTAAGGCCGATTAATACTCGGCCTGCTTAAAGTTATGACAGAAAATGCCACCTGTATTCCAGTAACCCCAGTCATCCTCGAAAGTAGGGATCGAGGGGGTACTTGCCGGGGAGGAAGCTGGGCCCGAGATTTTTCTCTCGTTTGTTTCTTCTTTTCTTTTGTCTTTGGGCTCTTGGAGTATCGGGAGGCCGAGAAAAGAAGCTTATGCGACGTATCCTCTTAGCACAATGCTAATTTACACATGCTGATACTTTACTATTTATACAGAGGCACCGGAAGTGAAGGTTACCGAGGCACCGCAAGTGGATTTTATTTTATCTACATATATAGAGGCGCCGTGAGTGAATTTTGACCTTTGCGTCATCTCGCGTAACCTCTAGTTTGTACAATTATGCTCGCTATAGGGCGTGTTATCAAACGGAAGTTACCTTAAAAGCAGCCGATCGCGGGTTCTTTCCGTCCTACCCATCTCTCTCTCTCACTGACACTCCACTAACTGCATGACTTTAATATGTTGATTTGTCCCATCTTTCATCTTTCATCACTCTGTCTACAGCTCACCTCATGCTTTAATAAACCAGTTTTTTTGCTTAATTTTTGTAACTAGTTACCCTAATCTTCCCTTTTATTAATAAACAAGGTCTCTCATCGGATCGTGAAATTCGTCTAAATATAAGAACGACAATCGCTGACAAACCTCCTGCTTCAGCAGTTCTTTGTGAGGGAAAAGGCCAGGAAGAACGCTACTACTGTGTTTTGTCACCAAACGGCGAGCAGAGACCTTTTTGTTGCACAAGTAAAAGCCATCCTTCCCGATAAGCGGAATGTGGATCTGAAACTCATTTAACAGGTTTTAATAGCGAAATAAGGGATGAAAGGAATAGTTTTGTTGTTGGTAGCTATGTTTTTACTGGGGGGCGTCGATGCAGTTACTTGCACGCAATAACAAATAGCACTGATTCTTTTACATCCACTTGGTATTTAAACCCAACGTCTTATACACTTAGCTAGCAAAAGTATCCTTATGTCACACGTACATACAAATATGCTAACTATCAAATAGAACTATTTGGTGTTTCTCCAATAGCTAGTTACTATAACTAAATGATTATTTTTGTGTTAAACTAGGCCCAGATAATGATTACACCTTGTAGAATTATTAAATTCTGCCTCATGTCATTATCCTAAAGGTATTTAATAAACGTCATACTAACTGCTTTATTCTGCAATCGTATTTCTATAACGAGTGAATTTAAATTGAAATTAGGTTAGTTTATGACTCGTCCAATTGATGTATTTAGATTTTCGAGTATATAAAAGCTCAATTTTTCCAGTCAGGATATATTTAAGGATTTTTCCCTGGAATTGTTTGAATCTGGGATAAATTCAGCCCATTTACACTACCTATGTTTACGTGTACATAAACTCTTCTCCCCATTTAGCTATACTGTTTATTGGCTCGGAAAAATAAAGCTAGCCATAATTATTTTAAACAAATAAAATAGACCTATTTTGTCAAAGAATAAATGCTGAATTATGCCAATATTTTAGAGATTTTATTTATGTCATTTTCCAGTGCTACACAAAATTATGTCTATGTTGTGCACATCTTAAGCCTGTTATGCCTGTATATTTTTTGCCCACTGTATATGCCAAAGATTTTCAACCTATACCGAATTAAAGGAGATTTGAAAAAGCGCTAAGAGGATTAATTTTACCATTATCTTTTAAATCGATATTTTATCACTTAAATTCGAGAAAAGTGTTGATAGTTTATTAATATTCTGATAACAATTTATAGAATAGTTACTCATTAATGAAAGTGCTTAACGCTATGCTTTTAGAAAACAGGAGATATATCATTTAATATTAAAATTAGAAGAAAATAGGAACCATTTGTTTTTATTCCTATTATATTGTACCCCTGGCTTAAACAAATGTCAAAAGAGGTAAGTTATATTGTTATTATTATTATCATTATTATTAGTAATAGGAGTAAATTTTGAAGATATTATCTCCCTTGTTAAATGTTTTAATTTGCTTTTTCATCAAGTTTATTGCATATAATTCTAGATCAAAATTATACGATAAATAAAATACATATTCATTCATTGACGTTTCGTTATTCATACGGTCCAAGCTACACTGACATTCGAATGAGTATCCTCACTCTAAACCTAAAGGGCCTATAGTATGACAGGCGTCTCTGAATAGCAGAGGTACCATCCAGATCGGTCGTGCATCCATTGAGAGCCGTTGGGGGCGAAAAGAAATTGCCGGGCCTGCGCGTACAAGTGCATAAAGCAGTGTACACGACGAAATGAAGGAGCCACATGATCCACAAGCAGGCTATCAATAAGGGACATTCGGAATGCACCACTCACCAGAAGGAGACCGGTTTGATGTATCATGTAAATCTTCGGAATTTACGCTCGACCGCGGATGACTAAAACTTTCATCCGCATACCATATTTGAACGAACAGAGGGGTGTTAAAAACCGCAGCGGTACTCTTATCAGTACAAGTCCTGAACGTGGCGGAACGAAGGATATATATATATATATATATATATATATATATATATATATATATATATATATATGGGCAACTTTTGAAAACTACTATAATTTTTCTAAAGAAAATTAATAGAACTAATTAAAAGCTGCATTTTATGTTTTTTATGTTTGCATCATAATTTGGTGATGTAATATATAAAAGTTTTGAGCCCAAAGATTTTATTAATAAATACAATGAATTGATGAGCGCGGACCCTTTATCTTCAGGAATACTTAATTTAGTTTTAGCAGGCTGGGGCACCAACCCGAACCTTGAGCGAGGACCTTACCAAAGGGCGATCTTGGCGTTCATTTGAAGCTCATGAGGGTAAAGAAGACTTCCTCACAACAGTATAACCAGTCTTTTAAAGTTCATTAATGAACCGAAAGATGGGTCTCCTTGATGAACTTCCCTTAGCAACGATCTCCTTACATTTCAGGACACTTTGTTGCAGAGCATCAATAGTTGCACACTTTTCTTTCAAATAACCATTTTTAGAATTAGAAAACATTCTAACATATATTATTATCAAAAAATTATTAGGAAATAGATTAAATTTACGCAACATAATTCATTTAACCCATATTTGTCATCATTTTGACTTTTTGATCGAATTGCAAAGCTTCTGAGAGAGAAATTCATCTCCTACTGGAACAGGAACAATAACAGAGCGCGATTTTGAATTTAGCGAAGTTATATTCTTTATTATTATTTTTTAAATACTGACTTTAATAAACCTGCAATAATCTAAATATTAGAACCATTATTCCTATCACGAAAATTTTAAAAACGAATGAAAAAAATATATTAATCTCAAAACATTTGGCCATTATGTAGTTCATGTTACACTTCATGTTGGAACATAAAAAGCACAATTAATAAAATTTTATTCTTCTTTCCAATCTTTCGGACCAAATCTAGCCTCCTTACTCAAAAATTTTGTCGTTAAGCTATCTTCGCTGATATATAATGTGTGAACCATTTCATTTAATTAAAGTTATTTTAAGTATGGGTTAATTAAGTAAAAGAAAGTTATAAAAAGTCTTGTAGTATGAGTAAGATTTGAAACTTTAACAGGTGACTGGTTGGTCCATTGTGATTCTTTTGTTGAGTTTATTCTTTGGCTGATTGTGGTTGGCATCTTGATTTTTATATTTTAATCACGTCTTCCATATATCCTTTTTCTTAAATTAAATTTTAGCAATTTTTCTTCATGATTAGTCTTTTTTATGTATCTTTCAGTGTTTTGTGTTTTTTTTTATTTATTATTTTATTGATTTATTTGCGATTTTCAATTTTTTCCTGCTGTAGAGAGTCTTCTGCCCCTTTCGATTGTTTTCAAGATGCTCTGGAATTGTGTTTTCGCTTTCCTCCCAACTTCTCCTCTAATGCCTCTCATTTTCTCATCTGCCACTTTTTCGGGCATATTAATCCAAAGCTTTTTGGCACATTCATGGAGTACCAAACTAATTTGCTATACTTTGGCCATCTAATTCACTCCTTTGGTATGAAACATTTTCCTAATTTTCGTATTTGTTATTATTCTTGTAGCTTTAGTCTCTATGTTTGCATTTCAAGCATACATGTTTTAGATAGGGTTAATCATTGCTAGTGTTTGATAGATCAGCTTCGTCCTGCCTCTTGAATGCTTGTAAGACTTTTAAACACATTTCGGGTTAGTTCTGTAACCTGCAGCGCGTCTAACAAATGATCTGCCATTAGATCTAACTAAATTCAATTTACTTTAGGCGCTGGAATTATTTTTTTTCCAATTGCTTTCTGGCTTTTCTTACTGATGAGTGTACAGTTGCTGGAGCTTTAGCTTTTAAACCAGATGCATTCACGCGATGTAATACTGTGAAACGGCTCACTTCTTTGCCTCTACTGGTTTTAATTTTTCGAGAAATTTCTGCTGCATTCTTGAAGCGATCTTTCATAGAGAAGCACCTTGTGATAGAATTGCCTAAGGCGGCCGCGCCTCGCAGTAGCATGGCGTCCTTATCGCCCAACATTTCCCGATTATCTTCCCCGCTCCAAGTTTAATAAAGGAGGTTCAATCTCCCGTTTGCCTGCAGGCGTCGATCTGGCCAGATTGAATTAGGCTTATGGGAACATAAGATTGTTCCAAGTGCTAGCGGGACATTCCATGGAAGTCCCCCATTGTCCTCTACCCCGAGGGGCTGGCTCCGGCTATTAATGCGATAGAATTTCGCGTTTGAATCAGATCGAGATTACTTTCGTCAGGCATCACCCCGATCCAGTCTTCCTTGTGCACCTAGGAACTCTACCTCGAGAACCCCCTTATTGTCTAGAAGAGGAAAATATCCTTGAGTGCCAAGGTTCAAGCCCATAGAGACGCCAAATCAACAGGGACCCGCCTCCCCTGTTGTTCAAGTGTTCAGAAGAGAACAACTTTAAAACAGTCATTGTTCTTCGAGCCCGTTTGACAAGAAACGGTTATCGCTCCCCTGATATCACGTCAGTGATAATTTATAATTGTTCAGAAGAAAACAACTTTAGAACGGTCATTGTTCTTCGAGCCCGTTCGGCAAGAAACGGTTCTCGCTCCTCTCATATCACGTCAGTGATAATTTTTAATTGTTCAGAAGAGAATAACTTGAGAACAGTCATTGTTCTTCGGGCCCGTTCGACAAGAAACGATTTTCGCTCCCCTGATATCACGTCAGTGGTAATTTAATTCCCCTATTTTAACGTTCTTCAAGAACATCTCTGATATCCTGTCTCAAGGATGGCTCATACTTCCGAGCCCCACTTCTCTCCCACTCCTCGAAGTCTGTCCTACCCCCCTCGTTAAGGACAACTCCCCTAAAAAACCATCTTCCTGGGAAGGAAATCGCCAGTCGGGCCGAAGCTCTTCCTTCAAATCGCCTTCACTTACACGACGACCTTATAAATACGTAAGCTACGAATTGCATTTAATTATTTAACTTTCTGCCAACGTAACTCCGTGCTTTAACACGGATTTAGCCAACACTTTCCCTTCTTGTTTGTTTTGTCATTTAAATCCCTCCGAATCTTAATCCTCTGCTTAGTCAAATTTATCCTATGCCCTCTTTAATTTAATGTGTATCTCCTATTTAAATCCCTGGGTAATGTAAATATTTTCCATGTATTGTTTTGTTAGATTAATTAATAAAATTTTATTTTATTAATGCTTGCAATATTATTTATCCTTGGGCTCCGTTCCACTTCTTAAGTATATTGAAGATAAATAAGCTCTCTCCAGCCCTCTCTGATTAAACCCCGCACTCGAATATAGAATAATCTCCACAAAGAATAGATATATAGTATATCGTCGGGAGCCTTTTCTACGACACACCTAATAGCTCTCTCTTTACGGACCGTGGTAATGCGGTTCGACCGATTTTGTAGGAGATTCATAGGTTATGTTTTCATTTTATAACTTCATAATGCATAAAATCACACTCTTAGATGTTCTTAACTCTCTTGGAATCGCAGAAAGAGTCCTCCCCGAATTCTTCAAGCGAACAATTCTATTGCGGATATCAGGAGTCACTCAGGCGTGTGGTAGCATCTCTACAGAATGAGTAAGAAAACAATGGCAGCTTGACACTTCTTACCTACTCAGCAAAATGTTGCCAGATGATTTCAAGAAACTTCTAGATTGCTCCTGAAAAATCGTTCTCTAATTTTATTTCGTGTCAATATTTTTTTTTTAGTTTATTTAATTTAATCTTTGGAATATACAAATGTATCATATGCAATCTTCATAAAATATATTAAATGCATGCCTTTATATACTATGGAAATTTGATTTACCTAGGTATCATATTTTAAAAAATATTTTGATATAGGATAATAATATAGCGTGATAAAAAAATGATAGCGGATATTTCACTCAATTATATTAGCTCTCGTGGCTGTATTCAATAGAGTAATGTTTGAAGAACAAGGCCACTCGTTTTATTCATGTCATCTTTCATAAAGTGGTTGTGTCACGATATGGAGATATTTTCTTTACCTGGGACGATTTCATTTAAAGTTTTACCTGAGAATTAAAGAAATTAATTCACTATGGTTTATATCTATATAGAGTAAAGTGTTTTGAAAATAATTTGACAACTAAAGAAAGACTATTCTTAAATGGTAAACAACTTTGTCTAGATCTAATTTATAATCTTTTTCTTTCACCTTAGTTTCGTTGTTATATGAAGTCGTTATCTTACGATAATGGTACCATAATTTATAGAGCTACATATTAGTCATTGGTCTATATATAAATTTCCATGGTTACTACTACTACGCTGGCAATAAAAATGATTTGTGTAGTGTATCTCTATGTACTGAAAGCTCATATATGCCACATGCAGCTTATAAAACACCCTTGAACAATGATTGTGACCGCACTCCGCTAAGGCCTCGTTCTGGAAGACAACCATATTTTATGACGATCTTTTGAAAGAAACTCTTAAATGAGCTACTCGTCAAAGCATCAGATATTTACCGCATAAACTTAATGTATCATGCTCTACTATCCAGCACCAATCGCGCACACGTTTATTACTGCAATTTAATTTAAAAAATATAGCCTAACATCGCATGCTACCAGCTGTGCTAAATAGAAAAGGGGTGGTTATCCTTCACCTCAATGCAAGGGCATAATAATTGGTAAGCCAAAACCAGGGAAAGGTTGTTAGGATGGGATCTTCTTCCACATCCCATATACTCGCTGGATTTAATTAGCAGTAACAGAATATTGCTGCTTTCAATGACTAGGAAATTTCAAAATTAGCAGCAGGAAATTTAGAAACTATAATCTCTTTCAAATTAGTCTCTTGAATGTTTTTCGCCCAAAATGGTAAATACTTTAAACCTTTCAAGAATAGAAAATTTTTCTTTCCGTTAGGCTGCAGTTGTTGTTAATGACGGTGATTATATTATTGCTAAATAATTTAATTAAATTTAGCTGTACATTATCAGTAAGGGCTTAAAGGTTCTTGTAAATGTATAATAGAAGAATTGTATATAAGGGTGTGTCAATTTGCAGGGGGAAATTTTTTTTTTGCCAATTCGTTCCCTGTGAGGTTCTAAAATTATGTGTTTAGATGTGAGAAATTCAAATCTACTATTATTTATGTGATTGCTTCAAATTTATCTTGGAAAATCGACGTTTGAAAAAGAAAAACAACTGATAAAATGATCTAGTAAACATTAATCATTAATTTTAGCTTCTCAAAATGGCTGGGATGCTATAGAGATTCAGTTTCTCTGCATCAAACATACACAAGAATCATAAACATACCCTTGTAATCATACAACATTATAAAATGATGATTTCAGTAAAAAAATGATTGAACATTTTTCAACAAATCTTGCTTTGATTCGTTCTTGGACATTCGTTCTTGGACATCATTGGACTTCTTGGACTCTTATATAGCTCTCACATTTCTCATGAGTATACATCCTGCCTGCTGCATCTGGGATTTGCTTTACACACGTCTATTGAGTCAGCATGACACGGCCACTATGTAACTTTAATAGGCTTGTCAAGGAACTTCTTTACTTTCACCATTGTCATTTTACATGTCAAAGGACCTTCGAATATCCCGTCAGACCGAACCTCCAGCTCCAACAGGGAACAAGCACTGGTGTTGAGGGAATGTGTCTTTCTGGGACGTAGAGAAAGATATCTAAGTGTGTGATCATCTCCATCCCTCATGTCAACAATCTTTTGGACAGCCGATTTCACATTGTCACTGTTATCTGAACAAAAGAGTGAATGGATTATCATTTCGCTGAATAAATACGATGCTGAGCGTACGATGGTTGGCAAAACAGCTTCCATTACAGCCTTCCTTTGCAGCTTGAGTTGCCGCAGCTGAAACTAGTTTTGGCGTGGTATTCTACCCAATAATATTTTACTTTGATGTTGACCTATCAGAGATAGTACATACCAAAATTGTATGTATTCCATTATTAGTCTTAATATGTTGAATGTTCTACCTCTAAGACCATGTTTTGAAACCTTCTCAACCACCAATAATGGCTCACTGGATAAATTTAGAGAAGAGCAAAAGCTATAGAAAGTTCTCTTGTCTTTATAGCCTTTGTGATCCTATACTCGTACGCTTGTTCAGTAGAAAAATCTTTTTGGACATTGCCACTCTTTGAAATAAGAGGATCACTAATTGAGCGTTTAGTGAATGTGGGAGAGATTTCAAATTTGATTGCAGTATCTAGCATCTTCCCAATATTTCCTTTCCACGTATTAGACAAGGTGTTACCATCCAGTGCTGCGATCAAGTGCCGCAGGGCTAACTCGTTACCGTGAAGGGAACAAACCAATGCATGGAACTAACCTCACAGTCAGTGTTAACATTTGTAGAATCATTTTCAATTACCTGCAGACTTTTATCAATACCGCTTTTATTCATGAAATCTACTAGATTATCAGCAATATCTTCAGCAGGTTTTTTAGTCCATGAGTCAATCCCAGGAGTGAAGTAGATGAGATATCATCCATCTTGCTTATTATATAGAAACATATACTATAGTTTAATGATGCTGGCGAACTGACGATCTCTCATCCTCACTACCATTTTTTCTCAGAAATAGTCAATATTTCAGAACGTCATGCAGAGTTGGTATTTCAGAAGGCAACAAGTGGCTATCTTTTCCAATTGGTGTGGTTGCTCATATGTGTGAATATCCCTAGTATTGACCTAATTTTAAAAGCCATTGTACGTTTATTCCCACTGGTTAGGATATTAGAACTGACTGATGAATATGTTTCAACCTATGAAATAAAAAGAACAGTGAATTAGATATAATTATTAATATAATAATTGCAATTTAATTCCACCAATAATACATAAATGAAGGATGTTGGGATATTGTTCTATATATTGTAAGCAATGTATTTCGAAAATGAATCATAAATATAGATATAAATTTTAAATAACAACCCTACAAGCCTTGTAAAAATGGCAAGAGACCCCTAGTTTTGGCTTTAGGATAACGGCTGTCCTGTTATATATATTTATAAGACGTATTGAATATTTTAAACTGGTTAAATTAAGTAAATTTTTGATGGAGCTCACACCAAACATACAGTCAGCCAGATCTACTAAAAAAAATTGAAAAGAAAGGTTATAATTAAAAATCTCTGACAATGAAGTCGGAAATTATGTGATCGACCGCGTTCGTTCGTTCGTGTTAAAACATACTCAAAAACTATTAGCCCAAATTCTGACAAATTTGGTGGAGCATAAGAGGAAACTATGTTAGTCTTTTTTTGCCAAGGTAACTTGGTGGATATTATGTAATCGCTAACATGTTTTAATTTGTTTGTTTACAAAGTTGTATGAAAACCAATGAATTAATAAATAATTGAAGCCTATAGAACATATATTAGGATATTGCTATGGCTATATACATATATTGATAAGCTAGGCTTTTTAAATACGTGAAATTATATAAACAACTAAATGTTGGAAATATGTAAAGGTAAAGTAATAATTAATAATTCTATAAAGTCTTAATATTGGAATATATATAACGCTATATGAGCGCTGTAGCAGAATGCCACTTTTTATTCACTCCACACCTAACACCACTTTTGTGGTGGTATTCTTTGTGGTCGTGATATACTTTTTGGATGAAGTAGGCTTTTTTCTAAGAGTGCTAATTTTGTTGTTTTAAAGAAGAGCCGCTTCAAACACGTAAGGATATAGAGAAACGCACATGAATTCCCCAAATAAACTTATATTTTAAATTTAACAAGTTTACTACACACAAAAACTAAACATTAACCACAGAAATACTCATAATATTAAAATACACAATAATTACTTCAATTAACTTAACCATCTAATATTGGCTAATTAGCTACTCACTTCAATATGCAAGAAATAGGCTAATTGCCTCTACTGGAGTTTAAATACCTTGGCTGCTCTGGCGACTGGTTTGAGTTTGGCCTTGAACTCAATGAGTCTCAGACACCACAGGAATCTGGTAGGTCCTTGACGCGTGCTAGACCAGATTGTTGGAGGTGGTCGAGATCACCAGGTACTTTGGCGAGTGTAGCAGATGGGAGTCCACACGGTCTTCAAGGGGGAGGGGGGCTTCAAGGGGGAGAATAATCACGGTGCTTTAGGTGGCACCAAGGTAAGCGGGGCCTCTCTGGCGAGAGTAAGTCGAACTTGGTTCTTAAACCAAGTTAACTTAGAGTTCGGTGTGACCACCGGGTAACGGGCTTGAGGGGAAACTTTTCTCCTCGTTACGTAATTCCTCATTGGTGAGGACTGTACTCGGAGGGGAAGGGGGGTCTTCTTTCAAGGTCGAGGATAGAGGAGGGGGATTTCTCTGAAGAGAATAAGTTGAACTTGAACAAGTTAACTTTAAGGTCGGTTTGGTAACCAAGAACTGGCTCTAGGATGAGCTTCTTCTTAGTTCTAGTCTTCCTCAAGGGCGAGGCCTATCTCAGTGTTTTGGGATACACCAGGATAGAAGGGGGTGGTTCTCTGACGAGAATAAGTTGAACTTGATTCCTCAACCAAGTTAACTTATGAGTTTGGTGTGGCCACCGGGTAACGGGCTCGAAGGAGACCCTTTTTCCACTTCTTTTCGTAATTCCTCAAGGTCGAGGAATATCCCTGGGCTTTAGGATGCACCTGGATATGAGGAGTCTCTCTGACGAGAGTAAGTTGAACTTATACAAGTTAACTTAACGTTCGGTTTGATAACCAGGGACTAGCTGGAGGATAAGCTGCTTCTTAGCCCCCTAGGTAGCCCTGCTTCTCTTGCAAGGGACTTCGTATTTTGGCGCCCCAAGTATTCTACCTGTCCAGTCTCGGTAGCCCGGCTTCTATCCGGGGACTTCGTAGCCTGGAGATTGACGTATTCTACCTCGTTTTTCCAAAGTCTTTCTTGTTTATACCTCGTCAGCCCACTGGGGTAGGGGTAGGAGGGAAGGGGGGGGGGACTGGGGGAAGGGCACAGGAGGGTTCTTATTCCAACGGTTTTTCTCAACAAGTCTTACATCGGCTCCCGTTAGCCTTTGAGCTTGAGAGAAACGCGTCTCCAATTTCTTACTTGAGGTGAAATTAAATATACTCTCGTAGGGGAGATCTTGCAGTTTAAAGCCGTTCGGCTTTTCATACAGACGAGTGGCGAGGGTCTCTGGTTACGAGCCTGACCCGTGTTGCCTGGCCCGGATGTTCTTGCGGTTACCGTCCCGGGTCTCCACTGAGAGAGAACGGGAGGGTGACGATTCCCCTACAAGCGCATACATTAATATTAATAATAAAAATAATATATTAATAATAATAATGAACTAGAAATATGTAAAATTGCAATTAATAACTCTACACTGAATTAATATTGGCATACAAATATGACGCTAATTGAACGCATACATTATTACTAAGAATAATAATAATAAGTTAAACTCTGGATCCTTTCTGTATGGAAGAGAATGTCCTAAATCAAAAATCTGCTTTTTCTTATTTTGACCAAATAAAAAAACATCCTCTGATATCTGCTGAAGGCTACTTTTAAGCTATTAAAATTTGTCATTCCTACTCATGGTTGATAATTGCTGGACTAAATCTATGTTCAATTTTTTAAATTATGTCGAAAAATTTGTCATAGGTTCCAAGAATTCTATTAGGAAGTAGAGCGTTATAGCAAGCGATGTATTTCTCACCTGAGATAACATAAACCTGGGATAAAATAGCTGGTACCATTCTCAAAGTACCATCATCAAAAAACTTGTCGCACTCGCTTTCTAATCTCAAGTTAATTTTACGTCCAAATATTAAAATTCTACAAGAATTTTCAGAACATTCATTGTCTGCAATCAAAATTTTTCCGTTTCTTCTTCACTAAAAGTATAAGTTTCAAATTCTTCAGGAATAACAAGACTGTCTAAATCGATTGTGCTCATCGGGTATGATCTTACATTGTTTCTTTGTCGATGAACATTCTTTTTTAAACATCTATTATCTGGCATAGCTCAATGGCAAGCTTGAGGTAAATTTTGTAAGAAATGGTTGACAACTATAACAGTTGTTTCTACCGCGTTGCTTGTAGGTGTCTTTATTTGAATTAGAATGCGGTCACGCTCAATTTGGCTGGAAAAGGTTCATGCTAATTAATGGTCATTCATATATTTCAAGATTTCATCGTTTTGAACATAAATTTTCGATTTACAGGAATATTTTCTTTCACGCTTGTAAAAATTTGTTTCCTTATCTACACTTTATCTATCAAAAACATTCATAAATCCATCATTTTCTAATTTTGGCTTTCCACATTTTGATATTATATTCGCTGCCATATATAGAGTATAAGAAAAAGTTTAATCAATGAAATACTTGAACATTTTATAGAGTTGAATAAATTAATCACTGGAAAATATTTAAAATAATTGCATTCATGGACGTAGAATCATTGTTCATGAATGTACCAGTCGCCGAAACGTTAGACATAATATTAGAACACGTCTATGACCAAAATGATCGCCCCGCAGTTGGAATACCAAGTGAGGACATGACAAAATTCCTACAAATCTGCACTTCCAAAAGCCCCTTTCTATGGAACTAATGGAAGTATGTACGCAAGTTGATGGAGTCTCTATGGGTTCTCCCTTGGGAATTTTCTTTGTAAACTTCTATATGGGAACGGTACAAGAAAGGGTTTTCTTATAAGTACTCAAGCTCCACATCTACTGCAGGTACATACACGACATTTACATTAATGTCCAAACAAAAGAGGAAATATATAACCTAGAAAAAGCCTTTAAAGTATGTTCATCCCTCAATTGCACCATCGAAGAAAGCCAAAACAACCAATTACCATTTTTAAACATCCTCACTACCAATATTAATGCAACTATAACGACCAAAGTGCATGTTAAAGCCACCAATCCGTGCCTTTGTTTGAATGCAGACAGCGAATGCCATAAACTCTACCGAACAAGCGTGATCATATTGTATATTAACCGTGCCTTCACCCACTGCACTACATAAAAGGATACACACAATGAACTCAAGAGCGCCACCCAGGTACTCATTATCAACGGATTCTCCAATAAAGAAATACAAACAGCTACAAGCATTAAAATGAACTGAAGGTACCTTTCAGAACGCCAGAAGAACAGAACTACGGACAAGAATAGTATGAGCACAGAAAACCATGCAGAATAGAGAGCAATCAAGGACATTATTAACTGAAGAATAAAACCCATGATTTCCGAAAAAAAGATCGCACTGACTATCTACTATTGAAATAGACGGACATCCACTCTTTTTATGAAAAATAACCAAAAACTTCCTCCTCAACCCATACAAAGGACCCATCTGATATATGAGTACACCTTAGGAGACTGTGAGCTCTTACCTAATTCGTAGACCGGAATGACAGAAACCACACTCCCAAGAAAAATATCATACCTCCTCAACAATGGTGCACCTAAAAAACATATACAAGAAATACATGGAACTTGCCTTAACTAAAAAATTATGGAAGAAAACACCAAAATTTCGACTATGCTTCCAACAGACGCCAATTACTCCTCCCTGAAGCAATATACATTCAAGAAAACCAACCAAGTCTAAATATATAATCTAACTCCCATGAAATCCTGCCAACTGCAAAAAGAGGAAATCGAGGGACCAGCTACATTTAGGACAGCTTCCTCTAGCCGCTAATCACCTATGGCAAGCAGCTTACCCCTTCTCCAACCGGACCTCTCTGGCCACTCACTTAAACTTCCTCGACCAGTCTCTACCTGCACCTCCTCAGCCTGCTAGTTCGCCTAAACGTGTCTACGTTCCGTTGGTCAGTTTAACACATTTTTTAAAATATATAAACAGGAATAGTGTATTAATTCCCATTGTAACTCTGAAGATGATACTTTTCGTATCGAAGCGCGTCAGTATAATAAAAGAAAGTGCTAAGGTACATTAATTTCCTTCCACTTTTTTGCAATTGATAAATATCAGTCTCTAATGAACTTAGGTAGGCTTATTCACGGATTGAACAATGAAGAAAAGGCGAACATACGACAAATCGAGAAGAATAAAAAGAAAATTATTAACATGAGACTAGCGGTCGCTTTATTAAAATCTGACATAATGAATATATATATATATATATATATATATATATATATATATATATATGGTAGGCCCAATTATACAAAAATCTACAATTCCCAGTTATTTTCTGGCTTCTGACCATGTCACTGCACTGCCAAACCCATGGCAAACTTTCTCCTGCCCTCGCTTTGGCTTGATCGGATTATCTCACATCAGCCTGGTTAGCCACAGCGAGCCTGTAGCAAATGTGTTTCCTTTCCAAATCTTCGTAAAGTTGTTTTCCTTTTAATTAAACCTGAAAGTCAAGCTACTTGCTTTTCTGCATCAAATATTTTCCTCGATTAAAAAAAAGCACATTCTTTAGGCGAGAAACTGAAGATACTTGCCTTACGTTGATTTTTTTTCTTTCAATTTTTCTATCTTAATTTTGCAGCATAATTTTAAGCAGCTTTAACGGATGTCGTAAGAAAATACTTCCGATATTCATTTTATAAAAATATTAGGTTGACCAGAATGTCCTGACTCACTTAGAAAGCGGAAAGAAAACAACCAAATTTTATGGAGCAAAACCAACATTTATTCTTTAAGATGCAATCCACGATTCTCTACAATCTTCTTCCAGCGATGAGCCAACCACCAAATCTGTCCCAGATACAAGTTAGCTGGCTTTGAATAGAAGAACTGTAAACAAGCTTCTGCTTCCTAAGTGAGTGAGGACTTTCTGGCCAAAGATACCCGGCGTTGTCCGGGCCTAAAAAAACTATCTTGAAAAAATTAAATTCTCTGCTTGAGTTAAATTACGCAATTAGAATTTGGTAGGTATAAAATATAAGGCTTATTTTAATTTTGGGTAATCGATTAGTGTATCATGAAAGAATAACAGGGATCGATTTTAACATTAAGGTAATGCGACAAGGTGAGCAAGCGGTTGGGCGAGCAGGCAAACGTGAGTACGCGGGTGGCAGCCACAGACTTTAAAGCACGCCTTAAGCAGATGGGCAAGAGTATTAACTAAATATCTAAATTATTCGAGTCTCGGATATGCTGATAATAGGTATTATCACCTTCTTTAAACATTGCGATCGCATAATTGGTTTGGAAAACCTTAATTTTTTTCACGTGCAAAGTTGATGATTTAATTGATACTCATAGCTCCAATTATTTACCTCCCATCCCAAACTAGAAAGAGGAAAAAGTTGAAACTAACCTTACCTAATCTAACATAACTTAAAAACCAGGTAGCGCCACTTTTGCTAAATATGAGTAGCCTATGTTACTTCCTGGGTCAAGCAACCTACAATGGTGATGTTTATTGGCCTTCAAGGTCGCTCTAAGTGACCTTCTACATGGGACATATATATATATATATATATATATATATATATATATATATATATATATATATATATTTATAAGTGAAAGAACTCAATAGTGACTTCTGGTATATGATAGCCAAACCAATGTATAGGAGCATAGAATTTATTTAAGAAACCTGTTTCTGGTATGAAGTTTATTATACCTATACAGTCGTATAATGAGAGTGGAATGAACAGCACGTTACTAAATATCTCAAAATGGCAGCAAAATTTTCAATAAAATAAGAGGAATGAATTATGTGTAAGGGAGAGGTCAATCCAACGGCGCCTGCAAGAAGGGAAGCTAACCACTTCGAGAGTTTGTATGCTTGAAAGTCAATGCACGATATAATAGGTCGGAGTGGCATTCCTCTTTTGTGGGTTTTTGGCGGACCATACATATGGGGCAGTGATGGGTTGCTAGGTTAAAAACCATGTAGAAGGTCTGGGTTAGATCGTTTAATCAATTTTGTCAGAGTTTTGTTGAAGATCTCGGTTTTATTATTCAATCAGTTGGAAGAAAATTTCACATAAATGTTTGTATCATTGAGTAGATCCTATAATTTTTCCGTATAAGAATTTTTGTTTAATAGAAAAATTTGGTTACTTTTATCGGATTTTGTATACACAAGATTTTTGTTAGAATTAAGTAATTTTAGGGCCGTCATAAGGCGACTGGGGATCTCTAAATTTTCATACTTTCAATATGGGATAAAGCACCAGCTATAAAACCATTTTAAAATCTCGACTGATCACTTCGACAAAATTTATTTATAGAAGATGTTTAAGGAAGAATGAATTACTATTTTTAAACGCGAATGATAGACCGTACCCGAGGATAATTTCTTGATCGCGTGAGATATCTTAAGATGAAAACTTGAGAACGTTCCTTGTAGGGTTTGCATAGCTGGACGCGACTTTGCCGCCGGATCTGGTGCGACTGCATTTTTATGACTGTGTTTTTGGCTCCCCCAGTGTGACTTGCGACTTTGCAACTTTGCAACTGCGACTTTTTTTTCCCGGTGCAACTCCGCTAAATTACAAAGTAAATTTTAGCGCGATAACAGAAACATGCTTTTATAAGGTCGAAAAACACATTTATTATTGTTTGTTGATTTTTTAGTTAAAACACAGCCTAAACTAATATCTACAGTTCATCCTCATCCTCCATGTCCTCCTGGCCCATCTTTTTCTCCAAGAGGTCCATGTTCCCTTTGAGGAACACAAGTTCCTCAAGGTTGACCTCATCCAGAGAGGACCTCTTGGCCCTGTGGACGTCCACGGCCGTGCTGAATAGCATGCCCACAGCTGCAGAGCTGAGGAGGGGGGGTATTGTACTTAATGAATAAGTCTACCCACATTTTAAATACTTCTTACACTTCACAGTATTTTTTCGTCTTAGCCACAGGAAAAGTAAGTATAAGCAGTGCTTATACGAGAAAATGAGATTAATTCGTACGATGAACGCCACAAGGCAAAACACACTCTCGAACGTTTTTAACTGAGAAGACAGCTTTAAAACTTGGCTTACGTCTGAAAAGTGTATGTAATTTTACTAATTTATAATAAAGTTCAGAGGGACAAACTTTTTAGGAGTACGTTTAGGTAGTTTCATGTAACGTCAGACTCATATAGTGTGAATAATTTAATTTATAGTAAAAGGGAGCCAAATCGGGCTTTAAAACTGGGTTAAGAAGCTGCGGCAATTTCTTTAGAAAAAGTCGTGGCAAAAGTTGCGGAAAATTAGCGGTGCGACTTTGCTTAGTCTGACTTTTTCAAAACGTTTGCGACTGCGAAATTCATAGCGCAGCAAAGTCGCAAAGTCGCAACTCGTTGCCGCATCGCCAATCTCTGAGGGTTTGAAACCTTCTTACATAGACTATATTGGAAAACTACTCCAATTTCTTGCGAAAGCAGCGTTGAATCTTTATTCGAACCAGGGTAAGGATCAATTGGCACCGTCTCAGTGTGCAAGGAAGTTAGTTAGGAGTCACGTTTGCTTGGAGTTCACGGAGTTTTTCACATTGGATCTTGAACCCGAGAGCACAGTCTCGTTTAAGTAATTGAATGCTATCTAATAAGGCTAATTCATCTAGTTTGCAGAACTGAGTTTCTTGACAGATGGTCTTCTTGTGGATGAATGTGCGTGGTGTGACTTTATCTACTAAGCAATCTTCCCAAATCTGAATTTCAATTTTGATTTATGTGCACTAATCGGGAATCTGAAGTACATATGTAGGACTGGTGTATAATATCAGTTCTCTTTCTCCATCGTGGTAACAGATATAAGTGAAAGAACTTAAAAGCGAGTTATGGTATAGTGGCATAGAATTTATTGACGAAACTAGTTTCGATATGAAATTTACCATATCTTTTCAGTCCTATATTGAGAATGGAATGAACAATAGAAGTTACTATATCTCAAAATCCCAGCAAAAAACGGAGAAAAAAGGTCATTAATCAGTAGGTGGGGTTCTAAGGTCATTGACTAAACTCTCTACAATCAGCTTCTGGGAATAGAAGATACAATTTAAATTGACCATCCAAAAGATTAAAATTGGGAATTTCTCCTATTATTATTGATTCTACAATTTTTCTTTTACGGAAATCTTTACAATTAGATATAATTTGGTCCTTCGAATAATCTATTTCGTGGTTGTAATTGCTAATATGGTTAAAAATACTGGATGTAGTACTACCTCGCCTAACATCACCTTTGTGTTTATATATTCGTTTTTTTATGTTCTTCCAGTCTCTCCTGCATAGAATGAGGGACAGTTAGTTGATTCACATGGGCTTGGTCGAAGGGAAACATTTAAGGATGGAAAAAGGGTATTTAAACGAGGCTCAACCTGGAGAAATAACTCTGTTTACTCCTTTGAGGAGGGGAGAGAACGGGAGGGAGAGACATTTCGTGTTTCTCACTTTGTTTTTATCCTTGGGACGGTAGTATGGAGATAAACTCTCATTGATGACTTAAAGGGGCTAATTTAATTAAATCAATCTGCAGGTTATATATGTAAGCTCGTCTTCTAGAAAGCAAGAATCACATATTTTAAGTGCTCTCAAAAACACACCTGATGCAACGGCTTTTGAAATATTAAAGTAATCATGTGAAAAGAAATGGATAGAAGAGTTGGAATAGGTCGGTTTACGGTACAGAAGGAAGCTAATTTGATCAAAGACTCTTACAATTTTAACATCGAGAAAGGCTATACAATTATCCTTTTCTCAATCTACTTTAAAATTGATGATGGAATGAAGGTCGTTAAGATTTTTGAGGAAATTCTCGAATGTATTTAAACTTTTTATAGACCAAATCGATATGACCTCTTCTACATACCTAAACCATACAAAATTCTGATGTGCAATAACAGATGGGAGTAAATTAACTTCAAAATGTTTAATAAAAAGGTTACATAATATGGGCGATAAAGGATTACCAACCTACTAAGACCCTATTTCTGCCGGAAGAAACTCATTTCACTAATAAATACATTAGCATTAACACATAGTTTTACAAGATTTAAAATTTTATTTTTCCCTAGTGGGAGGTTTAATATCGGATTATCTAGTACCTTAAATATAACATTGAGTGCTTCATTTACAAGGACATTGGTGAACAGGCTATGTATATCAAAACTAACTAACCGGCTACCTTCTATGTCAATTTTTCTAAATTTTTCAATGAAAACAGAGGAATGGATTATGTATGAAGGATAGGTCAATCGAACCTTGCAATAAGCGAGGCTAATGTTCGACTGATCACTTCGACAAAATTTATTTATAGAAAGATGTTTAAGGAAGAATGAATCACTATTTTTAAAGGCAAATGATAGGCCGTACTCGAGGATACCTTCTTGATCGCGCGAGAGGTCGTAAGAAGAAAATTTGAGAACGTTCTTCGTAGGGCTTGAAGCCTTCTTCCATAGGCTATTTTGTAAAAACTACTCCAATTTGTTGCGAAAGCAGCGTTCAATCTTTATTCGAATCAGGGTAAGGGTCAATTGGCACCGTCTCAGTGTGTAAGGAAGTTGCTTAGGACTCACGTTTGCTTGGAGTTCACGGAGTTTTTTACATTGGATCTTGAACCCGAGAGCACAGTCTCGTTTGGTGAATTGAATGCTATCTGACAAGGCTAATTTATCTAGTTTGCATAACTTCATTTCTTGACTGATGGTCTTCTTCTTGTGGATGAATGTGCGTGGTTTGACTTTTTCTGCTTAGCAATCTTGCTAACCTTAATTTTAATTTTGATTTGTGTGCACTAATCGGGGATCTGAGGTATTTACGTAAGTCTGGTGTATAATATCAGTTCTCTTGCTCCATCGTAGTAACTGATATATGTGAAAGAACTTAATAGCGAGTTATAGTATATGATAGTGAAACCACTGTATAGGAGCATAGAAATTATTTACGAAACTAATTTTGGTATAAAGGTACCATAGCAATTTAAACTGCTCCATTGAGACTCAATGATATGTAAGAAAGGATCCAATGTAAAGATATCATGGATCAAACTGCCTAAATAATTGTAAGTAAACACTATCTGCGTGAAATTTAAACTGCGTGAAATTTCGACCTATTTTCAAAGGATTAATGATGCCCCACAGAGACTAAAATCGAATACAGACACACACGTTTAAAGGGCAAATAAAAGATATAAAAAATTAGCAGCACTGGTGAAAAAATATAACAAACATGGCAAAATTTAAGGTGACCCCAGTAGGAAGAAGGAAAATAATAGTGAAAGAAGATGGATATAGGTGCCCAACAAATGTAATATGCTTGATTGAATATTAGCAGTGATAAAATCATAATACAAAGAATTACAAATGCCCATCTTAATATTATTAATCTCTGTCAGAATCGTAGCTGGAATAGGATAAATAAACAAAGTCTCTATATCGTATTAATTAGAGCAGTGATAAACTCACTAGAGCAGTGCTGCTTATTACAAATACTAAGAGAAAAAAGTGAGTCAGACAAGAAGAATTACATCAGAGAATCAAAATGAAATCAATAAAAAAAACCGTATTCCAACAGAGAAGTAAAATTTGGAAAAAACATTGCTAGAATTCTAAGGTGAGGAAAAAAATGAAAATATACATGCGAACAAGGGCCAAAATGTTACATAAAGATAAATTCCGCAACAGATAAGCGTTGTAGAAATAAACTCCTGATCTTAAGTATGTAAAATAGGAAGATCACCAAATTCTAGAATTTCATTGGAAGAAAAATAAATCTGTGAATATACAAATTAGCTAAGATTAATAATACAATCTAAGAACATAATCTTGAAAGCTAATCAACTTTATAACCGATGAAGCCATTTAGAAAAAGTAATTAAAACATCATTCTGATCATCCTTCAGCCGGAAATCTTTCAAATTCCATTGACTCTTTACCTTTCACAGCTGATACCTAAACTTCACTTGATTCGCCCTACTAATTGCTTTTATTCTTTATGACTGGATTAAGGTGTAAAAGAAAAAATTCTCATCGGTCCAAAGAAGCTCTAGATGAGCATAAGTTTGGCTAGTAAAACCTACGATTACATAAATATATTTTCTTGCCAAAATTGATAAGGAAGTGAGTGGGGACAGCATGAGTGCTGCTGACATGTACGGGAATTGTTATGGAGATAGATCTCAGTAGCATTGAAGGAAATTATAAATGAATGCATGAGCGTAATAAATGGAGCTTTAACCTCTTTAAATTATTAATTTTAAAGTAGAATGATATATGTATAACAAGTTTCAAATGCAGTATATTGCTGATCATATTATGTATCTGATATTTTGTTAAAGATTAAAATCTTGATTAACTTGAAGTTTGTACCAATAAATTGTATTTTTGATTCAAAACTTTCTAAGAGCAAACTCATTTCATATCTGATTCCTCGGAAGAAATGTCTCTTTTTATGGCGTCTAACGAATAGAGCAGTGAATGTGTGGTTATTTCCATTCTAGAAGTCAACGATTTATGCACTCCCACAAATATAAAATAGAAAAACTAATCGACTGTCAAAATTATGTATTTTAGACATCTTGTAATTAGAATTAGGACGCGATGTTACTTACAAAAGCCTCTACGTCATGGCACTTCATTCACTTACCTAAGTGCCCCTTTATTTGACTTGACACGGTACCTCTGCCATTTCTCATGTATTACCCAAGCTTATTTAAACCCTCTAACTACGCAATAGCTTTGCATGGCCATCATCAGACACTTAAAATGCTGAAAAGATCCAAAGAAATGAATAAATGAAAGCAGTCGACGTAAGTTAATCACCCAACCCAAAAGCTAGTAGAGCGTACCTGCAGTTACTACTATAACCCCCGTTACTTGCAGAAAACAAAAGACCAGAGATCCTCCAATTACGATTTATTCCACGCAATAGGAATAAAAAGGCTAATTTTAAAATGTTCCATCAAATTCGAAACTCTTTTCCCTATATTTTCAAGAATACTTGAACACTCAACCATAAATGCGATCCGGCCGTGCCTAATATTTGGCTGCAAATTTACACGGTTATGTGAGGAGGAAGGGGATGCTGCTGTCTAAGCATGCACCTGAAAGTTACAAAGAAGAAAAATGTAATCCATAACACTAGCTTGAAATAAGTTCTTTAAGCCCTGATGTTGATGAGGTGGTAGCGTCTAATTTAGGGTGAGGAGGAATAGCAGCTGAAGCCGCAATACTTTCGCGTGAAAACCGCGCTTATGTAGTAAAAATAAATCCTTACAGCAATTCAATTAAGAACATATCACCGATCTATTTTACACATGGGCAATCTTTGGCTACCAAAATCGTTTTAATTTATAAATTATATCACAACTTGTCTTTATACCTCAACTTTTGGTAAATTCTTTTGATGGACCAAGGCATCATATTCAATTGATCATTCCTTTCTCTCCAATTTTTCCTAACCATAATATATATTATTCGAGATTGTGGAAAGAGGAAAGATTGGTTAACACGAGAAACAATTTAAATAACCAGATATTTAATTACTGTCCATTTACCATGTTGTTTAGATATTCTCATTTGAAAATAAAAAGTCAGTGATATTCAAGTGAGCACTACCAAGAAAAGTCGACTCGTTGTTGCGCTTAGAATATTAAAAAATGAAAATCTCCCAGTTATATTGTATAACTCATGACCGAAATATTTACATATAAATCTTTTATTCAATGCTCGACTCGGGTCCATTGATTGCAAGTCTTGATATCGCTTTCAGAATCTTTAGGCGGCCAAGGTCAGGGGTTTTTCTAAGTATCGTAGAAGGAGGAATAAAAACATACTACAAAGAAAAGCATAAAGGACAAATTACAAGTGCAACTCTGGTCAAAAATACTACCATACTAACATACATTGGGAAGATCATATGCACTTCACAAGCTCGTCTAACAATGGGGTCAACTTTGGCACCAAAATATTTTTACAAAAATAGGTTAGGTTAGGTTTCCTTCCTTATTTATTCATGAATTATCAAAAATGAAGCTTCAACTTGACTACAAACAAAATTTCCACGCACTTTGCAGCCTGTTATACTTTTGGTAGCATTTGTTTGCCTTGATATCTTCTATATTTTGATAAATTAATTTAGCATATCCTGTCGTGAGGAAAATGCTGATTAAACTAAGTCCAAATGCAGCATTCTTCATACAATGGAACGAATGCCGTAGTAACAAATCACCATGCAAGTCAGGGAATTAAATACGAAGCCATTGGTATTCAGAATAGTTTTAAGGATTTTTATCGCGTTTTGAATGCGGGAGCGAAAGTCTAACAGCCGACTTTCATTCTTCCTTCGGCCTTCGCTTATCTAATTAGTAATAACAGTCATACCACCCTTTTTTAATCTTCCACACGATAGAGTATTGATGAATTTGTTTTTGCGATAAAGGTTATCATGAAGAGGAGTCATTAATCCTCTTAAAATTTTAATAGATTTTATAACATTTGTCAGTTACCAACAGTTCAAAGAACGATCTCTCTAGAAATCCAGCCGTCACAAGTATCTGCAAATAGTCGATTCCTTTTCTTTCAGCAAAACAATTATCTTTATTCCACACAGAAAAAGAAAGCCTTTGAAAACCAGGAAAATACATATTTTTGGAGAAAATATATAGCAAAATCAGCTGTTATCCGCACAAATTTCGGCTTGTTACTCTAAACAAATAGATATAGTGTGGTAGAACAAATATTTGGACGCTCAAATTTAAATAAATTATTCATCTACAATTTTGATGCATCATGTGACGAGATTTGCATCGTTTCTCTTATTGACGTTTTTATTTAATATTTACTAGAAACTTTCGATTGGATCAAGCGGAGAGGTTTGCATAGTTTCTCTTATCGACTTTTTTTTTTAATATTGACTAGAAACTTTCGATCGGATCAAGCGGAGAGGTTTGCATAGTGTTTCTTATCGACTTTTTTCTTTAATATTGACTAGAAACTTTCGATCGGATCAAGCAGAGAGGTTGCATAGTTTCTCTTATCGACTTTTTTCTTTAATATTTACTAGAAACTTTCGATCGGATCAAGCGGAGAGGTTTGCATAGTTTCTCTTATCGACTTTTTTCTATAATATTTGCCAGAAACTTTAGATCGGATTCAAGTCAGAGTATTAACTAGGTCACGATTGAACTTTAATATTGTTCTGCATTAACCACACAGGTTTTGATTGCATTCCAAACTTCTCATAGTTGGCCTTAAGAAATTGGTCAATATTGGCCAATTCATGGCTCCATTCATTGTTCTAGCAAAAGAAAAGCAGCCCCACGCTATCATGCTGCTACCTCAATGGATAGCTGTGTTATTCTGATCATACTCACTTCAATTTAGGAGTTGTATTCCGACCAAAGAGGTCGTTTTTTGATTCGTCAGACCAAAGCATAATTTTCTATAATTAATCTCTATTTTCTATGTACTCCTGAGCAAATTTCCGTCATAATAAAACTGAGCCTTCTTCAAAAAGAAAGTCTTGCATGGTGATCGAGTTCTAAGGTAAAAAGATTAACTATTGAGCTCATTGCTAACTGATATCTACATAAAGGATATCTAAGCCGTACGTAAATCGACATGTAGTTCTGCCCTAGTTATAATTTGGCCCTTAAAACCGATTCCAGCATCCATTGACGAGCTTATTGCGATATCTTCTTTAAACTTCCATTGTGAGGAAGATTTTCAGTGTTCCTGATGGTTTTACATATTTTAGCAATTCAACCTGTAGTACTGAGATGAACACGTAAGGCTATAAAAAACTTTACGAGCTCTTACCCTCTCTGTAATGCTCAATTATCTTATTTTTAATTCAGTTCAGATATCTTTACTTTTAACCATGATGGTACAAAGTTGCAATAGGACTGTTATGTGGTAAATTTTGATATACAAAAAACACCTAGGTAAATAATGGTTGAAGCCTCTCGAATTATTATATACCTTTGTAGAGAATTATACTCGTAGTTCAAAATATTGAGTAAAAAGGCTTATTAAATATATTTCCAATTATTTCTATTGCTAAATAAACATTTCCACCTTTTGTTTATTTTTCCAATACAATATAATATTTTTGTTAGTATCACAATTTTTCATATTTCTTCGGTTATCCCATCAAAATACGTTATTTATATGATTTTCATAAATTTTTAAAGCTGGATATATGTTAAATATCTTATTTATGTCTTTATAAATATTTGTTTCACCTCACTTGGCATGATAAGTAAACAAGGTGTGCTGACGAAAAGTCGCGTGCTCTCACTTATACTGATTTATAACCTTATGACCTTCAAATGTTTTTATTAATTCACTGACTAACATTGAGAGGACCTAGGTACCTATAGCATCCGAATGAGAATGTAAAACAACATGAGGATTTCAAATTTCGTTGGTATCAGCCAAATAGTTATGGAGTTATTGCCAAATAATTCTTAGGATAACATTGGGAGGACTTTGGAAATTACATATATTCTTCAAAAGAGAATGTAAAAACAACATAAGTTTTCAACTTTCGTTATAATTGGCCGAATACTTATGATAGTATTGTCAAAACAAAATAATTTCTGGGAAAACCTTGGGTGCTGGTGGTGTAAGAGGCGTGGGTGGTGGTGATGTAGGTGTAGGTGGTGTAGGTTGTGGCACAGGTGGTAGTGGTGTAGGTAGTGTAGGTGGTGGTCGTTTAGTTCATAGTACTGTAGGTATTGTAGGTTGTGGTGGTTTAGGTGGCAGTGGTGATGGAGATGGTGGTCGTGTAGGTGGTGATGGTGTAGGTGGTGGTGGTGAAGGTGATGGTGGTGTAAATGGTGACGGTGTAGGTGGTATTGGTGTTGGTGTAGGTAGTGGAGGTGTAGGTGGTTTGCGGTGTAGGTGGTGTACGTAGTGGTGGTGTAGGTGGCGGCCGTGCAGGTGGTCGTGTTGTAGGTGGTATTGGTGGTATAGGTGATGACCGTGTAGCTAATGCAGATGGTGGTGGTGTAGGTGGTAGTGATCTAGGTATTGTAGGTAGTGGTGGTGTAGGTTGTGTTGGTGATTATTTAAAAGCGAATGTAAAACAACATAAAGGTTTTATATTTCGTTAGAATCAACCGAATAGTTACAATGTCATTACAGAAAAAAACAAGCACAACGGGGACCGACCGATAGACCGACATAGTGATATGTAGAGTGGCCCGAGAGTAGGATCTCACGCGACTAAAAAGCAAATAAGGAGCTGTTAGTTTTGCCGTCATGGCCATGTTACTACTAGCTATATACTCGTATGTATTCGCAAGGTGCACGCAGCGTAAACCATGTTGTTTGTCTTATTTAAAACCTGCATCCCCTCTAAATTGTTTACTCAGCAAATCCATAGTTTCTGAAATGGCGAAAGTAATCATTCGATTATTTTCATTGCCTAGAATTATGTGCAATATTTAATCTACTCTTGGTTTCATTTCATATTTGAAATAACTTTGCATCGTCAGCTGTCCGTATTAAATGGGTAATGAAACCGTAACTGAATAATTTTACAAAAGAATAAGTCATAAAACCTTTTTAGAATCTCAGAAAATGAGGTAAATATCTGTTGCGACTATATTTATCTGGCTTTTTATGAGGGATGGGCGAGTTTTAGGAATCATTTTAGACGTGTTATGGGCAAAGTCAAAATTGCTTATGCGTCAAAAGTTTCTTTGAAAACTGACGGTTGTAATATTTTTAACACGTATGTCCGCAAAATATTTTATTAAAAGAAAATACTGCTCCTTTTTGTAAATAATTTTTTTGGGCCAGGCCTAATAATATAAAACTTGACTCTATAAACAAACAAAAGGTAGAACTGCACCCGAACAATTTTTGTGAAGAAATTGCTGGAGAAAAATTTGAAATTAATGGATGTAAATAGTTTGAAAGGTGACTAGTACAGGCAGCTATGGTAGTCATCACGAAAAAAACCATTCTCCTTGAACGCGTTTCACCTGCTCACGGCAGTTGAGTGGGTCTCATGACTTTATAAATATTTTCTTTTTTAAAACAGAAGAATCATTTTCTCATAATAACTAAAAAACAATTATTGACTTTATAATGAGTCTTTTTCCAAGTTAAATACATGAAAATATGCACAAAGCATTCCAGATCTTTTTCCTTCGGAAAGTTTTATAGAGATTGTGGCCGAAAGCTTCACGTATGAAAGATTAAATTCCTCAAAGATACTCCCGGTAGATACTCAAGTTAGATAGACATTTGGCGTCCCACCCTCTTCTCTTTACCAGTTGCCCAAAACACGAAAACTCGTACATGAAATTGAAGCCGCAGGGCCACATGTTCCGGTTGGGGGAAAAGAGGAAGCGATAACCCCCTTAGAGGTGCAAGGAGTGGCGAGGTGCATTTGCATACGCCACCTTTGTAAGGGACTGATAGGCCTATCCGGCCAAATGTTGCCCATATATATCGTTTTTATAGCATCTTGACCTTATAATGCAAGCTGGACTTAGCCCGAGTTAGTCCCCTGGGTGAATGGAAAACATGAGATCCCTCTGGAGATTAACAGGAGCACAAAGCACCCTTGCCCTAGACAAGAGGAACTTTCTGTGAGCGGACGCTAAAACGGTGAGAAAGAGCTCTGATGTTGGAGCTCCTCATCGCGAACTTTACCAAAATTTCAAACCCGCCTGATTTAAGCATTTTTTGGTAGCTACCTCTACTGAAGAGAGGATGCTTTCAAAAGGACACGAATTCTAACAGCCTCAAAAACACTTTAGGGGGCTCAGTAGGGAACCTAAGTTTACCTCTTCCTCATCCACGTGCTTGAATTTCTTGTGAATGCGGCTGGTCATTTTAAGAGAGGAATTGTGAATGTTTTTCCGATGCTCGATAGCTCCCCTGTGTAGCTGACTTCACATCTACCATAGCTTTCGTAACAGAAGTGGGATATGCCGGAGAACTCGGTGACGACTCCTTAGTAGACATCACACTAAAAGTTGCCGACAACAAAGCGGTCACGGTCCACCCTGATATGCTCTCTGGTCATATGTGAGCTATCTTTTATTGCTACCGGGTTAAGATAGTTGCGTGGTTGCTGATAAACTATAACCACTGACACCACTTCAGCAACAAAAATAGAAACTGTCGGCTTGCAAAGTCGGTTTAACTCTTAATCTGTGTGAATTGCTTGAAGGCCTCCAGGCCAACTGGCAAGGTAGCTACTGCGCCCATTATGAATGCTTCAAAGTCTTCTGCCTCCTCAGGATGTAACTAACGTAGAGTTGCCTGCAGTTTGCGCTCGAATTCCACTTTAGCTACCGTTCCTAGCGATCTTTTACCAAAAGGGGAATATGCTACGCGCCTTTACCCAGTAGTTAGTCTCAGAGGAGGAAAACCTCTGGGAGCAAGCTGATGGTGAGGAAAACCTCGGTACGGTTTCTTCGCTGTTCCTAAACAGGACTCGTTACTGGGGAAAAATGGGCCCCGACAAAGGACGAGGTACTTCTGACTTCACAGCCACCTACCCAACTAAAGGTTTTGAATTAGGTAGAGAAAAGGGGGAGTAGGTCGAGCCAAGCCACCACCAATAAACCATTGATTGAGCTTCCGCAGCTCTTTCCTCCGCCAAAACTTCCTTGAGTTATGTTTCAATGAAAGCCACGGGAATTCCTTCGACGTTCTCACTTAGAGAAAAGCCCGTGAATCTCCTCACTAGGCCTGCTAGGAATTTCACTTACAATAAATTAATGTCGAATCCTGGCTAATTGAAAGGAAGGGTAAATGCATATTTCGTTCGGTTTCCTTTCAGTTCTCTGTGTTCAGGAGACCATGTTGGTGAAGATTCCCTTGTTCACCATCCCCGAGTATAATGATTTTGCAAGCGTACCATTTCACGTGAAAGAGGCTGGACAAGAAGATGTGCGATTTAAATCTGTCAAGTTGATTGAGCTCTCTCTTTGACTTTAAATACTCCCCTTTAGGAAACGCAGCGACACCAACATAGAAGGTAATCTGTAGTTTGGTCTATATTCCACTGTCAGCTGAATTCGTTGTAACGGAATTATTCTACCTCTTAGAATGGTTGCATATCTCATTCTTATCCTTTGGGCTTTAAAAGGTAGGCACATCCTCTAGGGAGACAAGACGATCAATCTCATGGGCCAGAGCCTGGCGGATATCATCGAAGTGCTGGAGATTGGTGTCTCAAAAAAGGGTAAATATACATTATCTTGCGTCGATATTTCTGGCTCTTTCAATGCAGTGCCTAATTTTGGATGGCTAGTGTTCTTATGCTGCATGGTATTTATCCCTTTCCATAAAAATATGATTTTTATGGACATACCTATCTGTGAAACCACTTTGGTGATGCTTGTAGGGTGCTCGCGACCTATATTCCCCCCCAAAATACTAATTTCTCTATCAAAATCAATGAGTTGAGTTTAGGTCGGCTGATGAGGCCGTTGTTTCTTATCTGGCATCATCGCTACCTTGCCTGGACTAACATTCCTTAATATTTGACAATTTTGCATGGCAACCAGCCTCTTGGTAATCTGCCTATTGTGAGACAGTCCTTAGAGAGACGCGATATGCATATATGCGCTACAAGAGCCACCCAAACGATTTCACCCTCGGCGAATTTCATCAAACGAGGGCCAGTTTCCGGTATGTTTCGAAAAGATCCATCGTGAAGAGGTGCGGAACCACGCGAAAAATATTCGGCACATGTTCTCACAGGGACTGCCCCTCCTACTCGTTATCTGCATTGTTTAGCTGAGACCCTGCTCCGTCAGCATTTAAATCTTATTATGAAGTAGCTGAAGGCCGCCGCTGGACTTTATCTCAGTAAGCGGTAACCCTTTGCCGAACTGTTTACATTAAGTGAGCTGCGTTCTGCTTACGCTTCTCCTAGTTGGGACAATATCCCGTACGTTATTCTTCCAATCATGAGAGAGCGAGACCTTCCCTTTTTAGTTAGCTGTGTTAACAGAGTTGTAGGTCAAGTTAGTTCTTCTGACTTCCGTTTGCTTTCCGTGTCTCGAAACGGTTCGCGGATAACACGCAGGGCAACTCTGCCGTTGAGCCTTGCCTCAAATAATTCAATTAAACTTTGGGTTCCAATAAATCTCTAAGAGTGAGTAATTATTCGACTATCTAGAAGGTTTTTTATATCAAACTAGGCCGAACAAAATAAACTTTACTACTGGACAAACAAAAATAAAATACTGGACATTAAAGATAAATCAGATAAAATAATGGACATGAAAGATAAATCAAGATATACACAACAATTCCGGGTGGATCTGCCACTCAATGATTCGGCCTGCTCGATAGGACCTCGATGGGGCGAGCACCGAGCTCCAGTACTATCCAACGCTATAGGTTGGGTTTGCACTTGAGGCCTATTCGTACTCGGCTTGTTTGAAGTTATGACGGAAAATACAACCTGTATTCCAGTAACCACAGTCAGTCTCGAAAGTAGGGATTGAGGGACTCTTTGCCGGGGAGGCAGCTGAGCTCGAGAGATCTTTTCTCGTTTGTTTCTTTTTTCCTCTTTTCTTGTCTTCAGTCTCTTGGGGTATGGGAGGCCGAGAGAAAGCAGCTTTAAAGGGAGACAAAATAAACACTCGTAAGTATAACGCAAGCGATCAGGGCACTAAGTCGTATTACAAAAAAATATCGCCGGATCTTGTTTAAGTACGGAATTATTCAGAGGGCAATGAATGTTTTAGTTAAAATTTAACAATTATAACAACTTAATTCCCGCCTACGCTCGGCTAGCAATTAGAGCCTACAGGCCTTACCTAATGCGACGTTTCATCTTAGCAGAATACTAATTTACCCAGGCCAATGCTTTACTAGAAATACAGAGCCTGGGAAGTGAAAGTTACATAGGCGCCGAAAGGGGGATTTTGCTTTATCTATACAGAGGGGCGCCGGAAGTGAATTTAAAGCTTCACGCCATGTCGCAGAATTTCTCGTTGTTACGAATAGGCTTGCTATAGGCCGTGTTATCGGACGGAAGTTTCCTCAAAAGAAGCCGATCGCGGGTTCTTTCCGTCCTAAGCGCCTCTCTCTCACTCTCTCTCTAAGAAACAGGATCTGTAGTTTGGGGATATTCCAGATTCAAGGCGAAGGGTTATCGTGCTTGATTTTCGCAAGCCACGGAGTGATAACTCTCCTCTTACCGGTTTTCGCCTAATTTCTAACTTCCTGATTGGTTACCGATATCAGCACCGTGCGTATTTCACAAATTTCGCTTAATGCTAACGGTTATCATTTCGTCTGCCACCGATCTTGATGGTCTTTATCCCGATGTGAAATGTTATTCATGCCATAAGTCTATATGGGTCAGGGCAAGGCACTTGTTTCTTCTTTTGAGAGCTCAATGTAGAACTCTGGCCAGTGTCATCTATAATAATTTGATTGTAGAATGACGTTGACCAACATTTCGTAATCGTAACTGCCACCCTTATGAAAATATATTTTTTTCAGTCAGAATTTTAGAACTAAACCTAAAAAAATAGAGGAACAGATATGCCAAGGGGAATGTATCCCTCAATGGTATTACTTAAACTCACATCACAGAAAACCAGTCTCTGATCTCAAGGAACCAACTCCTTTGGTTTTCGCAAATATTAATGCTCCTGTTGTTGTAATTTTCCTATGGTTCGTGACTAGTTGAGTAGCTACCCTTTGGTTTAGTTTTGTTGTGCGACGCGTAGCTGATACCACAATGGTGTCATTCTTATTTTCCTACTAAAAAGATAGTGAACATCATAGAAATAAAAACTGCCGTGGATCTTATGCTTCTGTACATACCCTCTCAACAACTAGCGTTGTCTTAATTGTCATTCTAATATTAAAAAGTATTCTTTGAATATACAAATAAATTCATATTAAGCTTATTTTAATTCAATAAACTAAATATTTGATATTTTAATGCTTGTTTAAAAGTAAAATTACTTATTTTTTTAATTTATGAGGTAAATTGGAGGCAAAAAATAATTCAGTCACGTGGTCTCTACGTTCCTGTCCCTCGTCCACTTTACATACATGTCCGTTTTCCTTAATGGCTGGCCATGGCATCTTTGCAATACAAGCTTTTAATTGAAGTCACACACAATCAGCTGATTTTGCGGGTTTCCTTGTGTTCGTGTATTCATATGAGCTTTAAAGAAGTCCTTCACTTCGTTATATATGGAAACGTTTTCTGAATATAATTAAAAGTTTAATACCAATTAGAGATTTTTACGATTTTCATTATGATGAGTGCTATGTCGCACTATGAAACATCCTACATTACTAGCGTGGTTTCGCTTATTACTTAATAGAGACGGCTTTCACTTTTTTATTGTATTACACCTCATGACTCCATTGTTTATCGCATGTAGTTCAGAAAAACCTTCTAAATGTACGATTAGTAACTTTTTCTTCATTTCAATGGATTTCTTTCTATGCTTAAATCTTTTCTTCACATTCAATATCCTTAACTATCCTCGTAATATGTCAACTTGTATTCTCAATCAATTTTTTTCATAGCTATATTATGCGGAAAATATAGCATCATATTATGATATCATGACGTTTCATGGGAGTATAATAAAGAGGGCAACATTAGCCTTTGTGTGACAAATTTTACAACTCGTTCATGATTGGGATATTGTTTAATGCCGTTTACTTGCTAGTATAAGCACATATGCTAAAGCTTAATATGTTTATTGACATCTTTAATATATCATAAACAGTTTTATTACTTTTCAGTCTGAAGATTTTATGTATGTAAGCGCCAAATGGGCCTAACCCGTATTTCAGAATGGGAAAAGTTAATGTGCATTTACATAATCTACTTTCCTTACTAGTCCCTGGTGTCCTAACTCTAATTTTTTAAGGTTCGTCAGTTTTTGTACCTTCCAGGCATTAAATTTCCCATAAACACATCTGCATAATTCTTTTTGGAAATTCTTTTAGAATATCAGCAAGGCGCTCTTTTCGTTTTCAACTTACATTTTGGTTTATAAATAAAAGTGAAACAAAATAGAGTATCATATTTATATTTCTGTTATTATATGTATTATCATATTATTATTAGTGATAGTGGATTTGAGTAGTGTGAGTAGTAGTACACTACTGTCTAAAAGTTAAGAACGAATTACTAACTTCTACATCTTTGGGTAAAATACGCGTTTATTTTCCACATAATAAACGAACAGAATATTCTTGGAAATTTGACTGAATAGTATTGAAGTTTCTTTGAAAAGAGGATTAAAAATATATGAGAAGAGTAACGTGTATTTAAAGAAAACTGTCCAAAACTAAAGAACGATAATATAACTTTCAGTATACACGTAAAACTGTTAACGTATTCATAGCAATAATCTATCACATGTATTATAGACTACTACTGATGATTTTAGGCATTTATTAGGATGTCGAATTGAGTTGTTTTTTTTTACAAATTCTGCAGAAAGCAAGTTATCCATTGAATGAGAAAAGAAAAGACTGTGCGACATTCCAAAGCATTGTTACCTGGTCAAAAGGTTTGATTTCGCGCATACTAAAACTGAATGATGATAAGGAATCATTTGCGCTGACGATGAAAACAAGGGCCATTGAATAACCACTGCCAGGGAAGATCGGACGGTGTAACGGATAACGATGAAGGACCGATTTGAGAGCCGGTATTTTGCGTCAAATCGCCGAACACCTGAGCCTAAAAGTGTCTCGCGTCTCGTTACTTTGTCACACGTCGCATTAGGAATTCATAAGACGCTCAACTGCCAAGAAACCAATCATAATTAAAAGAATAAGACGGCCAGGTTGACCTTCGCTATTGTGCATGTCCTACCTATATAGTGCTGAATAGTGTTTTTTAGTTACGAAAAAATTATTTTTTTACTTAGATTGGGAGTAGTTTTGAAGGAATTGTAGAGGAGAAAGATTGAAACCCACCTAAACAAATGCATACTTCTTAATAAAAAATTCCCTTGTCTTACTTGTCTTTGAGATAATTATGTTGATCTTTGTTTATTGCACCAATTATATTTATCACTCTCTATCTTTATTCAGGCATCATTTCTTCAGATGCACATTTCTTTCCTCAAAACCTCTTTTCATCGGATGTTCGATGAAATGAAACTTGGACACTATAAGAGGTAAATTCAAACAAAATTATGTGGAATTATCATGGAAATTAAATAAATATTTTCCCCCCAAATGAAAATGGTTTGTTCTGTGAACCCTAGTTTTGCATTGTACTAGTTAGTATATCCTAAACCTTAGCTTGTTTATGTGTTCAAAGCGTGAAATGTGCTCATCAATTATTTCCAAGGAAATTTATTCCCTTTTTTATTATAAAAATAGGATTTCTGTCAGAAATCTTGTGGTAATTTTATACATACTTTTTATGTGAGAGATTCGCCCATGTTATGAATGCAACTTCACGGCAAGGTTTTGTTACCAATATCGTGTGGTCTTTCAAAATTGTAGGAAATCATCACATGAATCAATATTGTTCCCGTGCTATGATTTTTATAGAGTATTAATTAGCATTTTTACAAATTTACATGAATAATATTTTCTTCATTAAATTAGATCGAAGGTCTGCAACATCAAATGAAACTGTTAAAATATAATTTTCGAATCAAGAACCGATGCATCCCTTTCATCCTATCTGAAAAAAGTTGGAGCAGTTTCATTATTGACCTTCCTTGTACTAGAAATAAGTTTGCTGAGTCTATCCTCCGATCTCTAAGAATCCATTTTAGCTTCATCATCCAACTTATAAGGATCCTTGTTAGCTCTATCCTTCAAATTATGAGAACCAATGGCGGCTATATACTCATTTTTTTGAGAATCCATGTTAGGCTTATCCTCCAAATTATTAGAATTCATTGTGGCTATATACTCAAATTTTGGAGGAATTCATGTTGGCTTTATCCTTCAATTTCTGAGATTCAATATTGTCTCTATTCGATACTTTATAAAATCCAGGTTGGCTCTATCCTCCAATTTCTGAGATCCAAGTTATCTCTATCTTCCAATTTCTAAAAATCAATAATGGCTCGATCCTTAAAATTGCTCATAATCCTTGATGAGTCTCTCCTCCAATTTTTGAGAATCAACATTACCTCTATCTTAGAATTTCTCGGAATCCATAATGGAATAATCCTCCGGTTTCTCCTAAAAATCTTTGGCTAAATCCTCCAATTTATGTGCATTCATCTTATCTCTAATCCCAATTTACTATAATCCGTGTTGGTTGTATCCTCAAAATTTCCAAAAATCCTTGTTGGATATATCCTAATGGTTCGGAAAATCCAAATAGCCTTTATCTTCCAATTTCTAGGGAAACATATTGGCTTTATAATCTAATTTTTGAGAATCCATATTGGCTCTAACCTACAATTTATGAGAATCCATGTTGGCTCTATGCTCCAATTTCCTCGAATCCATATTCACTCTATCGTCTAATTTCTAAAAATTTAGGTTAGCTCTATCTTCTAATTTTTGTGATCCCATTTATGAATATCCATGATGGCTCGATCTTCAAAATTGATGAGAATCCTTTATAGCTCCATTACGCAATTTTTGAGAATCAATATTGGCTCTATCCTAATATTTCTGACAATATATATTTTCTATCTTTCATTTCATGTGAATCCATGTTAGCCCTCTCTTCCACTTTCTGAGAATCCAAGTTTGCTCTATCATGTATTTTCTGTAAATCCATGTTGCCTATCTCTTCCTATTTCTTAGAATCCATGTTGGCTCTCTATTCAAATTCCTAATAATCTTTGATTGATCTATTCCACAATTTCTGAGAATCCATGTTTTCTCTATTCTCTAATTTCCAAAAATCCATGTTGCTCTATCGTGCAATGTCGGCGAACCTATATTGGCTGTATCTTTCAATTCATGCGACTATATGTTGGCTCAATTTTCCAAATTCGATTATTTAGATTTGAATCTATCCTCGAATATCTGAAAATCCATGTTTGCTAAAATTTTCCTTTTCTAAGAATCCATCCTCCAATTTCTAATTATCCATGTTAGCTCTATCTCTCGATTTATGGGAATCATTTTTGCTCTTTGCTCCAATTTATGAGAATCAATGTTGGCTTAATACTCCAAACTCTGAGACTCTCTGTTGGCTCTATGTCTCCAGGCAACTTTGAATTCTTGCAACTCTTATACTTCCTTCCTTTCACAACTATCCCCAACCCCAATATTCTTGTACACCACTATTTCTCACACTCACATACCGATACCCCACAATCAATCATTAGTCTTTCTAGAATAACAGTAAATAGGGGGCTACTGGAAAGTAAATTACGAGCCTACCTTCCAAGAAAGAAGCCTAGGCTTACCAAAACCATGATACAGGCACGTCAAGTCTGGGCTAATGCTCATGCTGAAGGACTTCTGAGCAATGGGAACAGATAAGAGTGGTACATTTACCAGTTAATTTTTTTATTAACCATAAAAGAACATAATATACCTACCTTTAGTAGGTACATTGTAACTACTGTAATATGTAATTCTAATTTATTTACTAATTGCTGAATGAAATAATTTCAAGTCATAATTTGTCTGGCTGTTTACCTGCTGACACTAGCATCACAGGTCGTTTCACTACTGTCCTAATGTTTTATATTGTTGCAGGTTGTGTTTTCGAACGAGTTAACTATTGTTGTACTTGATAACCGTGTGTAGACAGTAAAGATGTGGTCAGGTGAGGAGTTTATGCCAGAGTGTCTTACAAAGACTGTAAAACATTCACAGAATATCATAGTGTGGGCAGCAATTTCTGTACGTGGGACAAGTCGCTTGAAGATTGTTGAAAATAAAATGACTTAGTATAAGTATAATGAAGTACTGAAAAACCGTTTAGTACCTCAAATGAGGGAATGATTTCGTGACAGATCATGCATATTTCAGCAAGCCTCAGCTCCTTTCACACGACGCGATCAGTGAAGACATGGGGTGCACAAAATGGAATTTAACTGCTATAATGGCTTGGAATTCCCCAGACATAAACCCTATTGAGAGTTCATGGTATATTCAAAAAAATGAAATGCACGAAGTTCCCATAACAACCAAAGCAAAGTTTATAGAACGTCTTATCTACGTTTGGTTTCATTCTGAGAGAATCAAGCAATTATGCAGAACTTTAATCACTGGCAAGCTGGAGCGTGTTAAAGCACTTAAATCGGCTAAATGAGGTCAAACCAAGTATTAATTAATGTAAGAAAGGATATGTTGGCCATATTTATGAAAATAAATTGATACATGTCAATAAAATAACTTTATATAACCTTTTCCCAGAAAAATTACGAATTTTCAAGAAATCCCAAATAATTTGAATGTTATCTTTCTCTACCAATTTCTCACATTATTTATTATCTGTCTCTTCCAATTATGAGAATTAATGTTAGCTCTATATTTCAATTTCTGACGATCCATGTTGGCTCAATCCTCCAGTTTTTTAAAACCATGTTGCTTCTATCTTTCAGATTGTAAGAGTCTATGTTGCCACTATCCTCAAACTTCTAGGAATCGATGTTTGCTCTATCCTCCATTTTACGAGCTCTAATCACCAATTAACTAGAATCTATGTTATCTTCATCTTCCAATTTCTGTTCTGAAAATCAATGTTGGCTCAATCATCCGTTTTTTGAGAATCCATGTTGGCTCTAGCAACCAGTTTCTAAAAATCCATGTTGATTAAATCCTACAATTTGTGAGAATGTAGGTTAGCTCTATACTCTAATTTATGGGAATCCATGATGAGCCTATCTTCTAATTTCTGATATTACAGACAATCCATGTTAGCTCTATCATCCAATTTCTGAGAATCCATGTTTGGTCTATCCTTTAATTTATATGAATCCACGTTGGTTCTATCTTATAGTTTCTGAGAATTAAATTTGGCTTTATGCCCTAATTTATGAGAACCCATGTCTGCTCCATCCTCGAATTTTTGAGAATCCATGTTGGTTTAATCTTCATGTTTGCTCTGTCTTTCAATTTCTGAAATTCCATGTGGGGTGCATCCTCCAATTTCTTAGAATCCATGTTGACTCTATCCTCCAATTTTAATTTATTTTTATTTTGATTTACACCTGCCGTTGCAGGTTTACTATATACCTAAATATCATTTTACACCATATTTAACGAAACAGGACACATTTTATGCGAAATTGATGACTCTCCTCTCTTCTGATCTCAAATTTCTTTCTTAGAACATAGAAAAATCTTTAATTCATGAGGTATAAAATATATTCTTTCTTCGAAAATTGTGAATGAAGCAGGATTTTTGAAAAATCTCTACTCATATGGATCATAATTTGTAACTCTTCCATAATATGAAAAAAAAGATATGAATAGTCCAAGGAATTAATATTTTCATTTTGTGATCACCAAACATTTGAATCGATGAAAAATTTATCCAGCAAACTATAATTTATTTCTATATTACTAAAACGATCCTAGAGTGGTTAGATCTGCAATGTGGGAGCGCGCCTCAGAAGTTACAAGAGTAATATATGGGGAACAAACCACGCAAAATAAATTTGCCCTCAGTCAGGGCTCAAAACCCTGTGAGTCACTTACTAAACACACCGCACAAAGTACAGGATTTTCGACACTGATAAAAGGTTTTCCTGAAAACCAGAGAAATTGAGAACATCTTGGACTTATCCACAAATACACATGTTCAAAATACACCACACATATCTATTTTCGATTGAATAAGGATGAGATCAAAGCAATTCTTGCAAAAGATGAACCCACCTCATAATAAAAGACAACTGAATATAAACCGCATTAGGTCCAAAAACATGCTTATTGACAGCTTACAAGAAACCAAGCTGCACAAAGCAATAAAATCCTCTTTCACAAACTTAACCACCACCACCAGAACGGGCCAAACAGAATTAAAGCTAGACTATCCTGAAAAAGAAATCTATAAATTTTACATATACCAGTGCCAAGACTAGCTCTACCCCCAGAACTAAAGTGCTCAGTGCCAACCAATCTTACACAAAAAGAGTAAATTAATGGTCACATTAAACCAACCTCAGCAAAATAACTCACTCTTACTGAAATTTCTTACCCTATGTCTACTAAATATTCACTAACCCAAACTTACTCTAGGTGTCAAGATAAAATTAACGGAGCCAGCCTGCTATGCTACCAACACCAACATAGGCAGAGGGATGACATCCAGTCACATACAGTCCAACATATCCTAGCGAACAACCCTAAATTTCATATTTACATTCAGCATCATGTACTTTACCACCCATAGTTTCTACATATACATCAGCTTAAGCCTACTTCTAAACTTGCCCCCAAAATATTCCTACAAACACACAAGAAGTATTAATGTTATGTGCCCCAAGCACACCTACAAAAATTTCAAAGGTTTCAACTGAGAAACATTCACAAATTACATAATTTATCATAAATATTAAATATTACATTAATCACTGGCTTAAAACCCGCTTGTAAACAATTGTAACACAATCATACTGCACAAGCAAAAATGCAGAAATTCAAGACCTAATCAGAAAACACCACACACTATAACACAATCCTCTACCCTCACAATAAACATATTTCACCTTTAAAGCCGCGAATACGAAACCAGGGAAGCCCTTCCACCATGGTTACGAAGAAAGTTGAGGGACTATAGTCGTTCATGTTTTTTGTGGAAATTCACTGCCCCTATTCACGACATCTCTATTTGATCTCAACGAGGGATCGACCAAGTAGGGCCTTTCGCGTGCCGGGGCAATACTGCTTGAACGGCAAATATACAACATCACTGCTAGATCTTGGGAACCAATAAAACCAAATCATACCGATGGATTGGTAGACCTGTCGAAGTAGGGGATCGGGCTTAGTCACACCCTTGGAGAGGTTAGGTTCACCACGTTCGACATCCAGTGAAGGAGGATCCAAGTGTGAAATCGCAGAGAACTCAGTAGGAGATGGGGCCAATGAAAGATATAAAGAAAGGGACATCCAGAGTTTAAAGGTTGCATATAGGGACTGAATGAACTGACTAGCTTAATCAGACCTTAACCAAGATTTGGGGTTTCATCTTTGATCGAATCCAGGCTTAAATTGCAAAAGTCTGCACGAGCTAACTCCCTGCGATGCATTCGTAACGGTGGAGGGTTGTGTTTCTCCTTGAAGTTTAAGATTTATTTGGGGAGTTAGCCCGATCTACACCATATTTCTAGTGGGCTGCCAAGGCGGGGACAAATGAGAAAACATACTAGCTTTCTCACAATCTCATCAAAGAGTTCAAGTTATATTAGTAACTGCGCCCTCCTATTTTCACTCGGTCAGTGAGGACTTGCAGTGTTTCTGGCGTAAGAGTATACCCAGATTAACACTCTACAGGCACTCGCACCGGAAGGCTTTTTTGGTTCTTAGTGGTTTACTTATAGCAGAAGTGGTAACCCGGGCTACATAATCCACCTTCCCAAGGGTAGAAAAAGAGTTAAGCGTATAATTGCTGAAAGGGAACGAGAAAAAAGCGCACTAATTTATAGAGGCCTCGCCTCATCAAAGATTTAGAATCAATCTAGTGACCGGGAGGATGTGCAGCTCATCCAGGTACCAAGTGTAACAGGCTACATAAGATAACCGTCCTCTAGGTTGAACTAGCAATGATTTAATCTTTTTTACTTATGAATTTTATTTTTATATATTTATATCGGACAAATACGATTTGGTCCAAATATAGGTGACTTTCTTCTATTCTCCGTATGAGCCTTTAAATTTGTCGTCCTTGCAATTTAAAGAGAGGTCTGATCTCGCGAATTCTACGAAGGGGAGCGAATAATCTGATATTGAAGAACTGGTTCGTAATCCGTATTTAAGCATAATTAAGATGACAAGAACAAGGAAGCCAAATAGAAGGCATCCAAAAAGCTTATACGTCCGCTATCTGCCTTCATGCAGAGAGCGAATCAACAATCTAAGAATCAGCTATTTTCTAGTAAATTTAAAGGAATGAGACAAAAATATTGTCACTTGTAGCCTATGGTTAGGTTTTTTTTCTTCCTAAACCTTTACTAGGCACATTCGTTAATTTTGACTCACTAGGAATATAGATTCCCTGAAAGGTTTCCTACACCTATATCAAGAATTGCGTTAGCAAAAACTGTACTTTTACATTGGCTGAGAATGAGAATTTGGGTTTCGGAACAGCCCACCCCATCAACTCTCAGAAAGAGATGAAGGAGGCTATGCATCAAGCAGGGGAGGGCATGGCGTTCAAATTAAGAAACTGTCCAACCGAGGCCAGAAATGGTGTTCGCGTTTTTAGGAAAGGGAGGCTGAGGAAGAATCTGTTTTCAGCAAGAAAACACAGAGAATGTTAATGGTACCTTAAGACCCGTGCAATCTTTATATGCTCGGTGTTAGTCGTTATGCTGGTTCGGATTGAAGAAGTGAGGTGAAGCTTTTATAAATTGAGAAAGAGCAAGTGAAGGAAGTCGATGATGGTTGTGGAGAAAAAATCTTTCTGACAGGAATGAAAACAACTGCATCCAATTCTAAAAAGTCTATAGGGATTGTTCGTATATAAAAAAATAAACTATGAGGTTACTCGATCTGGTTGATTAAACGGAAAAAACAACTAAATGATTAAATAACGTAAATACGAATCTAAATAAACTCATTCCTATTTGAAGCGGAACATTCTGATGAATATTGCGGCACCAAATATTTGTAAATGAATAGATTAAATTTCCTCTCCCTTACTACCTTTTCTCCTTGAATAATCCTATGATTAAACTTGTTCAAACTAAGTATTTGGATTTGGAATTATTTAAATTATCCAGGTAGTTGCTCATCTAGGATCTATTTAACCTTTAGATGATTAAATACGGGGCTTTGCCACTAAGGAAATATTAAGTTCGATGGAAACAACAGGCCTTGGTTCAAGACGAGAAATAAAAGCCGTAATAGACCCTCGCGAATCGACGCAAAGTACTGAAGCCTACGATTTTAGTAATCAAACTGAACATAAATAAACTCTCAGTGACTTGATAAATAAACTTTAGGTCAAACGAGCACCTTGAAGATTAAGCGCTCCTTTGAGGCAGCAAGTAAACCGAAGAAGCAGGACAGCAAAAAGAACAAGAATCCTAATCCGTGTGACTCTTGTCTCGACCTCAATATGTAAAGATAAATTGGAAACATTCAAATCCATTCTATGTACAGGGTGTAAACACAAAATTTAGATACCATTAATTAATTACTTTCTTGCAGGTTCTTTCAGGTTTTATTGAATTTTGTGAATCAAATTGTAAATTCATACAAAACAACACTCATTTACAAATAAGACTGGATAAGTTGAAGCAATCAGGTACCTACATACATATGTAAAAACGGGATTACAACCTGCGATATTTTCCAAACGCTGAACTTGCTTTTGTTCTCGTCGCCGACTCAGCAGGCAAGTAAAAGTGAAGGCCAGGCAGGAAACGCCTATTCTTATACAAGGCAGTACAAAGGAGCCGTTGAACTCAGAAGCATATTCTTTACTCCCACCGAAAGTTAGTCGTTCCAGCCTCACCACTCCTTTCCCCCAAGAGAGTTTTAAAACTCTTTTTGACCCGTCACTAAACATGACCGCCTAAATAGCCACCTCCCTCCAGCCTCACCGGTTTTTCGCACCGTGAATTTGACTCAACACACAAAACCTCGTTGTCATTATGCTTTTCTCTAAGAAAGATATAATTGCAGGCTTCGAGGAAAGGAGGTTTACGGTATAGCCCACTGCGGAACCCGAAGTTAGAGCTATCCTGGATGCGGGAAAGAGTTAAAAACTGTATATGCTAAGCGTAACGCTGAAATAACCAAAACCCTTTCGAGGTGGCAAACCCTCAGGTAGCGATCGTTGAATCGGCCTCCACCGATCATCAAGTCCGCCATATTTTTACACCTTCTGAGGAGGCCTTCTAGGTACATCACATTCATTATCAGCCTTTAGTGTAGTCTCGCTCACGGGGAGGGTGCCGGCAGGGTGAGAAGCCACACTTCAAAAGTAAAAGCAAAACCACCCAAATTTTTGAGTCACTATGTATATAAAACAGCATGGGTGGCAAGAAATCCCTCCACCTCACAAACACCGATAACAAAACATGGACACTACTACGCTCAGAAAACTTAGACTTTCAAATACACTAGACAAACCAATCATAAACATAATTAACACGCCTACTGCATAAGTACTTGTATTCAGGTCGTCTGTGGACGCCCTGAAATTCCATACAGATGCTCAAACTTCACTCACTGAAAAGCTACACCACACGCATACAAAGAACCAACCCTCTGTGGACAGTCTATTTACGGCACACAGGACATTATAGACCTACACTACAACCTGAACAAGCATTGGGTGGTCATATCCATGGCAGACAAAACACTTGATGACACACTCTTCAACAACGACATCAAAATCCTTGGCACGCTCACATATGCACACTGTGATAGAACGGGTTGAAGCCACGTTAAGTTCAACCACTATCACATGTTATTTAAAATCACGATGCTCCCCACGTGCATCTTTGCTTTGGAGCTGGGCGCCTTATCGCAGCCACCTGAGTCAATGTTTAAACAAGGAGGTTTATCATCCTCCCCTCTCCGTTCGCCCCATCCGCCGATCACGCCAGATTGAGTTAGGCTTATGAGCAGATAAGGCTTGTTCTCAGGCTCAGCTGTGCATTCCCTCGAAGCTCCCACTCCATTGTCCCCCACGCCAAGGGAGTGTCTCGACTATTTAGATTGAAACTTTACCACTAAGATCAGATTGAAGATCCAGATTTTCGTCGCCAAACATCACCACGACCCTCTCTCACCTTGTGCGCCAAGGGACCTCGACCTCGAGATTCACCATCCCTTGTCCAGAAGAAGGACAATATCCCTTGAGTGCCAAGGTTCGAGCCTTCGTGACGCCGAGTCCACAAGGCTTCCCCCTTGTTGTTCAGAAAGAGAACAACGTTAGAACAGCCATTGTTTGTTCGAGCCCGTTGACAAGAAACGGTCCTCACCCCCCCTCCATGTTGTTCAGAAGAGAACAACGTAGAACAGCCATTGTTCGTTTGAGCCCGTTTGCCAAGAAACGGTTCTCACCCTTCCCCTGTTGTTCAGAAAGAGAACAACGTTAGAACAGCAATTGTTTGTTCGAGCCCGATGACAAGAAACGGTTCTCATCCCGGCCCCCTGTTGTTCGGAAGACAACAACGTAGAACAGCCATTGTTCTTTTGAGCCCGTTCGCCAAGAAACGGTTCTCACCCTTCCCCCTTGTTTTTCAGAAGAGAACAACATTCGAACAGCCATTGTTCTTGAGCCCGTAGACAAGAGACGGTTCTCACCCCCTCCCCCTGTTGTTCAAAAGAGAACAACGTAAAACAGACATTGTTCTTCAAGCTGTTCGTCGAGAAACGGTTCTCATTCCCAAGACGCCACGTCAGGATCATTTTATTCCCCCCCTTCGGCTGGAACTCGCCAGCGGACCGAAAATTCCTTTACGCCGCCTTCCTCTGCACAGCAAGTATAAATTACGTAAGCCGAACGTTACCTTTGAGTATTTAACCCTTTTGTCAATTCTATCCTGTGCTTTAAATGGTTTAGCGAACCATCCCATTCCTTTAACTTTATATTTTTTTTACCTTTTTAGATCTTTTAATCCTCGGATTAACTCGATTTCTCATGACCCTTTTCAATTCTCTGTTTATGTCAATATTTTCCGTTTTGTGTGTTGTTGATAGTTATTATTAATAAAACTCTATTTTATTAATGATAGCAATATTGTTATCCTTGAGCTCAGTTCCACTTCTTAAGCATATCGAAGATACATAATATCGACCGGCCAGACACCCACGCACTTTAAGATAATTAAATAAGTTTCCTCAACGAATAGTTATATATGGTATATCGTCGAGAGTCCATTCTACGACACACACTAAATAGAACAACAATTCAACATACGCCCACAACATTGCTTCCGTTGCTACAAGGCAGGACTCACGACACTATCATGTGAAGCAGACCAGGTCTGATCGAGATGAAGTGCAAAAGGCCTTTTTATTTTGCATATACCAGTGAAACACTCCTGTTCGTCAACTGTAGCGGTAACCACGACGCAGTGCACTTGAGATCTCCGTAACTCGTGGAAAAAGGTGCAGAGGCCTTACCAACACCCACTTCCTACACACCTCCCTTCCAACGCCACCCCGGCCCCACCCCTACCTGATCTCACGAGATCATACACTGCCCACGCCCACCCCACACACGCACACGCACACACCCCTTGCTCTTGCACACACTCAGCCAGAACATACGCACACATGAACATCACTTGCACACACATACACTCAACCTATGCCCACAACCACAGAAGTTCCAAACATACCTGACACAAGCGCAAACACAGGACACGTGAACCCCAAAATACACCTGGCCACCCTGCTATCCGCGGTAACCAAAGTAATGTCTTGAGACAACCCACGCCTCTACGCCACAATCATAATCCAATTTCACGCGGCTAATGGATTCGGGCGTATCCTCTATCCAAAGACGGTACTCGCCCTCATAAAAGAACGCAAGAACAAGGCTAGTCCTCATGCTCACACCCACGTACACACAAAGGTCCCAAAAGATACACCACCACCCCAGTGTTCCATCCCTATTCCTACCTCACCCCCGCTCCTAGACCGATTTATGACCCCATAACTACCTCTGTTCTTACATCCTCTTCCCCGCCTACCCCCACACCCACTACTACACCTACACCCCACACCAATGGCTACACCTACTTACACACGAAACACTACCCCAGCGCCCACTTTCACGCCCACTCTTACACACACTTTCACACCGACTACAACTCCCTCTCCTACTTCTAACACCTCCCAACCACCATCCCTCGCATCCTCCAAAGAGCACACCCAGTCCTTGTGTAGACAGCGAAGACTGCACCACCATCTACCATCACCACACTAAAAAAAGAACATCTCCATCCCCACACACAAGCCCCATTAACACCACACCGTGTTAAGTTCATTGCGGCGCCCCAAGCCCTCCTGCCCGAACTGAGAGACCGTAAGGCTAGACGCGCACTACGCTCTCTCCTGAGCGAAGTGCAATTAAACGTACGCAGTTGGCACGGTACCCACCATATCGTTCTCGACTGGGTATTAATAAAAAACACCCAGACATAATCTTCCTAATCTCTACTAGTCTACACTCTCCAAAAATTAGGCTTCGTATTGCAGGCTGCAATACATACTTAACCCTACAGGCGCTACATCTAGGATCGGCGATCCTAGTAAAACGCCATAAACACCATACACTCATAGAGACAAGGTAAGATTCTTTCTTAGCCTGAAAAATAGACAAACACTGGCTCAATCATAGTTGTCACACACTGCAGATTACCCTGCTTACAACTGCACATAGATGTTCCACTCCGGGAGCTATTAAACTACAATCTTCCAATCCTACACTATTTTCAACCACAAGAGACGATGGGGGAAGATATCTGGTCATCCCTTGCAACGGTTTCGCGGCGAGCATGTCGGCCCGAACATTAATACGTTCTACGACCAGCGCGGCTGCACATCGTCTCGGGACATGGTCCTCCGGAGCGATCATGCATCAATATAACAGGCCTCTTCCTTGCAATGGGACACGATACCTAACTCTCTCCAAATTTCTACCTCTCCTATTCTAACTGCTACACTGCCCATATTTGATACATGAACACGAACTGGTTTAAATTCTGAAACCAGGTAATCACTTACACATCACGCAACCTCATCCTCCAAGGGACTCTTTCCGGAGAAAGAGACAATCAATGAAAGCCACTCATAAATACTATCGAAACAGCTCGTAACACGTACACGCCACATAAAACATACACGCTCATTAAACACCATATGCTCAATACAGACACAAATACTCATCGCGATATGTAACAATCCCTATGGCAGAGGCACACGGCACCCAAACATTACACCTCCCCTTGCCTGCATCTTAGATTGCGTGCCGCTAGACAGGAACCGTTAGTTGGGCGAGATCTTTTGCATTGCGGAGGGTGCTCGTTGTGCTGACCCCTCCCTTTCCTTACAACGCGTCAGGGTAATGTTAGGCACGGTCCACTCAAAGCTAATAAAATTACAAATAGACAACTGTGCGCTCACGAACACGGATCACATCGTCGGGGCATTCAGGTCTCACTGGGATCAAGTAAACACAGAGTAGATCCAAACCACACCTACAAAAACACTCTAAGAAGTCCGGTACTGGTGCCGCCTCCATGCCAATGAGCTGGAACCGGCCACCTTGAGCGATATTTGAGGTCTCGTTTTGGTGTCTTTGATATGTAGCGTTTCCATGAATCACGACGCACGGAACATGCACTCTAGCAAACTTGCAGATTAACTGGACCCCTCTCTGCCTTGCCGACCCTTCACCCTCGCTAGTCTAATACCTCAACAAACACGCTATTAAGCATACGTCGAACCAGTGTATAGCCATCGGCTTATCTCCCTTCTCATATTCCTTCTTAAGTCATTTTCGAAACTTTCCTCTCTGACTGCTGTTTGCTGTAACTCGTCTACAACTTTTCTTTGTATTCTTGTCTTGTCTTGTCTTGTCTGTGAACTAATTTGAAAACACAAACCCTCTTTACAACAAGATGAAAAAATCAGAAGAAATCAAAGGATGGGTGCCAGAAAAATTGCTTTGTAGACCAAACTGTGCCATTATTCCGTGCAAAAATTGATGAAAGATGTTCTGAAACCTCGTAAATTAGGGATATATACCGAACGCCTGCTTTCCTTTCCCACCCAAAGAAATAGTCTTAAGTTCAAAGCTGCTCTTCAAAGGGCTCTTTAAAGACTTGATTTGTCAAGTTTTGAGAAGCAATGAGAAGTTGTTCACTGTCTAGGCCACCCACAACATTACAAATGATCGTGTTTGAGCACAAAATAATTTAGATTCACGTTAATAGCTTCCATTTTTTTGAGAGAGAAGCCACCTTCGGTGATGGTGTGGGTGGTCATAAAATCAAAACGCCCCAAAATATCTCATTGTCATTGAAGATGGGATACAAAACAATCAACATGCTTATTTGCTCAAGTAGGAGTAGAAAGTCAGCCTCTGGTATCTGCTACCATAGAAAATACCGGTGTTGCCAATCAACAAGATAGAGCAACCTCACACACATCAAACACATTCACGACTAGTTCAAAGCAAATTTTAAGAAACCATGTTGAGTGTTCGATGCTTTAGCACAAGGCCTGTAACAAATCGCATCAGGGTCAAAATTCTGAGGTGAAAACTGGAAAAATGCTGTAAGAAAATATCATCTGAAACCCTGCGCACTACTTGCATTCAGATACCCCGTAGACTTTATCTTGTCCTCGACGCAGCAGCACTTGAATCAAACAGCCAATAATAATCAATAAAAGAAGAGCGCTATTTCATTAATACAACGCGCGACGTAATATGAAAAAAGATACGATACGAATGCTTAAGAATTTTGATTTGGAACTAAAAATTCATGACTAATACTTAGCCAACTTAAGTCCACCAGATTCTTATCTCTTTAGGAGTTTAGCCAATTACCGTAAGGAACTGAATATCTCAAGAACAGAAGAGGTTTAAATAAACTTAAAGGAGTATTTTAAATCTATTTTAAGTGATTTTACAAGCATGCATTTAAAAAGTTGGTAGAAAGATGGTAGGAACTAGTAGAAATTATATACCTTATAAAATAAATACATATATAAATAAAAAAATTCCCAAAGAGTTGTTTGATTTCTCTGAATAATATTATTCTAAAAATGAAAAAATGATGCTCTGATACATTTCGGAAGACCTAATAGAGTCTCAAATATAGATTTGGGCTTTTAGGCGTTACCATTGTTTCTTTCACCCGGTAGAATGAAATCAATTTAGAAGATAAATGTACTCTACTTGGAAACATCGAGTAGACTAAAATAACCATTTTGAAATCACTATAAATTTAATGAACTTTTATTTAGTGCGAATGAAAACCCATTTCATACAATATAATTTATTCTGCATAATACTTATCATCCGTTTCATAGAAAAAGAAAAAAATATTCGGTACAAATAAAAAATTATAGTGAAAGAGAGATAAATGAATTATGAAGCGGCATCTAATAAATCAAGCCAACAACGCCACATGCCAAATCTAAACGACCACACTGGTATTTCCAAGCATCTAATGGAGCACTGGCACTCTTTTTACCTCTTTGAGAATGGACAATGTTTCATCAGTCAGTGACCTGGGAGTTTGGCCCACCATGGTGGCATCTTTCCTTTGGGACGCAAGATGACCTTGAACTTGAATGAGTGAGGCTCTGAAATTCACTTCCTTCAGTGCTTTTAATTAAAATAAGTAACTAAAACTTACAATGAAAATGATTAATTATAAATATTATGATATTTTTTAATCGTTTTTTTAAGTTATGTGAATAAATGAAAACCCAGTACAAACAATAGAATTTATTCTGTATTATAATTTCTATCCATTTCAACAAAAAATGGGTTATTCTCAATGACGTAAACCAAACAACATTATTCCTGGCCTCAGACATAACTTTGCAACTGAATGAATTACGGAAGAGTTGAATACGACTTTTTAGCATAGTTTTTGGCAATCAAACAAAAGTCGTTCAAATCAAGAAAGCTTTCTCTTAAGTCGTTCTTTCTATAAATTTTTAATTCATTAGAGTTAATTTAATTTCGAAGTTGGTGTTTTAATGGTCCAAAAGGTACAGGTTGGTTATTGTCAGAGAGAGAGATAAAAGACGCGCGCGGTTGCCTCTTTCCAAGAGAGAAAGAGAGGACACACCTGCGCGACCCGTTTTAATCCACGCTCACGAGGCGCAAAGGCGCGAAGTCATTACGAGCTGAAGGGTTGACTTCGCGTAAGCCGGAAATGTGCTTAAGAGCACGAAATGTACTGCCGTGGATTATCCTGCGACGGCGGGAATCGGGCAAAGTCCATCTCCCCCGGCGAGTCGTCTCTCCACTGGAACCTTGCCCCATCGGGCGCGGGGAAAGGCCCCTCCGTCTCACCCCTAAAAACTTCCGACGCCTGACTTCGACAGCAGTAAATAATCGCCTGTGTCCCAAGCATCCGCAAGTATCTCCCATCCTCACGTCCCCATTAGTTCCGCGTGAACCCTTGTAGAGCACGCCAAGCTCTACACGTTTCTAAAATATATTTATAGAATAGAAGATATATAAAAATAAATTTTCTGAACTTCACCATTTTTAATGCTTTAGGTTTTAAACAATTTACAAAAATTTGAAACTTATTTATTTCTGAACTTCACCACTTTTTTTTTTGATATTATAAAAGAATTATTGGAAATAACTTTGATAAAAAAACATAAGTCAAAACCAAACTAAGATGAAATTAGTATTCAAATACTCAAAAAATTCCCCTTCTTAAATTATAGAGTTAGTGATGATGATGATGATGATGATGATGATGATGATATATGAATAAGTACTGAAATCCTTTGAAAAAAATTTAAACCTAAAAATTTAATATATTTCTGTTATTACTTGGCAGAAATTTACTAACGAACAAGTAATTACAGTGTTAGTAATTTTATAATTATTTATTATTGAAACTCATTTGAACTAATTGCCTTATTTCTTCTACAGTATAAAATTAATTTAAGAAATAACTAACTTACTGAAGAGAATCAGAAGCCGGCCCCAAAATAAATTGCTTAAAAAATGAGTGAATTAACGACGCTGGTAGCAAAAAACGCACTTGTTAGTGACGCCTTCAAATTAATTAGAAAATTGAAACGAATAAAAGGGAACACTGAAAACTCTTACTAACTGAAAACAGTTTTCAGAAAAGCTCAGAAAGACTAGAAAAAAATAAAGGAAAAGCGACCAGGAGGGTGAAAACAATGAAGGCTACAAAGCTCTTCCTACATACGAGTACACGGAGAAAATATGAAATATGCAATTAACTTGCTAAATACAATCAAACTATTGGAACAAATAGAGAAAAACAGCAATTTAAAAAGCACAGTTAATTGAATATGGATTTATAACGTTCCTATTTATAAAGTTCCTATTGTCATTAAAAGCGTTACTTTGAATTGTCAGTTTCAAGACCCAAATGTATTATTTTCTGTTTGTATAATTTTATCGACGCCAATGATGAAAAACGATGCTGTCAACATTAAGTCAGCCAATTCTTTTCTTGAGAATGTTCGTGGGACGAAAAGGAAACTGAAGAAGCCAGAGTTAAAATATCAGACGGCAGAAGATAAATGAGTCGAGACTAGATCATAGAAGGGTCTTCATGCGAAGAAATCAAATCAAGAGAGAAGAAATATTATTATTATTTGTCCTTCCAGCGGAAGAGGCAGTAACCGTTGAGGATTAAGATTCTGGTCGGAATCAATAGGAAAATATAGGACAAACAAAAAAATATTTTGATCTCATGTCAGACCCTAGAAAACGAATTGTATTTGTTTCTCTGTCTGCTAGTTGTTTGCTAAGTGGTGTTCTTAGTTTGTCTCTTTTCGTTGGATTATAAGTGATCGGTAAATAAAGGACACGTTCTTGCGACGTTGAGTGCGTGAAACTGGCACTTAGCAAAGTTGTATCTTATGATATCTTAATATGAGATTATTGCAGACAGCGGGCATCTAACTTTCTCAATATGGAGATGTAGTCAATTCACTCAATTGATGCTCTAGGATAGGCCATTTGGTTGGTGCCGAGGACGTGATTATCACAATATAATTGTCAATCGTGGTAGCTTAATATAATTTTTAAGGTATACCTTGAGAATCCATAGATATTTTTGAGCCCTTCCAAACATAACACCCGCATTTTGCTCTTCCTGCCCAAATGCCTAAAGGACCCACTGCGGCGATCTTCACACGTTCATTAACAAATCTCATCTTGCAAACTTTTTGCGTGAGACGATGACTCTATTACGCTTAAAATTCGAGAAAAATTTCCTGTTAACAAATATTATTTTTTCTTTGTCTTTCATTTAGCTTCAATTTATTTGAATATTTTCTTTCACTAAAGTTCATATTTTCCCTGAAATTTTGAGAAATTTAATATGGAAATGAATTTTAAACTATTAAGGTTAAAAAAACAAAAACATTTAAGTCTCTTTTGATTCAGCTAGAAACATAACATACCTGAACCTTTCGAAACCTTAAAACACCAACTTCGAAATAAATTCACTTTAATGGATTTAAACTTTATAGAAAGAACGATTAAAGAGGATGTTTACTTGATTTGAACTACTTTTGTTTGATTGCCGAAAAAAAAATGCTTAAAAATTCTATTCAACTGTTCCATAATTCATTCAGTTGCAAAGTTATGTCGTAGATTGATGTTAGAACCCAACCCTTTTCAAAATTCCTCAGCCAGAGGAAGAGAGGCCTATGAACGGATTATTCCGTTATAAGGGTGGGTAAAATTATAAATACAAATCAGAGTGAAATTTAAGTTGGCCAATGCTTAGCTATCTTGAAATGTTCTGGCGGCAATATAAACGGAGTAAACAAATATACTTTACTACTATGCAGATAACATGTTTACAAAATTAAAAGGGTTTTAATCAAGGTATATAAACAATAAGAGACCTACACGAGTCGCGGCTTCAAAGAGTTTCATTTCACGACGGTGGGTTAGCAGAAGTAGCACTAATTTGGTGCACCTGGTGAGAAGACCTGCTTGTAAACTGCGAGTTCTGAGGGCAATTGGATCTCACGTGACCATTAAATCCATAGGAAAAACTAACGATGGTCTTCCTGGGGCTTGAGTTTGGCGGGCCCATTCACCTTGATGGACTTGTATCCACTGTTAGGAACAAATTGGTTCTTGTTTGCTTTTGACTTGGAAGATGGGGGTGTTGACTTCTTCAATTCTTTCGGATAGGAATTGTAGGTAGCCACGGAGACGTCTGCCTCCTCGATGCATTCTTGAGAGTATGGACTCCCGATCCTTTACGAAGGAACTGATTTCCGAAGGGAGCGACGCAAGAAATTGGTCCTTGAGGACAAAATCGAGCAGAGCATCGTATTCATGAGGCACTTTGGACGCATCAATCCAAAGATTAAAGTGATGCTGTAGTGAGTAGCCAAACTGATGGAAGGTCTGGTTCGGGTGAATGCGACAATGCCTAAATTTAGCTCGGTAGAAGTCCGGGATCATATTATAGGCGGCGAGCAGCTAGGCTTTTAACGATGAGTAATCAATAGTTGCCTCTGATTAAAGGGAGATTAAAATATCCTTGGGGTGGGAACTCAGCATGGGCAATAATGTGCTACGCCGTCCGTCTCAAATTCCCAATGATTCACCTTGAAGATCTTCTCGAAGTGAGTGAGATATGAGCCCCGAAGTCTTCTCGTTCTTTGAATACTGTGAGTTTTATGGCCACTCTCTGCGTTGCGTCTAGTCTGGAACTTGCCGAATTTATGGAGAGCATCTCGTTCCTATCCCTTCACAACTCCAATTCATGGGAGCAAATCCTCTCTCTTTCTTCGCGTTCTCTTCATGTTTGTTTGCGTTCCTTTTCTCTTCCTTTGGCTCTTTCTCTTCTCTCTTCTTCCTAGATGTAGGCCATTAGGTCTTTTCCGTTGAGTCGGAGGGACTCACAATATGCCTAGAAAATTCTAAACGAAGATATCTTACCTTTTTTACGCGAGGGGAGCAACCACACAAAATAAATTAACGCTCGACAAAGAATGTGGAGGGATTTCTAGTAACGCATGGAGGAGAGTGCGACCGCCTTTTGCTTGACCCAACGAAATTACGAACAACAAAATTGGAAAAACACATGCGGAAAGTAATGCAATCACTACGCAATGTACGTATTCTATCCATATGATCATTCGTGAAAAACTTTTGGGGACGAGATTTTCCCTAAGTCTCTCATTCTGATTGACATAAGAGTTAGCACGCCTACTAACATTTATACATAGAACAATGCAACTTCTAAATGTACCTTCAACTTACAAAAGAGGAAATGAGGCCTTGAAGGAAAAATGAAATTGTGTAAGTAGTAATTCCTCCCTTTTTGATCTCTAGAACCGAAACCAAGATTAGCCAACAATTTAATAATTTAACCAAGTTTAACCAATTGATTAACCAAGATTAACCCCAATAAACCTGACACCAGTTTAATATGATATAATATATCTCGTAGGTTGATGTTAGAACCCAACACTTTTCAAAATTCCTCAGCCAGAGACAGAAAGGCCTATGAACGGATTAGTCCGTTATGAACGTGGGTAAAATTATAAATACAAATCGGAGTACAATTTAGGTTAGCCAATGCTTAGCTATGTTGCAATGTTCTGGGGTAATAGAAATGGAGTACAAAATTATATTTACTACTATGCAGATAATATGTTTAAAAAATTAAAATGGTTTTAATTAGGATATATAAACATAAGAGACGTACAAGCGTCTCGGCTTCCAAGAGCTACCCGAACGTGTTGATCGCCGTGCACACAAACGGACAATGACAGATGGGACGCTCAAATGACCTTGAGCGAACGCGAAGCCAAATGATGGAGGCTTTAAAGGGTGGGTGGACTTGCACAGCAGAGTTTTGCGCGTTGCGGTTACCTAGAAGGTTTGGTCCGAGGGAGTAGTCCTGCCTTATTATAGACGTCGTAGAGTCCACAATAATAGCTCCTTGACAAACGACTATTACGCAAGATGATCATGACTTCGGGTTCTGAATACCGAATCGAGTATTTGACGGGTTGGGTTCGGTAACGGGTACCAACGAGTACTGGGTTGACTCTCGCGACTTCGAGGAGGAATTTAGTTTAGAGTTCCATTTTAAAATTATTATAATTGGCGAATTTCAGAAAATTTATAAAAATTTAACCATGGCTGCTTTTTTTTCAATTTTAAATATTAATCTTAGTAACGAAGCGCAACTCCCCCCCCCCCCTACACACCGTAAGGGAGAGTGGTGAAGCCATTTCCTGGTTGGATCAATAAAACAAAGCAAATGATTCACTTTCCTGTGAGTAAACCCATTATCTTGTTGAATACACCTGTAAGCCTTCCATTCATCACTGTGAATTACAGTTCCAGGTTGTATATTTTTTGTATAATTGGTAGTAACGTTTTTGAATTTCTCTTTTTCAAAATCTCCATATATCCTACAGCAGGTTTATTGCTTGTGTCCACAAGACGAAAAACCCATAATGGCATGCTGGGAAATCTTCCACGATGGCGCTTGGGTTTGTGTGAAAAACATAACTCGTCTATTTCTACAATAATTCCCGGACCACCAAGTTGTACTGGAATATCTTCATTATATTTAGAACAGACCTCTCTGAAAAAAACTATATATATCAACGATAGTTTTTTCTAAAAATATTAAGCTAATTAATCTTTCACTCCCAAGATAAATGGCAAATATTGATTGACTAAAAAAAGATTTAGAACGTATTGATGTTCTTGTTTTGTACTTGGTGCAGTCTGTAATTTGGCATTTCCGTACAAATTTGTCTAGAGATGAGGAAAGTTTAGTTTAGTTCATATTTTGATGACAGCTGCAATAATTCATTTCAATACGAAGAAGATGCTACTGTTTTATCCAGTTAATAACCGTTAAACTCTCTTCAGTTAATATTAGAGGGAACACGACATATTGGAAAATAGATCTATTCATGATGGGTAAATTGTCCAAAATGACTGATGAAAATTTAAAAGTTAAAAGAAAATTATTAAATAAAAATTTAATAATATTGTATTTCGGTGAAGCAACTTTACAAATATTGAAATTTAACAAGAAGGTATAAAACCTAATAAATTAACCCAATGGATAATACAAACCTAAGGAAAAAAAAAGAATAATATTTTATTTTGGTGAAGCAACTTTTCAAATATTGAAATTGAACGAGAAACTATAAAAACCTAAATTAATATGACCATATGGAGAATACGGACCATAAACATCCCCTAATGTAGAATACGGACCCTAAACAAGGTTGGAGTCTGCAATCTACATAAGATGCTTATGTTTTCTAGTTTATCTCTTATTAATTGCCTTCCACTCTTGGCGATGAGAAGTTTCGTTTCTTTCTCTTTCTTTGCATGCATTTCTTGCGGAGTTGTTGAGCCTTAGCCATCTTGCTGATAAGATGCCGTCGACTAGCCAGCTTAAGTTAACTCCCAAAGTAAAAATTGATATTGATCAACGAACAAAAACGCTACATTTTAAAGACCTTTAGCTTATAAAGTTTTTCGTCTGGTAATCTTGGACAGCGTTAGTTAATTTCTGCAATAGGTCCCGATAAGAGATTTACACCTTTTTCTTTAGAAAGTTTTTAAAACCTGATAGAATGCAATAATAAATCCAATTTTTGATGGCACATTGATTAAAACCTCATGATTAATCTATATCAAATTATCTAAATTGTGGGGTTTTTATATATTTTAACTACTGTAATTAGTTGCTACTCTATTGTTGTAGAATTTCAAATTTCGTGCAAGTGACCACAAATATATCAGCGTTTTTTCTTTTTACAACTTAATCAAAACTTACCCTCGTAACTTAATTTCCTCCATATCATAGAAAACGGCAGAAACTATAAAAATTACCAATTTAAATACTAAATAGTGGCCACGATGTAATAATTAGTCGTACCTCTAATTATGTCCGACAGAAGCCCAATTTTTTATCGTCATATCTCTGTAACACATTCAAAACTTATAAGATTATATCACAAAAGTATATTATATAAATTGCTGTTTTAATATTTGACATAAAATATATCCTAAATTGATAAGTTCCACTGAACAACGTTCGAACACTTCACTCACTTTGAAAAATGGCGCTACAAGGGTGCATTAAAAGTCTTTGACTCTCTTTTGTAGATAACGGATAATTCCTTTAATAATAATGAATCAAAATCTTTTAGTGAAACGAAAATTTCTTGGCAATCTGACACATGCCCATCACTCTACATGCTTATCAGCTATTTTCCAGCTTGTTAGTCCGATGGCTTAAGTTGAACACTTCTGTGACAAATCCGGGAGTCAGAAAGAAAAACCCGACGTTTAATATAGTCGCGAATGTTATTCCTTAGTCTGATTCAAGGCTCTCTGAAACCAATCCGCCCATCAAAGGTTTCGAGGCGGACGGAGTAAAGATTCACAGAGTGATCCCAACCTATCCTGATAAGTCCTCTTTTGCGATATCGCTTTCAGCACATTGAACGGAAAACAGTATGTCGTTATGAGTACGAGAAGCGGATGGCTATTCACGTGAAGGCCTTTCACTTCATTGGTGATAGGCCGAGTGTGGACTATAAGCGCAGCTCTGTAGATCTCACTGTCGGTGAAATTCGTCTAGCTCGTTTGTGATTTCTTTTATTTTCGAAGCACACCCGGCGCTCTTCCTGCGGGAATACGTGTCTTCGCTTAGTGGGAAGAATACTCTTTCAAAGGTGTGGAAGCGAGTCATAATGATCCGGGATACGTTCTCGCTGGACTCTATTTCCTTTCTTGGTGAGAATAGGACCGCAATTACTGATTCCGTGTTCGTCTCCGTGGTGGAATCTTTCGAGACGGCATTCATCACGTTTTCAATCGGAAAAGCTTCTCTGCCGTGATTCAATGCACGTTGTGTTGTCACTGAAGGCAAGAGAATGGACTTTAACTCCAGAGACGAATAACTCTTCATTGACAGGTTTTGGTTAAGTGAATTGCCTTCCAATCTCGCTTCACGGGCAATTTCTCAAATCTGCTGCGGGTGTAAGTTAATGGAGATATTTGTAAATGTTAGATTAGCTTTTTTTCTGGACAGCAGAGGCCACTTGTCTTATGGCTATTCCGCTGCCGAAAGTTTCATTTCAAGCTGCATGCTCTAATCTGAATGAAAGGTCTTTTTTCGTATACAAAACTATATCCCGGTGTTTGTTTTACCTGAACACGGCATGTAGGTTAATTTAGAAATTCTCCACACGATAGAAACGAGGTGATACCTCCCAATCTTAATTTCTAAATTTCTGCGAGATGATTGATACTGCCCACTAGTGATGAGCGTGGGTGACCTCTTGTGCCCAATTCAGCAGAAAGATGTGCCATCAGTGTCACACTCTTTGAACTGAGCATCAACGCTATCACCGCGGTGCTGCCTGAAGATGTTTCTCTGTCCTCTATGTAGACGATATTTCAATATCTTTTGATTCGGTCTAAAGGTCTCAACGCCAACAGAAATTGAACCTAATCTCCTTGGCCAACACTAAGGTGCTGCACTTCTGTCTCAATACACGGCTCCATTCTGACTCGACTTGTTCCTGGACGCGGTTTGACTGGAAGTGGTGGCTTCCCACCGTTTCATTGGTCTTTTGTTTTACCAAAGTCTGACCGAGAATGGTCATATTGGCAGCCTTAGGTTCTTTTACCAAGGCGACATGGACATTGTTCGTTCCGTAACATTCAGAACATGGGGTGCTGATAGGGCCACTGCATTACTTTTCCACCGATCCTTTGTTAGATTGTAGCTAGAATGTAGATGTTAGTTTTATCCATCTTCAGCTAAGCGTGTATTGTAGAAGAAGCACTCGATCCACTACGTCAGTTTCCTTCGGGTGACCGGTGCCTACCGCACATTCTCGATTGAAAGCCTAGTTATCGATGTCGGATAGATACCACTCGAGCTGCGCTGTTGACTGTTAATTATGCCTTGTAGGCGCAAGCCCTTCTCATACCTCAGTCGTCAACGGCTCTCACTCCATCCGTGGCCGATCTAGACAGTGCCTATGCTGTTGAAAGATGCCAGTAATACCCTAAACCGTTTAAGTTTAGGGTTAGAAAACTCCTTCGAGAGCTCGGTATAGCTCTGGGGATCTGTTTACCCTTTCTTTCTACTCACGAAGCTAACGTGGAGGGTACCATGTTCAATCAGATGTCGCCACGCAACTGCTCTCAAAGCTTCCAGAGTGCCGGGAGTATTGTGTTTGAACACTATTTATGCTGGATCTGGGCTAGTGTACTAGTGCACACTGTTGGATCCCAAGTTCCTACAGAGGTTCAGGTTAAACCACGTACTCCCAAAGTTTGAAATCAGCGAGTCTCTAGCAGTCAACAGTCGCTACCTCTAACTTCACAGCCCAGCTGGTTGAAAGACCGCTGAATAAGAAAAATAACCCATCGTGCCTATTTCGGAGACTAGATTATGGTCTTTAGAGACTTTCAATGCAACTAATTGCTCTCTTGATATGAGAATCTCTATACTTCTAGTTTTCGGAATCCGTGACGCCACTGTTTCTACAATTCGGGTAGATATCAAGATTATTTTCTGCTAAGTTCTTGGACATGTACAATAGCGGGAATATGCACTCGGTTGAGGGAGGTAAAGATTCAACGAAAAATAGGTGAGCAGATCAGCGTTTCGCTCTTATTCACATCAACTACATGGTAGTAATCACGGCAGTCCTCCGGTCTGCCGTGCAAGGACGATGGGAGACAGCCAGGCGGAACATAAATTTGCGTATCCTTGCACTACTACTGTTCCTATGGCCGTCCCTCTCCCAATCCCTCAATGTCTTCAGGTGGATTTATCTCGTCTTCAAAATGGGCAGACCCGCGAGGAGGGGTGTGCATCCCTCGACGTCGGAGCGTGATTCTGTTCTGTCCTTGCATTTTTGTTTTTTGTTTTGTATTACTTGATTTTTTGGTTTGTTTAAGATTTTTGGGGGGAAGATTCATTTGCTCGTTAGTATTTATTCTAGCCTAGCGTTATGCTCCAAAGTGATTGCAACGACTTGTGCTCTGGTTTATGGTCACCAGATAGGAGTTGAAAAAAGAATATATGCATGTGAGTAGGAAGACGCAGTTTACTCATTTTTTGTTTGAAACGATATATAATTCTTTACTAAGGAGACAAGTTTCGGATGAGACCGGCTTCCATCATCAGTCTAAGAATAATGATGTAAGCTAGCCGCTTCCATAACCTGTCTCCTACGTAAAGAATTATATAATTATATATTGTTTTGTACTTCGTAAATTGAGGCTTCTTTCTCAATTAAAAGCTCAATATTGAGTTAAATTTAATATTCCTGCCACCAGTTTTAAAATTTTCTATACTACCAACTGCACTATAAAATAAGCAAGGAAGCGACAAGGACAATTACAGTGTACAAATAGTAACCCCTAAATAATTTGCCATTTTAGATTGATTACTTCCAATATAATATCCAAATAATTAGTAATATTCCTTAAATTTAAACAGATATATTTCTGGAACTGAAATATTTCGTTGCTGCATAGTTCAACTGGATTTTAGAAAATACTTCAAACCGGCACACTCCCTTTGCTCTTCACTTTGCTTGATTTTTACGAATTAAATCATTTTTTGGTATAACACCTAGATTATTTCCCTTTTGACCCTTGATAAAATATTACCTTTATTCCTTCCTTGTTCTACAAAAAGCTTTAGTGATTCTCTTCCTCCATAAAAAGATCCATTTTCATGAAAAGGCAATTTGAAAAATGACGGTACATGAGAAGAGAAATGTACGCCAAAGTAATTTAATTTTATAGGGAGAGAAAAATGAAGACTTTTAGGATAGCTCAGATTCGATTTCCGGCCTGTCACTTTGCTCCTCAGGATGTGCTTAAATATAGGTTCTCGCAAAACTGGATGCTATAAAAATAATGCAGAGCTGAATCAAAAGAATTTAAAAGGTAAAATAGTCCATTTTGAAAAATTAATAGAGTGAGCAATTGAGGGCCGGACCATTTTAAGGTGAATGCAATACCAAATGCATATAGATGGCCAACATATGTATGTATGTATGTATGGTTAATATATATCAAAAGAGTATGTGGATAGTTAAATTTAGTAAGATGGCCATTTCGCCATTTAATTTTGCTTGCGGGAGATTTCGATATATTATTAGCTCATCGAATAGATATTTTCCGAATTTTCTTAGTCTATGGAAAGCTTAGGGGATATTCTTTGTGGTAATCGACAACTTAGTTATCTTTCCCTTTTGTAAGATAAGCTGCATGCAGTGATGAAAGGCGGTAATTATCGGAATGAGTAGCCACCTTCACACCTAATTGGGCATGCTGTAGGATGTTCTTCTTCCAAACCAACTAAGTGACTGTATCCACTAGACTAAGGTTTAAAATACCCAATTGATAGAGTTATTTTTAGGGCTGTTAAATTGGTCAATGGATAAAGTCACTTGTTTGGCGTAAATCAGGAGCGTCCCCCAGGCTGCTTGATGAAATAAAAAGAGGTTTACTCATTGCTTTAATAATCGGATACGGTTGGTATGCAAAATATTTTTACTGCAATAAACGAGGGTTTAATACTATATTTTTAAAAAGTATTTTTCCAACATTCTAAAGAATTTTTAGAATATTTTTATTATTGAATATCAAATGCTAAATTATGGTTGTTATAAATTATTATCCTAAATATTCTTGGAAGAAAAGTGCTCAACCAATACTTTAATTTGAATAAAACCTTTAATTTTCAATGAGAATATTTTTATAAAATATAAAAATGTACAAAAAAAGATCATAATTTCACAAGTGAAAAGATATATCACCAAACCTAAAAGAGTAAAAATATTTAATATCAAAGGTAGAGATTCTTCATTGTTTTCAGTGTATTCAAAATTTTAACGATATCCATGTTTATTATTTTAAGATCGTTAAAATTAAATTAAATACCCATGTATGCCAAATACAGTTTGACATTATTTCATTTAGTTAAAATTTATTATTTTATAAAATTATTTTGTGTTGTAATTTTAGAAAATTTGCAAAAATAAAACACAATGTTGTAATTTTACTTGCTTCAGGGGAAGACCATGGTAAGTACCCGTACTATTTATACAAATACAATTAATAATAATATAATTGAATAAAGACATACAGAAAATTGAGTATATGTATTTTCGTTAAAGTTTTACAGTTAAATATTTTTCGTTAGTCATTATTCATTATCAGAAGTACAAATTAGGTACAACCTTTTATTTTCATGAAATTCATTTCAATTTTAATGGGAACATATTCCCACTTCATTTGGCTTCGTCTTGAATAAAATATTAAAAACTGCATTGAATTCTGTCAACCTGAAACTAGATTTCAGGTAGATGTATGAAAAGCGGGTAAGCCTGTCTGAAAAGTGGCCTGGTACTCGTTAGAAGATAACGTGCATAAAGAGCGGTACGATTGTATTTTGCTAACAGGGAACCCGTATTGGCCCAATTGAAACCTATGAAAATAAACGAGGTGTCTAAATCAGAAAGTTGTAAAACAAAGGTCGGCTCACCAAAAAGTCGCTTGCCCTCCTTTATTCTGAATTATGTCCTTATGACTTTCAATAATTCCTGGAGTAACCTTAGGAGGACCTCTACACCTCTCTCATTCGAAAAAGGCTTTTAAGTTTTGTTAGAATCGGCCGAATATTTATAATGTTATTGCTCCCCCAAAAATAATTACCTGACTTACCTTGGGAAGGCTTTGGCAATTATATTATTTGAAAGGGAATATAAAAAAATATATTGGTTTCAAATTTCGTTAGAATCAGCCGAATAGTTATAATGTTATTGTTCCCCAAAAGTAATTGCAGGGATAACCTTAAGAGAACCTTAGCAATTATATCATTCTAAAGAGAATATAAAGCAACATAAGGGTTCAAATTTTGTCAGAATCGGCCGGATAGTTATGATGTTATTGCCCCCCCCCCCCAAAAAAAAAAAATTCCCTGGCGAACCTTCGGAGGACTTTTGCTATTATATCATTCGAAATGTAATGTAAAACAACATAAAGGTTTCAAATTTCGGTGGAATGGTCAAAATAGTTATGATGTTATGGCCAAAAGAAAATAATTCCATGGCTAAACTTCAGAGGACTTTGACAATTATATATTTCGAAAGAGAATGTAAAACAACGTATGGGTTTCAAATTTCGTTAGAATCGGTCGAATTGTTACAATATTATTAAGAAAAAAGCAAAACGGGGACCGACCGATCGACTTAATGAGATGTAGAGCTTGCGACTAAAAAGTCACGACTTTCTAATAACCTATTAAGAAGCAGAATTAAATTATATTAAAATATATATTTAAAAAAAAAAAAATAAAATGGCGACCCTTAACTTTTTGTCACACCTCATTTATGGAATTGGAAACGGGAGAAAATGGTCCTACACTAATTATATATCATAATATAAGATAGTATAACATAGCATATTATTGCATAGTGGTGCTTATCATGTTATAGCATAATACATATATCATAGCATACCATAGTACATATAGCATATCATAGCAAAACATAATATAGTATAGTATATGTATTATAGTATCTCCTAGCATAGTATATCATAATACATATATTATAGCATATCATAGCATAACATAGTATAGCATATCATAGTAAAACATAATATAGTATAGTATAACAGAGTATATTATGTCATATCATAGCCTACCAGAGTATTATAACCTTGCCTAGAATCGGATAGCCTAGTCGAGACCAGCTTGGTATAACCAAGTTTAGGCTAGGATTCACAATCATAGTAGAACTTACCAGATCATACTCTAGCGTAGCTAGCATAGTATAGCCTTACATAGTATAGCTTGGCCTGCCATAGTATGATTTAGCATAGACTAATTTAGCCTAGCCTAGTAGAGAATGCATAGTATTGCCTATCCTAGCCTAGAAACCATAGTAAGGCCTAGTCTAACATAGCTTAGTACAGCCTAGCATATATAGGATAATAAAGCTCACCATAGTATAGCATAGTATAGCTTATCATAGTATAGCCTAGCTTAGTATAGTATAGTTATAGTATAGCATATCCTAACTTAGTATAGTTTAGATTTGTTTAACATATATAGCCTATCCTTACTTAGTAGCCTCGGCTAACCTAGCATTGCACATCCCAGCATAGTATAGCCTATCTACCCTAGCTTAGCATAGTATATTATAAGCATAGTATAACCTAGGCTATTTTATAGGCCGTGTACATCTGGTTTCTGTAATACACTTTGATGTTATTGACTGCTCCATGATTACTTCCAGTTTTATCCGCATGTTTGTAATGCGGATAAAACTGAAAGTAATCATGGAGAAGTCAATAACATCAAATGGTATTACAGAAACCAGATGTCCAAGGCCTATAAAATAGATGAAAAAACATCAAGGAGATTATTAACCATAACATCAAGGTTAAAAATCAAACGGATAAAATCCAACTCATCATCTATTATAAAACAACAAAAGCCAGCAATCTTCTGATGAAAAATAACATCTGCCCAAACTCCTCGAATCTCAATTCAATCAACATAGTTTACAAGTTAACCTGCCCCAATAGAGACTGTAAGCTTTAAAAAACTTTAAATATATTGACATGATAACTACCACACTTTCGAGACGGTTAACTATGCATTTACCAAGCGGAAAGCCGAAGAAACATATGGAGAGTGTACATAATGTTAACCTAACGAGAGATATGCTCGTTGATAACACCATTATTAAAAGATTAGAGGTTAATAAACCGAAGCTTAACATCTTAGAAGCCATATTAATAAATAAAGATAAGTAAAGTAAAGTTGAAAATGTGTGCAAGGTGAGATAGAATAGATCACCAAGCCCCTCCCCCTCCCAGTCTCCCCTCTCCGTCCAGAGTCCTGTTGGACTTCTGGATAGGAGAGAGGGAGACAGGGAGAAGGACAGGGAGAGGAAGAGGAAAGGGAAAGGGGGATAACAAAGTTTGAAGTAGTGTGGAAGATTAAAAGGAAACCAAGGTGGTCGGCAGACCAACAGTTTTACGAGGGATCCGAACCATAGTGTGTACTATATCCTGTTAATTCATTTAGTCTCCAGTGCCCCTGTCCCACGTATGCTGTGTTAAGCCCAGTGTGAAGGATTGAAGAAAATGTAGTTGGAAAGGAAGTAAGTAGAAGATGTGCAGTTGAATGCAAAGTATACGTGAAGGTCACGCTAATCTCTGGCATTTAGAAATGTTATAGTTTAGAATTCAAGTGAATAGAAATAGTTGCCTGAGTATCAGATTTATCCTTATGTTCGTTTTATGTCATGTTTTTAAATCTGTGTTATTGTTGCTGTGATGTGGCGTTCAATGGTATAAGGTTTTCTCCTTTCTATTTTATTATATCTGTTTCTTGTTTATCCTTTTATGTTTCTTTTTATTATTTCTAGCTTTTTCTAACTTTGTTTACTTACTCCCTCTGTTTGTTCTCATCATGTGAACACTTCGTCTTCTTCTCAGTTGATCTTTGAAGTATAGGTGGGGAAGTCTCTACGTGCTCCATCTTCTTGTCTCTGGGTGATCATGGCCATTACTTCCTCTCCTATCTCGCGTTGCGTGGTTTTGATGAGTTTCTTGGCCCTTTTCTCTATAATCTTGTTGATTGGCTGAATTCTTGCTTCACGATGCAAATCTTGCTGCCTTCTTCTGTCTATTCTTCTTTTGTTCGTGATTATCAAAATTGCCTTGTTCTGTATTCGTTGCAGTGCGATAATATTACTTTGTGACATTGTATACAATGGTATCACAGGGTATAACATTGTTGACTGGATTAAAGCTAGATAAATTTTCTTCTTGTTTTTTCTTTTAAGTGCTCTCTTCGTAATCGTCAATCCTTGCACTGTAGTTTCGTTTGTGTATTCGTATCTGTTTCCTTCGATCACAATGTTGCTGAGTCTCCTTTTGTGCATTGTACGATTTTAAACTTATTCCTGTTGGTGCTGATCTTCCACTGTTTTTCATAAGCGTTTATATGTCGTATTACTTCAGCTGTCAGTCTTTCATGCATATCAGGGTTCGTATAAGGGCAGACGACAATCTGTGTGATGTCATCTGCGAACTGTGAATTTAGGCACCCGTATGTAGCTGGCGGAGCAATGTCCGAGGTATGTACATACAAAGTATAATGTTGGACTCAGACATCCTCCTTGCTGAAGGCCAGCCTCCATCTTGAATTTATCTCAATGTAGTTTACCATTTTGATAAATGCGTTTCGTTCAGTTATGTAATTGCAAAGTAGTCTTTCCATCTTGCTCTATAGGCGTAACTGCAATATCTTATATTGTATTCCTTTCGTCCATACTTTGTAAAAAGCTTTGGACACATCCCTGCAGACTATATTAACGCTAGCCTTTTCTCTTTTTGCCTTAGCTATTTTTTCTGTTGTCACCGCAAGGGCCATCTCCGTGCTTCTTTTCTTTTTGAAGCTCATTTGGGCGAGTGTTCATAATTTTCTCGAACATCTTCCCGATTAAGTCAAGTAGAGATATAGGTCTGTAATTCTATACTCGTGTAGTAGGCTTGCTAGCTTTGGGTATGAAACTCATCTTGGCTACTTTAAGTTCTTTTGGCAAGTAGCCGGTGTTAAGGCTGGCATTAAATACTGAAGTAATTCCCTGCAGTATTTTTTTAGTCGCTTGTTCGTAGTGCCTCTTAGTGAGCTCTTATCTACCTGGTGCCTTCTGCTTAAACTGAGCAATTGTGTTGTTCAATTCTTGGACGGTAATTCTTGCGTCGTTACCCTCTAAAGTGTCACTTATTGCATCTACATTTCTGTAAAGGATTATCCTGTCCGCTTCTCGTTCAAGTTGTCTTGTGATGTTTCGTTCTAAGTCCCTGTCAAAGTTTTGATTGTCCTCTTCACTAATGTTAAAATTTTTCTTCTAGAGTGTTCTTTAAATAATTGTTCTATTGCGTCAATATTTTCTATCTTATCGCCTTGATTATCCTTCAGGATCATCTTCTTTACCCCTGATTTTCCTTTCATTGGTTTTATTGTTTTCCAAAATTCTCTTACGGGTGCGTCATTGTTAATCTTCTGGATTGTTTTATTCCAGTGCTGATTTTGTTTTTCTATTATTTCCGTATTAATAATCCTCTTTATCTTTTTTATTGCGTTGAGTAACTCCCTCGTTGGTCCGTTTCTCCTTATGTTGTCTGAAATTTCCCTTAGTCATCGATGGTTTCTTATCATCTCTGGAAACCAGATAAAGGTCTTAATCGTCGAGTAGCTGTTTCTTGGGATGGCTTTTATATCCGCCTTTTTTTTATCAAATTATTAATAGTTTCTAGTTCTTCGTCTATCTCCTCTTGGGATTCGCCGTCTAGTTCTTTCGGCTGATGTGCTTAATTCTCCCTTATATATCTCCCAGTCTGCTCTATGAAAGGCTTTTGTTACCTTCTCTGGGATCTGGATTAGTCTTTGATTAAGGGTGAGCAGAGTCACTGTGTGGTCCGCACATGGGATATCTTCTGGCCTCATAAAATAATTATATGGAAGATAGTTATTGCCCAAGCAGATGTCTAATTTAGTGGCTGCGTTTGCCCTCAACTAGGTGGGGTAGTCCGGTCCAAGACTTTGGCAGATACCTCTAGCGAACAGAGTTCTGAGGTCTCTGCCTATCCCATTTCTTCGTCTATATCCGCTCTCTTGACAGTGTGAGTTCAGGTCACCCAAAAATAATACGGGAAACTTATTATTAAAAATTCTGATGAAGTTCGGAATGGGTAGTTGGTTTCTCCTTGGCGGTTGGTATCCCGTTGCTATAATGATGTTCGTCAATTCCATTTTGATCTCCACTGCGATGTAGGCTTTGTCCAATTCATTGCAAGTTCTATATTTAATATCCTTGCTGATTGCTATAGGTGCCCCGTCTTGTAGTTCTCCCGTTGAATTGGCCGCTATAACATAGTAATTTCAGATTTTGATCTGGTCTTCTTGAAGACTTACGCCGTGTGCCGAAATTAGAATTATGTCCGGGTCTAGTTTTCTAAGAATATTTCCATACATTGTCCTTTTTCTTTTTCATCCGTTATCGTTGGGCTGTAGAATCTTAAGATCTGTTTTATCCATTGTAGTTTATAAAGTCCTAAAATCGATTTCATTTCCAAAGTCCTTCAGCCGTTTCCGTTCGTTGATCGAGTATCTGTTCTGGAGACTAAGTAAAAACTTATTTCCGTCTTCCTGCTAGTTTACGGAAGCCCTCAGCCTTTGAGTGGTGACCTGTGTTTGTTGGGTGTGGGCTTAGTGAGTTTTGTCTACTCTGTGGAGCTGGGCTCTTTCCCGTCTTATATTTTCTTTTCTTCTGGGTTTTCCTTGTTATTCTTCTTGTCTCTTCTTCTTCTGATTCGGAGATGGTGTTTTCTGTGTCTGTTTCCATTTTGCTGTTTTCTTCCTGAGCGTCTCCTTGGTTTTCAGTCTCTGTTTTATCTACTTTGAGAATGGCCTCTGAATTAAGGCAAATACACAATGGTCTTCAACAAAATTTGCAATTTGCATTCAAGAAAGACTGCTACCCAACTACACTAATTTATATATATATATATATATATATATATATATATATATATATATATATATATATATATATATATATATATGTGTGTGTGTGTGTGTGTGTATGTGTGCGTCTATATGTAGGTGTGTGTGTGACTGGCATAATTATCTGGGAGAAGTTTTCCAAGTGATAAAAACGATAAATTTTAAGGCTTCTCATTGGCAGGCTGGTGTTCTCGGCACTCTATCCCTTTTTCACAAGGGAAGACCCGTCTGATTTTGTATAATTCGTGAAAGAAAACCAACTGGTTGCCGTCCCCCCCAAATTTCTTTTCTATTATTCAGTGAGACAGAAAAGAGTAAGTGATATTCACTTTTTTAAAGATGCGGCCATGTTCCCGTAGGAGGAATTGATTTTTTAGATATAATATGAACCGTAAATTACAGAAGGACTGATAATTGAGCTGTAGTTGAATTTTCGATTGTGCTAACGGTCGAGTGTTGGACAGGAGACGACTTTCCTTATGAGTGCCGTATATCTTAGTTATCTTTAATCCTTTTGTAAATTTGAGGGATTCCGATCTAGCTATCAATTCATGTTTTCTCCTCTCACGTAAAAGACACCGTAACATCGCTCATTTTATCCCTCATTTCCTATTTGAAAATTCTAACAAACGAAATTTTTTAGTGAGTCAAAGTGCAACCATGTTTCATTTTAAATCTTCAATACACAGAATTATAAATTCTGACGCGTCCCTCAGGAATCAGAGAACATGATCACCGCGCGTTTATACAAATCTTCTGTGGACCGTAAATTATTGTAGCAAATAAACAAGGTGAAATTCCTTTACCTGATTTGGAGATTAAGAAAACCTTATAAGTATTCATCCAATCTAACCTGCTTCACTGACTTCAAACCTCCCTAAGTAATTTATATAGAAAAAAATAATATTTGATACAAACTTCTGTGAACGTAACATTATTATGTGTGATTCGTAAAAAAATAAATAAGCGTAGTCTAACGTTCGCCCAATATTTAACAATCGATGATACTAATGTTTTTATTTAAAGGATTTCCATATGTAAAATCGATTACAGTACACTTGTAAACTCATTATTGCTTTTTTATAAGAATTTATTTAATTGAAGAAATCTTTTAAGAACTCAATTGACGGCTTAGCCAGCAGTATCAAAATTTTGAACATTACCTTCTTAAGGGTTTTGTGTCTCATTTTTATTATTACCCCTATCCACCTGAAAATATTAAATCAAATGAAAATTAAATTATCTTTACGAATTTTAGTTAGTGGCCCGTTTCTCATGGGAATGTTATTTATCACAATCCAGATATCTGTGATTAACTGAGGAAGGCAGCTTAAGGTACGATCTAGTTTTGAGATGACACAAAGCGGAAAACAAATATATCAAATGCTGATTGAGACACTGATTGACTGTTCTACGCTTAAACTGGAATCAATTTAAAAATAACGCGAAAACCAATAAAGACATCGCCCGCAGAATGTTTCTAAGGAGAACTATGTATAAAGAGTAGTGTAGGTAAAGCGAGTGAAGATGTGTAGAATACAGGGTCACCACCCAAAACGGGCCCCAAATTTAGATAGGCCTCATTTCTTAATTTTTTGCAAAGATTGAATGAAACTTTGGTAATAACTAGTTTACTGTGTTTAAAAACATCATATGAAAATATAAGAGTCTTCGGACTTTTCTTTTTTATTCTAGAGCACGTGTTCGAGATGACTTCCATTTAGCTCTATGCATTTCTTGAGGCGCAGCACAAAATTGTCTATTATGTCCTTACAAACCGACCGACTAATCGCTCTGATCTCCTCACTGATGGTTTCCTTGAGTTCCGTGATGGTCCTGTCTCTCCCTGCGTACATTTTGTCATTAAGGTAGCCCCAGAGAAAGAAATCTGGGTTACTAATGTCTGGCCTGTGAGGTGCACACTCAAAATCAGTCTTGAGACTGATGACATGGCCACCAAAGTTCTCTTTCAGCCAATCTCGGGACAGGTTTGAGGTGTGAGAGCTTGCTCTATTTTGGTGGAATCAGAAATTCACCATAAACCACGGGAACAGGGTCTCAGCAAACTCTTGAAGGTTTTGAAGACGTCACCATACCGTTCCTTGGTGACTGTCAATGTCTCACCAGATTCCTCGGATAAGAATGCTCCGATGATGCCTCTTGTTGAGATTGCAGTCTATACCGTGCACTTATGGGCGTGTAGGGGATTGGTGGCTAATTCCTTTGGTCTGCAGGTCACTTAGAAGAAATTGGTATTCGAGTTTACCTTTCCTTCAAGATGCAAGTGAGCTTCATCTGAGGTTCAAAGAAGGTTAAGGAAAGTTGGGGTCTCCTGAATCTTCTTCAGTATCTTGACTGCCATAGCCTTTCTCTGCTCCTTGTCTGAGGCTGTAAGGGTGTGCCTCGTTTGTATTCTGCATGGGTAGGCCTTTGCATCCAGGGATATACCGAGGGACTGACTTCGCTTGTGTACAGAGGGATTTGGACTCTGTTGCACTGACTCTCTCAGGTTCTCGACCAGCTCAGCCGTACGCTTCCTGGGGTTGTCCTGATGGCTTGGACGGTTGGCACTGGCTGCATTGAGGTTCTCCACTCTCCCATAGATCTCGAACTGGTCCACCCAGTCTTGAATTCTGCACTTGGAGGGGGCTTTCTCACATTCGAACTGATGCACGAAAGTGCCCTGGACTTTTTTGAACGAGCATGTCTTCTAGTAATGTTTGACACAGTATATTCTTTGCGGGAGCTCCCATTAAGATCTTGTTGTGCTCACAAGCGTTGCTTATGTCATGTACTGCAAAGTAAGGGTGACTAGTGTATGCAGGCCCGTTTTAGGGGGGTGACCTGTATATATCTAGCCGAAAATACTCTCATGAGCATTTGAGCCATGAGTACTCACAAAGAAAGAAATAATGTTGGAATACTATGGATCATCATTTTATTGGCGAATTACGGCTAATAAATAGTGTTGTTTCTTCTTGAGAGAATTATCCGTCGTCCTAAGAAAACAAGGCCGGTTGTGAAATAGAAAAATTGCGTGCACCTCCGAAGTTGTGTACACCACCCAAAAATGTCTGCACTACCACAAATATATCTCACACATGTGTTGCGTCCCGATAAGGCTTGCTGGGGCATTCATGTTCTTTGAACGGCTGGAAATTCATGTGCCTTCAGACTAATTCACCGATACGTCGGTAGGGTAGTTAAGGTCTATTTTACCCAATATCGGAGGGAGAAGGAATTCAAAGAGAGGGAGTCAAGTGAACTGACCATAAAATTTTACTGTGTTGCTGGGCGAAAAAATAAAACTTTTTAATTTCAAGGAATCGGAGAGTTGAAAATTGTGCCGCCCGGTGGTTGTGAAGGGAAAACATTAGGCAGAAAACTGCAGTAGGTCGTTTACAGCGATAAACAAGATATTTAAAAGAGTGTGACTGGCTCGCCTTCGTTGCAAAATAGGTAATATTTGTATAAAAGCAAAATTGAGATTCACATGAAATTATGAAAAGTCGAATCGCATTTAATAACTTGAAGCAGGAGAAGGACTGATTTTGAAACGAAACTGATTTTAGATGAGTCAAAGCAGACGGCAATGGTAGACTAAATTTGGGGACTGGGTCGCCAGTTCTGTATTAGAACAAACGGCGGCTTGTTGTTCAGTAGGAACAAATAGGTTTTCTCTTGCATATCAATCCGAATTCGGGATTCGAGTTTGCTTCTGAGGGTGTTAACCAAATAAAATCCTATTTTGATTTATAAACAATTTAATAAAATAACCTTATTGAAACTTGTTCTTTGGTAAAGTGAATGAGTGGCCTCGGTGAGTTAAAGTTCCTTTTCCATCTAAGTGAATGTGAATGCCGATGAAAGGAAGACTTTTATTCTGATGCGAAGAAGTGTTGTGAAATTGTGAATCCCTCCAACCGAGGACTGCTTGTGTAAGTGAATGGGTGGACTTTTAGTTAAGTTAAATGTCCTTCCTCGCTTGATGGAGAACAATGTGAACACGTGTGGAAGAGACTTGTGCCTTCCGAATTGATATGATGGACTCTACTGAAATGTACGATAATGTCTGAGTATTTATGTGTAAAGAAAGTGAGCGTCTTCATTTTGATCATCAATCGAGTTTCTCGGTGGAAGAGATTTGTCTGATGATGGGGAAGACGGATGGAGAGAGAGAGAGGATGAGAAATCAGGTTGCTTTCATTAATTATTAAAGAATTTATATGGGGAATAAATAATTGTGTGAAAAGGGATGGATTATAGTCTAGAGAAAGTTCGGGAAAGCTGTTCTATACGTTTCATTCTCTATCGGCTTGGCGTTAATAAACAAATTAGAAAAATGCCCGTCGTGTAACAGAGGCTACAGTGATTTAAAGGTTTGACCAAAGGTAGAAAGGGAAAATTCTTTATGGTTAGTCGGAAAATTTTGTTAGTGTAAATGAGTTGTAGTCTTGCAATACACAAACACACACACACGTATTTATATATATATATATATATATATATATATATATATATATATATATATATATATATATATATATACATAGGTAATACTCCCAAAGTATCGCGTGAGAAAGCAATAAACATAACATAATTACACAGATGACAAAAGCCACAAGGGCCTATCAAAAAGGGCCTATCATGGGAAAAGATAATGGAGAGTTTGACTGTGAAATGGATGGGCGTTGGCTGAGCTCAGTGGAGGGTGAGAGGGATCTAGGAGTAGTAATGGATAGGTCATTGAGGTTTTCTAGGCAGTGTGTTGAAGCGGGAAGTGGGGCAAGTGGAGTGCTGGGTTTTATTGAGAGAGGTGTCAGTTGCAAGAGTGGGGAGGTTGTTCTTGAACTCTATAGCTCTTATGTTGGGCCACATCTGGAGTACTGTATACAGGCGTGGTCCCCACATTTTAGACACGATATTGGCCTCCTTGAGTCAGTGCGGCGGAGGGCAGCAAGGATTGTTCCTTCCCTGAGGCACCTTGAATATGAAGATGGACTGAGGGTATTAAATGTGTTCTCGTTCGAAAGGAGGTGTGTGAGAGGGGATATGATTGAGCTCTTTAAAATTTTTTCCGGGATAGGTAAATTGGATGTTAGCAAGTTTTTTGAGCTAGATGATGGAAATCGGACTAGAGGTCACCACTTGAAAATTAAAAAGCAAGGGTGTAGGTTGGATTTAAGAAAATATTTTTTCACCAATAGAGTGGTAGACTTCTGGAACAAATTGCCGCAGAGGGTAGTAAGTAGTCCAAATCTAAATGTATTTAAGAGTAGGTTGGATGAGGTCATGGGAAGGGAAGGTTGTGATGGTTCCTAAGTTTTGTATATATTAATATTGTTTGTATATATCTATAGCTGCATGATTTAGTTCTTGACAAGCCTTGATTGGTGATACCCTTGTTTCTGGATGCAATCCTCTGGATGTAGTTTTCCTGGGAGTTTGGGTGCCTTGAAAAAGAGGCTGCTTGACTCGGATGACCTATGATGAGCCCTTGTGGCTTTTGTCATCCGTTATATTATATTGTGGGGGACTTTGATTTTGTCTTCCCCTGGTGATGGTGCTTTTTGTGGGTGGGTTTTGACGGAGGCGGATGACCTTTGATAGGCCCTTGTGGCTTTTGGCATCCGTGTAATTATGTTATGTTATGTTAAATGCCTCAAAGCTCACAGGAAAAATTAATACGAAGATTCCAAGTACTTTCGAGATTTATTTCGAGTTTTTTATCAAGGAAGAGCAAAAATATTAAAAATTGTAATATTTAAAAGGATGATAGAGAGGAGAAGGAGCCCCCACAAAAAAGCAAAAAACAATCAACAAAATGAGTTAATATGAAATATAAACTTTAGGAGGAGTGAAGATAAATACCAAATAAGATCATTAAATCAGGTAAATTCAAAAGACTAAAGGTTGATAAGAGGATTAAAATACCGCCTAGGCAATTAAGGAGGGGGAAAATCTTAACGAGAGATTAACCTCAGAGGTCAGGATTTAAAAACCTAAGTAGAATAAGTACACAAATGTTCTATAGACTTGACCAAATGGAAATAAATACAGACAAAAACTTAAGTCTACATTGATGCCCAAAAAATAAAATAAAATTGTTTCTCAAGATTAATATAAATATTTAGTCTCAAAGTAAAAGTTTCGACAGTACATTGTGAATATAATTTAAAGAATAACCATCAAGTTTATATAAGCCAGGACTTAAATTAAAATTTCGGGAAATTGTATCGTTATTATGACAGATGATTTTAACAGAATTCCAATCAATATTTTGATTAAGATATGACATATGAAGATAAAAAGAGCTGCTTTCTTTCCCACGACGGACATGTTATTTATGCTGAGAAATTCGTTTTTTTAAACATTTACCTGTTTGGCCAAAGTAGTATATAAAGCAATCAATACATTTTAGGCAATATGAAGCAAAAAGGAAGGGGAGGAGGAGGGGAGGAGAGAGGGAGAGAGAGAAGAAGGAGAAACTGGGAGACAGAGGAGAGAGTGGGAGGAGATTGGGGATAGGGGAGAGAATAAGAAGAGAAAATAGAGACAGAGGATGGGGAGAAAGGTGGAAAGAGAGGGAGGAGTGAGAGGTGGAGAGAGAGGGGTGGCTAAGAGAAAGGGTGAAGAGAGAGAGGGAGAAGGGGTGAAAGAGGGATAGGGGCAGGGCGGGATAGAGAGTTAGGGGAGATTGGGAGAGAGGGAGGGGGAAAGAAAGGGCGGATAGAGGAAATGAGGTGGGTAAATTTTAAACTTGAAATTCAGACTAGTTTACTTGTCCACTTTAAATATATATATATATATATATATATATATATAAATATATATATATATATATATATATATATATATATATATATATATATATATATATATATATATATATATATATATATATATATATATATATATACTTGTAATTGGTTTGTTCCTTGGGAATCTGATCTGTAACAGAAATATGAAGACTTTTGGTGATTACACTAATCCTTTATTGACCGGATGTTTCGGACCTTTACTAGGACCATCTTCAGCGACTATGTCGCCTAACGAGAAGGGGAAGGGACATTAATTGATAACAGTTAAAAGAATGCATTAAATAATGGCTAAAAAAGAAGATAAAGGCAAGTTAAAATAATAAAATTGACAATTATTAAAATTAAAGTAAAAACACCAAAAACAATGGCCTGTGGCCGAGTCATGTTAAAAAAACCTAGGCCGATCTTCATACCATTGCCTAACTTGTGGTAGTAGAGGGCCTCGTAGTACCTCTATTTACCTTTATGGGCTCATATTCCCTTCAATTACCTTCAAGCGACTAGTTTCATGTATACAAATTGACTCCCAAACCATAATCTTTTGTTGAAATTTTACCGCACTAGGCCTCCTTCTCAAGCTCTGGCCCCGATCATCGAGTACTGCCTCTTTGGATTCATCAGAAAACAACATCGTCGGGTTAAGACTAGGTTTTTTCCTTGGACGATATGCGTGTAATCCAGTTTATAAAAGTATATTGTTAATTGCTTAAGTATGCACAGTGATGTTCTCTTACATTAATTCATGGGAAATCCTACTACAAAATACTCTCCTATTGTTAAGAAACATTCTTTTGATGTTCCATCAATCCTAGGGGTTGTTACTCGCTTACGACCACAGTTTCCAACCATTTATGGCAACATATCTTTGTTATATTCAAATTTTGGCTTAATTGAACCAATTATTTGCAATTTCTAACTGTTTAAATGCGGTTACAGTCAAATATACATATATTTGTCAAATTTTATGGTGACTAATATCACTATTTTTACTCAACTCGACCTGGAATTGAAATAAAAAGTTACTTACACTTTAAATGAATTTACTATATGAATTTGTAATTAATACAAAACAAACAGAGTGGCTGAATAAGTCATTAGAACACAAATAAACACCCTACACCGACCCCTACTGGATTATAACTGAAAGAAACGTGGCTGCAACTGTTTGAACGCATGGAAAAATTGAATATTACTACATCACGACGGCATGTTATTGCCAGGTGTCACTTGAAACCTGCTAAAGAGTGGCAAACTGACTACTGAAATATTAGTTCTGTATAAATAATAGGAAATAAATCATCTGTAAGTAGATAAATTCAGTTTATTTGACGTTTATATATAAAAATACTAAAAGTGAAAAAATAAATCCATATATATATATATATATATATATATATATATATACAAAAAAAGAGTAACTACAGGTTCTGCGGGTGATAATACAACCACCACAGGGCTATGCCATTTTTATTTTCTGCCTCTCAAATTAATTTGAAGACAGAAAGGCAAGAGAGAGGGACATTAGAAGAATCCATAATCAAAGGGAGCAGAGGGTGGCACAGTGAAGGCGATCCTTTACCGAGAAGACAGAAATAACGCCAGGGAAAAAAAAGTTTTGAATTCCTGGCCGGGACTCGACACCAGTTCTGCATCTGACCGGCAATCAGCAGACCCAGGTGCGAGTCCCGGCCATGAATTTTCAAAAACATTTTCCCCCTGGTGTTACTTCTGTCTTCTCGGTAAAAGATCGCCTTCATTGTGCCGCCCTCTGCTCACTTTGATTATGGATTCTTCTATTGTCCCTCTCTCTTGCCTTTAAAAAAACCCCTCCGGTTTCTTGTCTCATTTGATCATTCGCGTCCAATTCTTCTTTCTCTTATATATATATATATATATATATATATATATATATATATATATATATATACAGGGTGTTTCAGAATTCTTTGAACAAACTTTAACCTAAGGTTCCTTCAGGTTAAATAAGCATAATTTACTCTACGAATATGGACGAGTATCCAAAAAAATTTAGTTTAAAAGTCACGAAGACTTGAAATGTTATAGTACGATTTAATTAAACTGTTCACCTTTGCAATAAAATTCCCGGTTGGGGGGATATTGCACTCGGCAGCGAAGATACAGACGCAGTCGGGTGGTAGTTTACACTGAACAGTGAACGACAATGGACCAACTACCGAATAGTTAACTTGCAGATATGCACTTATTTTTGGTATGGCATACGACAAGTCTAGGAGGGCTGCGAGAATGTCCAGTAAAAGATATCCCAACAGACATGTGCCTGTGCATCAAACATTTGTAGCCATACATAAGAGACTGCCTGAAACTGGATCATTCCGCGTTGCAAGACCTGATGAAGGCCGCCCTAAAAGTGTAATAGACCCTGAGATGGAGGACGACACACTTCAACATCTTCATAATGATCAAACAACAAGCACACGTGCTGCAGCAAATGTTTTAACTGCAAGTCACAGTACGGTGTGGCGCGTGTTGTACGACAATCTTCAACATCCATTTCACATTCAGCGTGTTCAGTGCTTAAATGCTGATGATTATCCGCGGCTGTTCAATTTGCCACGTGGTTTTTACAAAAAGGACAAAAATCCGATTTTGCATCAAAAGTTCTTTGCACCAATGAAGCAACATTCACGCAAGAGGGAATATTCAACACGCATAATCTGCATTTGTGGTCCCACATAAATCCACATGGTACACGGAGAAGCAGTCACCAAGATAGATTCTCCGTAAATGTGTGGGCGGGCATTATTGAAAACTATCTCATCGGCCCCTACATCCTGCCAGAAAGATTCACTGGACGCAATTATTGGGCGTTTCTTGATGAAGTACTACCCGGGTTGCTAGAAGATGTTACCCTGACGATTCGCAGAGGAATATGGTTGCAACAAGATGATACACCGGCACACTTCACGATTGCTGTTAGGAAGTTATTGGATGAGCGGTATTTAAACCGCTGGATTGGACGTGGCGGACCAATCTCTTGGCCACCCAGGTCTCCTGACATAACACCCATATAATTCTACCTTTGGACACCTAAGGAGTTTAGTGTAAGAAACACCAGTTCGGTCCGAATAAGAACTTATCGCAGGATTATTGATGCCTGTGCAAGGATTGCTGAAACTCCTAGTGTCTTCGCATGAGTTCAGAAATCATTCCGCCGGCCCTTCACACATGCATCGCAGCAGATGGGTGGATTTTCTTTTAGTATTTTAGTTTATTTCTTGTCATTTGAATTTCATATCAATCGACATTCTTGAAATTATATATGGAATATACAGTCCTAGAGCCAATTGGCATTGCATCATATTATATTATATATATAATTTTGAGGTGATTTTTTTTCTGAATGAAAATATGATATGGATATTTTATTTTACTCAATATTAAAAAAAACGATTGATTTAATTAGATTTCGGGGGCGGGGCTTATATAATCTCTGGAGTCAAGAATTTGATCTATCAACTTTGGCAACCGCCTTTGAATGCAAACCTAATGCTCGACTTTTCAAATTACTTAGAGTTCTAGTTAATTACAAATATAGGGATGTGTAGAGGATGAAACCTCTCACTATTAAATGAGAGTATGGCGGTGAAACCCCATTTCTTACTTACTGTCTTACTGTCCGTGTTTTGTTGAAAGGCCCTCCAGTCGAGACTGTTTATAGCTCATCAAGTAGGCCCTCTTAGTTATTTGTATAGGCTTTACAATTTGTACTCGGCTTTAATAATCTTTGTGTCGAGGTCATAGGCTTTTTGAAAGAGATGAGTTTTCAATCTTCTCTTAAATGTCACAAGATTTGCAATACTGCGAAGTTCTCTCGGCAGACGATAGTATAAATATGATGAACTATGTATAGGAAAATGAGCGTAGGCCATAATCTGAGTTGACTCTTGGGAGAAATAAATAATAACCTTAGAGTTCGAATGCAAAGGCAGTTGCCAGAGGTCAGTATTCGCTCCTGTGATCGAGTAGGGTATATATGGAATACACAGCCGCCGATTTCAACGAAATCTCATGACTTTATTTCCAACTCCACCCAGTCGTGGCAGAACGCTGCATAAAAACAATCATCATTGGACCACCTAACAACGTCTGGCAACCGAAAATGAACTCAAACCCTAAGCTTAATTTCTCGAAATGGAGGCTTTGCCCCATAGCGCTTTTAATGGTAGGTGGTTTCACCCTACACCGTCTCGTTATTTTTATTTAGCTAGTAGTATAAACAATTCGAAAGCTTTGTGTTAGGTTCGAATTCAAATTGCCAAAAGTTGTTAGTTGCTACAATGTTCATTGTTTATATGTAGTGATCCGCCTATTCGGGGAGAAGTTTCAAAATTGAATAATTAAATTTCCATGAAATGGGTGACTTTCTTTTCGATAAAATATATATATGGAAGATGTCAATTGAATTCCCAAACCTCATAATTTGTGCCGTAGGAAAACACCTTTTTTCGAAAGCATTTTGTGAAGTATGTCACTAAACTAAGTTTTCTACCAATAATACTCTATAATTCATAATACTCAACATTTCACATATACTTCAACCTTATTATTTTGATTAACGCATGAATGTCTTTCTTCTGCATTAATATGGTATATTCTTCGAGCAGTTATCGCTATCTCAGTGTACTGAATTGCATTAGCTGTCCCGTGAGTGTCGATGTTGTGCTTATATTTCTTGTATCAATTTAGAGTTTTCAGAAGTCATCGCTCTTCTTTGTGGTTTACTAAATATGTTCACCCATTCAGTTTCAATGCTATTTGTTGATAAGCATGAAATCTAACTTTGTCGATTTCAACAAATTTTCAACGATTTTATTTACCTTGGTCTGATTGACGTTTCAAACATTGATTCAATTTAAAATTCAATTTCCTTCGGTCCACTTGAAGCTTTAAAATGTTCCTGAAAATTAAATTTTTCTATTAACCCAACCTATTTCTTATCGCTCAAGAAAGACGATCTTATTGGAAAGTGTGAAAAATTATAGAAAAAGGGAAAGATAATAAAAAGCCTGATTGACTCAAAAGCACCAAAAACTTTGCTGAATGCAAAACAACGTGTGAAGAATCCACATGTATGTATAGAATTCCAATGCTAAAATAACGTCTTGATATTTTGGTTCGCTGGTGAATATTTAAGAAGTGACAGTGAAATACAGAATCATACATTTGTCAAAGAGAATTTCAAAATACATCGCCGAACTTCTCGAGCCAGCGGTGGTTGCAAAAAGAGTCTTGATAGTCTTTCATCAATTTATTGCAGGTTTTTGATCTTCTCTTAATTCAGGCATTTGAGTTTTATTTGCGTTGAATTATTTTCTCTTATGTAATGTTTCGTTATCCTTTGTAGAATTTGTAGATATGCATTATCCATTTTGGTCGTCCCTACGACAAAATTCCCCAAACTCGCTTGTAATATTTGCATAGAGAGAATGAATTTAAATAAAACAAATGTACTTGGTTAAAGACTTGTCAGATGAAATATTATTTTGAATCTAGTGCATTTAAACCATCAATATTAACTAGATTATTGAATTCCTAATCAGATTCTAGTTGAGAGGATTTCAGAAGACGAGACTGCTCAAGTTTAACAGAGGAAGAAATGTGGGCAAAGTGATTGATTAGTATAGGAAAGAATTGAACGGGAAGTTGAATTTGGGAGATAATTAATGAAAAGTATAAGAAGTATAGCCTTTAGAGAGCAAAGCCTTGTGGATCACCAAATTTAATGTGCAAAGCAGTTGAATTGGAGCTTTTAAAGAGGAAACTAGATATCAAGTGACAGAGAAAGGAAACCCCGTACGCAAATAGTAGTTTAAAGAGTACTAATTTGTACCCAACATTGTAGAATGCTTGAGAAATATCAACGAAGATAGAATGACTACAGATGAATTAGGTATGATAGGAGATCACCAATGAAGCTAATGTGTTTGAATATTTTATTAATATGTTGAATTACTGACTAGTTTACTAAATAGTGTGTAAATGATAAAATGGTATGTTTTTGAAATCAAAGTTTAATCATTATCTGTATATATAAGACAGTCCATTTGTTTCTGCGGCCATAACTTTGTTCGCTCATACTCGTAAATAACGATCATTTTCGCATGTGCATAAACTGCCGGGCGTGCGCGGTGAAACGTTTACTTATTGTAAGTTTATTATATTATATTAGCATTATATTATATCCACGATAGGGAGAGAGAGTGCGCTAATTCCCTGAATCTGCCTTTACGCCACGAATAATAATAGTAATTTATCAGGAAGGAAAGATATTTTTGTCCCACAATATAAGAATTGTAAGCAATATGCAGCTGTATTTATTTGCGATAGGACATTTTTTCAGGGCAACGCCGGGTACCAATGCTAGTTTCTTATGATTCAACTTAAATTTATAGCTATTTTGTATTCAATATAGTTATAGATATGTAATAGGAAAAAAACTAAAGCACTTAAAGAGACAGAGAGCATAAGACCAACTTTTCCATAGCCAAGATTTATAGCAGGTAAAAATTGTTATAAAAATATCATATACAAACGGCTATAAAACATATCATAAGACGAAGACCTTTCTATCAAGGAAGAAAAGTGGCATAAAACGTCATAAATCACAGGTGAACATAATCTGAACTTAATGGAGAGTCCAATGAAGCTCAAGTTAAGAAATATGACTCAAGAAGTTAGAAGAAGACTTAAATATCAAGGGCCAAAATGATGCAAGGCGAGAAAGATTACGGATATCTGAGGTTAAAAAAAAACTCGTTTCTAGTGAGGAAAAGATCGCCAAAATTGGATTCATCTATATTGATCTAAAGTTATTTGATCAGATGAAAATATTATAAGCTATACAAGAAAACTATTGCATTGGTGTTTTGCATGTAGTTTATGTAATTCCATTAAAATATATCTTGGAAGAAAGTTATTTAAAAATTCAACATTTTTGTGACAATTTTACATATTTTCAGCACTTCTGGAGCACCTTTGTGAGCTGAAGAGTTAGAGAGGCATTTTAGAGTGGTCATTTCGCACCAACTCTTAAGCTTGAATGTGGGTCTACCATGCTATGGGTGTGCGTGTCTTAATCAGAGATAGTGGAGATGGATTTATAGTAGGTAAGAATGAGCTCCGCAACTTATGCCACCATGTTGTCACAAATTTTAGAGCCATCTATCGGGAAATTGCAACCTGCAACACTAAGTAATGAAATTATATTCAAACTGAACAATGCCCCATGCTAAAGATCCAACCTGATCAAGAATTGGTTTAACGAAATGCAGATCACCACTATGCAGTAATCACTACATGGCCAAGCTTTAAATCCAATAGAACACTTCTGGGGTGGTGGTTGAAGAAGCAATAAGAACTACCGCAAGTAAAAATGAAAAAAACTGTATGAAAGATTATATGATTAGTGGGGAAATTTTATGAAATCCTTTTACCTCAAATGACATAATCTTTTGGTAGTTACACACAAGTAAAAAAAAGTATGAGCTTCAATATGTTGATTCAAGTAGTCCACTACATTCTATGCATCTTTACATGTAAAAAATCTATTCCCTAAATTCTGGAGCTTTCGTTAGCTTAGTGGCTACAACGCTTAGGTACGCAGTTCAATCTCAACTCGGCTTTTGGCTTATAAACTGAGCTTTGCCTTGGAAGCAAAAGCTTCCTACACACAACATCTGTCTCTTTCATCCCGTCTTTGCGCACACACACCATATCCAGTCGTCTTCTTCGGACAAGAGGAGGTATTTTTATCCACACCCCTTTGCGTAGCTTGGTAGCCTCCCTACTAAAGGGGAAGAAACTTTACTTTTTTGTTGGAGTCAAAACATAACAAGCAGTAACAAGGAGTAACAAGGAAAGTAAGTACCCTAGGAAACCTTACGGTCCTTTCAAAGAGGGTATCTTTGGACTAGCAATCGAACAGGCACATGGCTGCTCAATTGTTTTGCGTCCCTGAACGGCCGCTTTTCAAGACTTTGTCTAGTCTTGAATTAAACTGGTCAACAGATTCACTGTTGACAACTTCCACTGGAAGTGCGTTCCACTTACCGCAGATACTGTACGTGAAAAAGTTTCCACACAGATTGCGGTTGTAACGCTTCAGTTCAAGTTTGAAGCCGTGATTGCGCGTTCTGTTCTCACTCAGTTTGAAAATATCCCAGTAGTCAACATTGTCGAACCCTCGAAGTATTTTGAAAACTTTGATGAGCTGACCACGCAGTCTACGGGTTTCCAGCGAGAACAGATTTAATTCCCTTAGTCTATCCTCATAACTTTTATGTCGGATAGAGGGAATCAGCTTGGTTGCCCTGGCTTGTACGCGTTCCAACCTTGCGATATCCTTTCGAAACGGAGGACTCCAAAATTGTACGGCATACTCCAGGTGCGGCCGAACCAGGGAGTTGTACAGACAAAGTACTATCTCCTTGTTACGGTATCTAAACTGGCGCTTTATGTAGCCTAAAATCCTTTGGGCTTTCTTCTCTGCCTCAATGCACTGTTTCGAGAACTTGAGGTCGCTAGTGATAGTTACACCCAAGTCCTTCTCAGTGTCACTCGATTCAAGAGCAGTGCCCTTAAGGATGTACTGAGATTGGGGGTTTCTGTGGCCGATATGCATTACTTTGCATTTGTTCACGTTAAAAGGCATTTGCCACGTGTCCGACCACTCCACAATCTTCCCAAGATCTTCCTGCAGGCGGGCAGTATTTTCATCCTTTGCAACGTTCATACCAAGCTTGGTATCGTCGGCAAATTTGGAAATCTTGGCAACCATGTCACCATCCATGTCGTTGACGTAGATGATGAATAGTAGCGGTCCCAGGACAGAACCTTGAGGCACCCCGATAGTAACCGGCACCCACTTAGAAGCCTGTCCATTCACCACCACCCGTTGCCGTCTGCCACTTAGCCAGTTCTCGATCCAGCCGGCTACTTTTCCGTCTATGCCCAACGCTCGCACTTTCCGGAGAAGGCGGCGGTGTGGTACCTTGTCAAAGGCTTTCTGAAAGTCTAAGTACACCACATCCACCGCCTTGTCCCGATCGTGCTCACTGAACACGAAATTGAAGAATTCCACAAGGTTCGTCAGGCATGACCGTTGCCTTCGGAAGCCATGCTGGGAACTCCTCAGTAGCAGGTTTGACTCTAAATACGACGTCATTTTGTCCACCATCATGCTTTCCATGAGTTTACCGACTATCGAAGTCAGACTGATAGGTCGGTAGTTGGACGGTTGGCTTTGGTCTCCTTTCTTGAAGATAGGAGTCACCTCCGCTTCACGCCAGTCTCTAGGAACGCATTTGGTCCGGATTGACATGTTAAAGATTGCGCTCAGGTGTCGTGACACTTGATCACGCACTTCATTAAACACTTTAGGTAGAAACCCATCCTGGCCAGGTGACTTATTCGTCATTAGGTCACTGATCTTCTTTTTGATTTTCCCTTCGGTGAAGTCCATATCCTCCAGCTTTTCCCCCGAGTAGGAATCCATTGGTTGGGGGATGTGACCACACTATTCAGTAAACACTGAAGAGAAGTAGTCGTTGAGGTGGTTATCATTTTCTGCATCTAAGTGCTTTAATGCCCCCTCCTCATTTCTCAAAGGGCCAATCGTTCGACGGATTGGTTTACGGCTGTTCACGTATCCAAAAAACTCCTTGGGATTCTCTTTACAGAGTCTCGCCACTCGGAGTTCCTCAGAACGCTTAGCCGCCCTTATGCTGGACTTCCTTCTCCTGGCTAGCCTCCGGTATTCGTCAAAGTCATCCGAGATCTTCGATTGTCGGTACACAGTTCTCTTCTTCCTAAGCAGTTGGCCGATTTCTCGATTAAACCACTTTGGTTGAACAGAAGACCGACGGGGACATTTTAGAGGGATGAAACGCGATTGAAGACTCATGAATGTGGTTTTGAAACTGTTCCACGAGTCTTTAACAACATCGCACACTTCTAGCCTCACGTCAGTCAGTCCAGCACGAAGACCTGCAAAGTCTGCTCTTTTCAAATCGAGTTTCTTCGATTTAATAGTTGCAGGCCCTGCCTTCGGGACTTTGACTACAAATCTAATTAGTCAATGGTCACTGCCACCGAGCTCTTCGCTAACAGTGAGGTCCTCAACGATGTCATCCTCAGAGGTGAAAACCAAGTCGAGGATATTGTTTCCTCTCGTTGGCTCTCTCACCCTCGGGTTTGCCCTTCCCTTTTCCTTCTGATTTTTATCACAATTATATTATGGGATTCCGCCTACATCCCCAAGTATTAATTTACTTTTTGAAATTTCGATGTTACTCTTAACACGCCACTTCCTTCACAAGCCTCTTCTAATCTATTTACTTGGACGGTGAATAACTTCGTAGGCTAGTCGCCCACCAACCATTCCTCCCATCCTCCGTGTTCGGGTCTGGGAAGAGGAAAGTTACCCTCTCCGCTTGTCTCGTGTGATTCAACGTGGGTTTATTTTTCCTGATCTCATATCCTTCTACTGCCCTCCCCCCCATCTATCTTTTTCTTCTCTATAATCTTTTGGCACATGCAAGAAGTTAGGAAAAACCTGGGCAATTAGGCTGCGATTAACATCTTCAGAATTATATACCCTTCTTACCCAAGCCTGCAAAAGGATCTGCGCCTATATCTTCCAAACATTTTTATTTTTCTCTCTTCAACCCTTTCTTTACAAAACTCCCTTTTCAGACTTATTGCGTGATACGTCTTCGTTGCTATTTCGCTTTTAACTCGAAGGAATAAGTCCCTAATTGGTTCTTACTAATGGCTTCCATTTTATCTCTGATTATTCTGTCGTAGTATAGCGGACTATCCAATACAATATCTATTATTAGTATTAAGGGGGAGAACTCAGGCTATTAAAGCTAACCTTCTAAAGACTGAACGCTACGTTGATGCGTAGATTATAAAAGTCTGGTTGAGACGTGGAGTCATTTCACGTAACTAATCGGGTCGAGTTCGAGGTTGGTGAGATTTGAATAACGAGGACGAGAGTGACGTTCAGGTTAATTGAAGATAAACATAAGAAAATATAAATTTTATTTACAAATTAAAGTGATAAAAAATGATATAAAGGGAAATTAATGATTTAGCGTTACCGGTGGGAAAATCTAAATTCAATTAATTAGTTTAGAGCTACCTGCTCAGACTCAAATGGGCTCACTAGATAAAAGGGGAAAAAGGGCTTACGGGTCGGAGGGCAGCGGTGATTTCACAGGAGACTTGAGGGAAAAGAAGGGGCTCGGCGAGACGATCTTGTCGGCGTCTTCAAAGGAGGGACCCTCGTCAGAATAAGAGGGAAAAGAAAGTGTATGGTTGGCACCTAACTTCCGGGGTTGGGAAGGTGTAAGTAATAACATTAGCTGGTGCTCGAGGGGGGAGCTGGAATCCTTGGTGATTCTCAGGAGAGGAATGGCTACCTCAGAGTAACTTCGACGGGGCTGGGTGCTTTGAGGACTCGAGGTAGTAATCCGGCGCAACTGCTCCAGAAACCCGTGAGGGCAGAGGCTTCCGTTTGACCGTAGATGCCTTACTGGGGAGAGAGCGTTTAGATTCGGCTGGGTACACACCGACTTGGGACGAGTGATGTCTTCTGCGAGTGAGCTTTGTCTTTACTGCACTTTTCAGGCGGGAAAAAGCGTAAATATGTTTAGTCTCCTCAAGCAAGAAATGGGGAATAACGCCCAATTCGGGGAATTCCCAGGGGGCAGGTCAGGCGCTAACTGTCGGCAGCAAACAGTTCTTTTACCCGCAGTCTCTATCTCCGCGAGGGTAACTGCTTGAATTTCCGACCGCCTGGGGGATGTTCTCCACACTCGCTTGGATGTTACGATGAGGTGAGAGGGGGGGTCTTAGATTGCTTCGTCATGGGGTCTGTCTACCCACGTAGCATCCTGCAACAGAATAAGCGTTGCGAAGCAAGGGGAAAAAAGGGGTGTTCTTCTACATACTCAAAGGCATAACACAATTTTAAAAAATAGAATCTATAAAAAGGTCAAAACCTTTTATAAGTTCCCTTACCCTGACGTTTCTAATTAATTTAAATTAATGAATTACGCCTTACTATTTCCCCTTTTTAGCGTGGCAGGTTCGATGGGGGCGTGCTATAAGCCTGGATTAGTCGAAGCCATTTTATCGTTAGTAATAGCCGATGACCGAGTTTGCAAAAGTTGTGATACAATCCTTTTTTTATCTTTCTAGAGGTTTACGTGTGGGATACAAAATGTTCCGTCAAACAAACTTGAAGTTCTACTTTTCCAGCATGTGTCATTAAAGGCTCTTTTCCATTTGTTTGCAGGTATTCCGAAATGGAAGTGAAAAGAATCGAGATCTCTGCTCTCCCTCGCGTAAGCTACGAACAAGTTCGACATCGCGAAGCATTCAACATCAGCCCGATGACCGTCCACAGAGACGCGGAGAGGCTCAAATTCGGGAGGACCTCAAAGATTGACCTCGCTTAGGCAGACCTCAACTTTTCAACAGTTTGGATTTGAGAAAGGCCTTCTAAAAGAATTCTAAAGCTCAAAAGGACTGCGCTCACAAACAAGAACATTTCGGTGACAAAAGCATTCAGAGCAGTCAAGAAGGAGAGCAAAAGAGCTTGACGTGCCTGGAAAGGCCTCTGCCCTTCAACCATATGCACTAACAACGTCAGGAGCGCTGTCGTCACCTTCGTAACGATTTGAAAAGTCATGGCAATCGAATTATCATTTTCTGTTTAAAATTCTTCAAAATTTATTGGGTCATTAACAAGCATAAGGATATCGTGGTAAGCTTCGTTAAGGACTTATCAGAGGTACCTTACGTGTTCACGACCAAGCACCCGACCTCCGTAATGATGTTCAGCGTCGTTGCTTCGAATGGTCAGGAGATGCCATCGGTTATATGCTCATTGTGGCCAATTACAGAAAGATCATGGGCAGTTAAGTCTTTCGCCCGGTAAGAAAGATAACGAAAAATACAGATTAAGTCTTTCAGTAAGATGGTGCATTGGCTCCCACGGCCAAAATAGTGCATGAGTGGTTGAGGTCAAACAGGAACTTCTGCTCGCAGTACCTCGACCTAAAACCCATCGACTAAAATGTGTGGGCGCAATTCAAAGGAAAGGCCTACATGGTCCACCACAGCAAATTCGATGAGCTAGAGTCCTCTTTCAACATTCTGTGGGCCAGCATTTGGAAGGACATCGTCCGCAACACGAGCGAGGCCTTCAGGTCTCGCTCTCAGCGCGATCTCCCCCGAGGATGGATACATTGGTTAATATTACAATTTAGGCACATATATAAGTGTTAAAAACTATAAAATTGTTTACCTCCATCAAAACTATCCTTTTCTTCTTTGTTGAGAGCGTTGTAACAAGTGTAACAGGACTTTTGAAATATCCGCTAGATTCATACTGTCATACACTGTATCTCAGAGAGGTTAAGTACTTTAAGATTCTATACCTTTCCGATCTAAATGTTGACCACGCAATTGGCGTAACGATGCGTCTTTATAAATTGATGGTATATAGTAGAGTATAAACAAGAATATGCTCTAAAATTGGGAATGTGTGTGGGGTGTAGTCTAACGAATGCATATTGAGTGATTTATAAGTCCAGTTTGATCTGAGTGTTTATAAGTTCATGGATAGCCGAGTTGCCTGTAGCATCCATCCTACATATCTCACTATTTCGAAGACCAGGAGTCAATTAATTATTAGAGAATTACAGAATTGCGAACCAGCAAAGACCCTAAAATCCACTTGAGACCAAACTTTTTGAAAGGGTGGAAGTCAGAGATGAAGGAAAAGTTAAAGGAAGAAAGGTTATTAAAGCCTCGCATTTATGAACAATTCCATTTTAAAGCAAAATATTAAAAGCACTTTTATGCTAGTTCATATATCTAGTTCATATATATATATATATATATATATATATATATATATATATATATATATATATATATACTAGTGAGTCAGTTCAATACTTTAAAGAGTTTCGAAGGTTAGCAGCGTAGATACCAATCTTCCCATGAAAGTAAATTCAGGTGCCACATAAATTTATTTAGTCGCTCGACACTGAACCCTTTCCAATACTGTCATGTCCTTTCGTAAATATTGAGACCAGAACTACACTGCATGCTCTAAATGTTAAACCACTAAATCCTTGCCTGATATGGTAGCTCTAAATTTTGCTCTTAATTGTTCTCTATTTCATTGTCTCTAATAATTTACTTTATTAGCGAGATGAGGCTCTTGTCCGAATTTGAGGGGTATAAATGGCGTACGAAAGAAAATGGTAGTAGTCATAGTGTTTAAAAGATAGTTATTTCATATGCTTGCACTATGCGAGACAGATATGAGCGAGAATGTGAATTAGAGAATTATATGGGAGATGTTGAGATTTGTTAGAGTAAAACTATGCGTGGTTGCAGTGAATGGACCCAATGATGATGAAAATGAACCTGAGAAAGAAATGTACTAAAATGATTTCGCCCGAGTGGTGGAGTGAATTGGGAATAAGAATCTGTAGGTAGTTTTAAGAGATATTGAATGGATGCATAAGTAATATGATGAGATAGAGGATAACTTGATTTTTTCAAAAACCTCGAGAAAATAAAATGAAACAAATGTGGTGGGTTTATGCTGAACTAAACTGATGCGTGGCAACATTTTCCCTCAGTAAAAGTGTGCATTAATACACCAACGGGTGGATAAGAGAGAAAGTGAAACATTAATAGAATGTTCCATCTGTGTCGAAGAAGGAAGAATATGTTGTTGGATGTATTCGATGTGAAAGCTGTGAGATGTATGAATATGGGACTATCCGACTATCCGATCACATTATTGTGTTGTCTAAGATTAAATTGGTTGCTGCATGAATGGGAAGACTTGAGGAAGGTGAAAAGAAATTGATAATTAAGAGTGAAAAGCTGTTAAATCTGAGAGAAAGCGAAATAAATGTATGTGAGTATACATAAAGTAGATGAAAGGAAAAGGGTGTGAACATGGAGAGAGGTAATAAGGAACAAATTTAAGTAAGTGGTACTTAGTAGATAAAGGTTAGTATGCAACTGTGTCAAAAAAAGGAAGTAAATGAAAAACAGTGAATTGTAGAATAATGATGTAAAGGCTGAATTGAAGGGCAAGAAGGATCAGTACTTGCTTTTTTCCATCCTATTTAAGGCACAGAATCAACGAAGGGAGTATCATGCAGAAGATTTGCAGGGCGGAGGAAATTGGAAAGAAATCAATTTTATTAAACCGGTGAAGTTTCGGCCAAAATCTGCTTTTAAATATAGAAACAATATGAATGCCAAGACTCATGACAATTCCACACATCACTTTATACGTCTTAGTTGTATAAAGACTTGATTACCTTTGAGATTATTAAATTAACACTATCGTGTTATACGGCCGAGTATGTATGTACGTTTGTTCCGTACATGAATAACTCCATTCCTTTTTTTCTCTAAGAGTGCTTTACATTTTTACTTTTGTTTTGATTCTTTAACCAGGGAGGATTCGTAATATTATATATCTTTTGCCATATGCCGCGTTTCGATGATTTAGTTAAACAACTAGGGCAAAAATATACTTTTAATTACATAAAAAATTGAAATATTAAAACTTTAAATATACTAAAGCTATAATAAGATGATCTAAATAAAAATTAATACTACGAGTACCAATGAGTACTGCGCGATGGTTGACGCAAAAAATCACTTTAGTACGTAATGGTAACTAAAGAACCATAAATAAGTTGTATTCCTTTTACCTTAAACTAAGAGGAAGTCTGGCGTGGGAGACCTTGAACGAACCTCGTTGATGGGATGATTCAAGGCGTGAGGCTGACGCGCACTCACATCTGTCCGTGTCGCTGCGCGAAGGATAAGTTGGTGGAGGTTATTCGGGAATAACAGATGATCTCGAAGTAAGTGCGGAGCCCGTGGCGATGCTTCTTGACTTGAGAATATAAGCGAGGGGATTGTGGATGTACGATTATTCCAATCCTTAGGATACACTTGCAAGTTTCTCAATGATGAGACTTGACCAAGAGATGAATCTTTTCTCGAGTGGGACTCTACATTGGTATTCTTCAATTGTGAGGGATATCTCTGGTTTTATTCGGACAACTGAGATAGGGGGTTTCTCTGAACGAGATTGGTATAAGAGTGATTCTCTATACCGCTGGCCTACTCTTAGATGTGACCAAATGAACAGCTTCTGTAAGAAAATCCCCGCTCGGTTCCACTTCTTCTTGATTCCCTGTTTTACTCAGGGACTGCTCTTCTTCTCCTCCTGATTGCTAACTCGTATTTCCTCCTCTTTTCTTAAAATCGAAATATATATACGTCGATTATCCCATGGGGGAGGGGAGGGAGGATAAGGGCCCACCTTCAACGTTGTGACCCTTCGACCTTCTGGTTTACGTCGGAGAAAGTGAAATTTCGTCTATTTGGCAAAAATAGACCTAAACAATAAGAGGGGACAGTGAGCCTGTTCATAGATTTTTATTCTAAAGGCTATCCCACCCTCCTTTGTTTATATTAACGGACTGCGAAATCTCATGATGGTAATACTTCTTTGCTAGCGATATCGAGGATTGTTGAGACAGCGGGGCAAAATGGTGGGGGGGGGATAAAGTATCGGAGGTAAAGTATCGGACCATATGGAACGTACGAGTAACTGTTGAGGCTGTGTAACCAAACTAGCGTCTATTTGTCATCGCGATATTGAATTCCTACAAACTCCTAAACAACCATGTTCGAGATGCTCGGCAGCAAATTAGATGCCTACCTCCTCTCAAGGAGGGCCTATTATTTAAAACTATCGAACCTTTAATCCTATCACAACTTTTAAGCGACATCATGCAAGCCCACACTCATAAGATGAACACCATTGGCATAAACTCCTCATATATTTTAGATCCTAACAAAGTTATAAGAAATCTTTCAGATTATATGAGTATATGTATATTATCAACACTTCGACCTGGAAAGATGATTGCTTTCACTTAGGTCAGATTTAAGACTTACACACTTTTCTTACTCAGAGCCTTAATGTTTTACATTGAAAAAGTAGTCAAGGTCCTAAAATCTAGTCCATATTATGGCTCTTTAAATAGATTTTTAACTTAACTTTTGAATATTTTGCTCGAAATATATGAAAATTTAGGTTGGAAAACTACCTTTAACCTTTTTTTTTGTTAACCTAAATTTTAGTATATTTGAAGTAAAAAATTCGAAAGTTCAGTTATAAATCTATTTAAAGAGCCATACATAATATGGACCAGATTTTAGGTCCTTAAAACCTTATCAATGTAAAACAGAAAGGTTTAAAATAAGAAATTCTTTGAAAACTGACCCCATAAATGTTTACTTAAACAAAACAAGTACATTTTTGGCACTCTTATCGAAATTCGAAAAGATTCATAGGCCGCTGAAAAAAATTCTATTGAAAATAGAAGACAATCTCAGTCAGTTTCTTAATAATTCGGAATCTTTATTAAATATCAGCTCTTAACTTTATACTAAATTACATGCTGCGGTTTTTGGCTAGTAAGCATGTACTGTTTACTTAATATACATAAACGTGATACAAAGTAAAGGCAAAGTATTTGTCTCTTATAATTTGCCTCCTACATATTTTCCAAATATGTTTTTAGAATTGCTGTCCCCAATATTAAATAGCGAATAACGCAATGGAAAAGATTTGCTATCAAGTTGATTCAAGTCATATTTTTAAAAAAATACGAAAATGAGTAACTTTTCACAACATTCCCATAAATAAAACAAAGACCATTGCTTTAGATAAACATTTTAAACATTCCTTTACCTTGTATCCTTTTAGTTCAGGATACTAATGTATTTAGTATTGAGAAACTATTCGGTCTACATGACAAAAAAAATTCTAATGGCATCTCAAAAATAAACTTTTCTAAATTCCCATTATCATGTAAGCCTTTTTTTACATGTTTTGTAAATGACTCAATCGCAATTTTCAAACACTGTTATCAAGTTGAAAATTTCTTTAATTTTGGAAACACGATTCTCCCAAGGAATAATAATTACTATGGAAATTGAAACCTAAAACTCCATTCTATCTATAGAACATGGCATTTAATCAGCACTATACAGAAAACAGACTAATAGAGGGTTGAAATTAAACTTTTTGTAGTTTAGCGAACTAAAATACAAAATTTCCTTCATCAATATGTATGCACTTGTATACAACCTAAAAAATTTCATTCGCACATTTTTAAATGCAAAACTCTAAGGTTAAACTTAGTAAAAGACAAGTACTCTTTAATAACGTTATAATTACTTAACAGAAGCTATATATATTTATTGTTAAATACATTTTTAGATCAATCAAATTTCTTTTGTCAAGTATCTATAAAGTAAATCATTCTTTATCATATAAGAGACTGTTCCACCCAAGGGCCCTTAGGAGCTCAATCATATATCAATTTATAATTCCAGGGTGTCCTAAGCCACATTATATTGTATGTAAGCTCCGGTTTAACTCTAGAGGCAAGAAACTGTTCCAATGTTGGATTATTAATAAATTAGATAAGATATTTCACGCCAAAGAAATATTTTCGATAAGAACACATCATTAAGTGTGAAGCTGATATTTCCTTAGATGATCTAACAATTTTAAATTCACAAATGCATTAATACCCTTCGAATTATAGAAAAGCTATACAAATATGACACCTTTTTCCCTTCTTCCTCAATGATTTCACTCGATAAACAATCACAAACCACTCAAAGTTCTTTGTCTGGGACGCGTGACAACATGAGGTATATTCATCCTTTCCGAGACAAAGTTCTCGCCTACATTCACTCCCTCACTTACATATACGCTACCGAGCAAAATAAAGAACGATTTTCATTTATTAAAATATTTGAAAAAATAAAATGAAAGGTAAATGAAATTCCATAGTACATAAACTAACAAAATAAAATATTGAAACGTGCAAAACAGAGAACAATTTTTTTTTAGGAACATTCTAGAAGTTTTTTTATATTATTTGCCAACATTTTAATCAGTAGGTAAGAAATGTACAACTGCTAGTGTTGTTGTACTCACGCTGCATCGATGTCACCAAAGGTGAAAGTGATTCCTGAGCTCCGTCAGAGAATTCTTCACTTGAAGACTTCGGGGAGAAATCTTTCTGTGATTTTAAGAAAGTTAGGAAGGTCCAAGAGTATGATTTTGCGCGTTAAGAAGTTATAAATATGAAAAATAAACCTATAAATCACCTGATACATTTGGTTGACCCAGCATAACTACCTTATGAGAAGACAGCTATTTTCTATGAAGGATTACTTCAAGACTGCAGCAGGAATTCTCCGAAAAATTAAGATCAAAATGGCAGAGAATTGAACCTTTTCACACTGTTACGTTTCCTCAAGTCATCTGGTTTAAAAGCTCCTTATTCCGCAACCAAACCAATCATCAGTAAGAAGAACCAGAAAGCAAGGTTCAAAGATGCCGAAGCTTATGTTTTTTGGTGGGATGAAAATGTGCGAGAGAATTCATGTAGGGGGACGAAAGTAAATTTAATTTAGGTGGCTCTGATGGCAGATGCTATTTTGACGCACTGCAGGTGACAGACTTAAAATTAAATGCAATTAAAAGTCTGCTACACATAGCATAGGCAGCGTCATGGTGTTGGTGATGTTTACGTCTGAAAGAGTTGGTCCGCTTGTGTGAATAATTGGAACTGTAAATGCGAATGTGTTCCTAAACCTCGTACAATATCATGTTATACCTTCACTTCGAACATCTTTGAACATGCCGGCAGTATTTATACAGGATAACTTACCATTTCATAGTGAAAAGTGAGTAAAATAGTTAGAGGTCGAAGTAAAATACAATTGAAAACCTCTAGAAAATCATTGAAGACAAATATGACGGATTTATGATAAAAAATGGAGCAAGAATGGAACAAAATAACACAAGGAGTTTGCAAGAAACTGCTACGGTTCTTTGATCATTGTGGCGTCGAATTAATAGAAGACAAAGACTTCAACACCTCATATTGTGATTTAATTTTCACTGTTGTCAAATCTTTCTTCATTTCTAGTGTATTTGCTTGCTAAGCAATTCTGTGAATGATCGTTGTTTTATTTTGCACATGTCAATATATAAAATTTGTTAGTTTATTTAGTATAAATTCTTGAATATGCGTTTGTATCATATGAGATCTTTAAATTTATGTCTTTATGTACCATGGAAATTTTAAAATATTGTTATTCAGGAAAATAGTTCGGTTGTGTTAGGTATGTACATATACGAGGGGCGGTCAATAAGTTTTGCGAATCGGTAGGGCAAAACAGAGGAAGGGGAATGGCTGTTTGTCGGGGTGTTAGGACAAGTTATGACAAGTCAGGACCTGCAGCGGCACGCTCCTGTCTGGTCTATTTAGGAAGCAGTAGCTGATCGCGGATCGTCAGTCACAAATTTTTCAACAATGGAGAAGGTTGAGCACCACGCAGTGATCAAATTTTGACCAAGGAAGGCAAGAATGCAAAAGAGATCCATGAACGCATGGTTGCAGTGTACACCGACACCGCCCCTTCCTATGCAACCATTGCTCGCTGAAATAGGGAGTTTCGCCATGGTGGTGAGTCCTTTGTAGATGACCCCCGTCCAGGACGCCCGTCAGACATGACCAACGAAGAAAATGTGGCCCGTGTGGAGCGGATGATCTTCGAAAATCGACGGGTGAAGGTCAAAGAAATCTAGCGAGAACTTGGAATATCACATGGAAGTGTTATGAACATCATCCACGACAATTTGGCCATGACCAAGGTCTCTGCTCGTTGGGTCCCTAAAACCTCACAAAACCTCACGCCCCATGATCGACTTCAACGTCGTGAAAGTCCACAAGGCCAGAGTTGCACAAGCTGCCCTGCGCGAGTGCGGATTCGATGAGCTAAACCATCCCCCCTACAGTCCAGATCTGGCCACAAGCGACTACTTTTTATTCCGCCAGCTCAAGGCTGCACTGCGTGGACGCAGGTTTAGGGACGGTGAAGATGTCCAGCTCGCCGTCCAGGAGTGGATTGAACAGCAGGCGGGAGATTTCTGGTTGTCGGGAATTCAAAGCCTCAGAGACAAGTGGCGCAAGGGAATTGAAGTCGAGGGTAGTTATATTGAAAAATAATAAAATACTTTTCCTTATATCTCGTTTTCTTATATCCGAATTGCAAAACTTATTGACCGCCCTTCGTATGTAATTAATGATGCTCTCTTCAGTTTTATAATTTTAATCTTTATTCGTTTTAAGGAATTGTTAACAGCCTCTCCAGGATGTTGGGTTTTTGTTATCTGTCCGAGAGATAACATAATTAGTTGAAACACCTGCTTTATTTACTTAATAAAGCTTTTGGAAATATATAGAATAATACTTTGTGGACGGGAAGTTATAAAAATAATTTTAAGCTAAATGTTTTAGAGAAGGTTCCCTTAAATATGGCTTTGTGAGTGAAAAACGCATGCTGTATCAATATATGTAAGAGATAAGCATGCAGGAGGCTTACTTAACTGCTGGGATATGTCTGAAATATTTAGAGGCAGTTAGAGTAGATCACAGTCGCTGAGAAGGTAAAATTTGATGGTGATTTTGGTATGGAATGGATCTGGTGCCTGGGTTATGAAGTATTTGGAAGAGAAAGAGTGCCTGGGGACTCGACTAATGCAATAATAGTGCTGTTGTAGTACTGTAAACGGGGTAGATGTAAAATAGAAGAACTAGTGCGGATATGTCTGCAAAGTGTTGTAGGTAAATTTCATAGTAAAATTGTTAAAATTCTTATACCTCCCAGAAGCAGAAGAATTATGCTCCCTTCGACCACTTGGGAGATTAAAAGGATAAGCCTTTAATTCTACAGCCTTGGTTGTAGGCCTTGCCAAAGTTCCCTTAATTAAGTAGGGCCCCGCCTTTTATGAGCCCCTCTTGAGGAACTAAGTTAGAGTGGAGGGAGGCTGTTGCACGTTATGGTAATTTTATAGCTAGCAGTTCATGCAACAGTTATAGAATGCGAGTTGGATTGAAGCATAATTTCATGATGATTGAATCCAAGATGGGCGGTCCCTTATCGTGATTGCACCGAGTTAGGGGGATCGTCTCATATGTACTTGGAATTGACTGACCGCTCCACAGCTCTCTCTATTCCTCTGCCTGCATACGCAAGTTCATGGATCTGAGGAGAGTTTATGTTCATGTAGATAGAGAAGCATTATGTCAGGTACGAATAATGTATGGAGTTAGTGTGAAAGGTATTTAAGTCGTAGGTTGGGTGAGAGATAGCCGAAGTGAGGACTTTTATATACAGAGAGAAATGAGACATGTTGTTCGATGAATCTATGGATATTTATTACTTTAATGGATGGAATACTGAGAAAGATAGAGAAAAGAATGAAGGAAAGGGTGTGAGATCGATTTAGAATAGTGTGGAATTGCTCTTTCTCTGTTTGTATATGCTTTGGTGTCAGCTTTGAACAATGGGAAACATTTAAGTATCTAAGATGGATTATAAAAGAAATTAGTAAGAATCAGAGCTTTAATAAGAGTTTAAGTGTCAATATGGCAATGAGCTGTGTCGTAGAATGGACTCTCGACGATATACTATATATAAGTATTCGTTGAGGGAACTTATTTAATTATCTTTAGAGTACGTGGATGTCTGGCTGGCCAAAATTATGTATCTTCGATATGCCTTAGAAGTGGAACTGAGCTCAAGGATAATAATATTGCTATCATTAATAAAATAGAGTTTCATTAATAATAAATATCAACAACACACAAAACGGAAAATATTGACATAAACAGAGAATGGAAAGGGTCGTGGGGACTCGAGCTAATCCAAGGCTTAAAAGATTTAAAAAGGTAAAACAAATATAAAGTTAAAGAGATGGGATGGTTCGCTAAACCATTTAAAGGACAGGATAGAAATGACAAAACGGTTAAATACTCAAAGGTAACGTTCGGCTTACGTAATTTATACTTGTTGTGCAGAGGAAGGCGGCGTGAAGGAATTTCGGTCCACTCGCGAGTTCCAGCCGAAGGGGAAGGGGGGGAATTAAATGATCCTGACGTAGCGTCTTGGGAATGAGAACCGTTTCTTGACGAACAGCTTGAAGAACAATGGCTGTTCTACATTGTTCTCTTCTGAACAACAAGGGGGTTGAGGAACCGTCTCTTGTCTACGGGCTCAAGAACAATAGCTGTTCTACGTTGTTCTCTTCTGAACAACAAATGGGAAGGGTGAAAACCGTTTCTTGTCAACGGGCTCGAACGAACAATGGCTGTTCTAACGTTGTTCTCTTTCTGAACAACAGGGAAAGGGTGAGAACCGTTTCTTGGCGAACGGGCTCAAACGAACAATAGCTGTTCCACGTTGTTCTCTTTCTGAAAAACAGGGGGGGGTGAGAACCGTTTCTTGTCAACAGGCTTAAGAACAATGGCTGTTCTAATGTTGTTCTCTTTTGAACAACAAGGGGGAAACCTTGTGAACTCAGCGTAACGAAGGCTCGAACCTTGGCACTCAAGGGATATTGTCTTTTTGCTGGACAAGTGATGGTGAATCTCGAGGTCGATGTCCATTGACGCACAAGGTGAGAGAGAGTCGTGGTGATGTTTCGCGACGAAAATCTGGATCTCCAATCTGATCTTAGTGGTAAAGTTTCCCTTTAAATAGTCGAGACACTCCCTTGGCGTGGGGGACAATGGAGTAAAAGCTTCGCGGGAATGCACAGCCGAGCCTGAGAACAAGCCTTATCTGCCCATAAGCCTAACTCAATCTGGCGTGATCGGCGAATGGGGCGAACGGAGGGGGGAGATGATAAACTTCCTTGTTTAAACATTAACTCAGGTGGCTGCGATAAGGCGCCCAGCTTCAAAGCGAAGTTGCACGTGGGGAGCATCGTGGTTTTAAATAACATGTGATAGTGGTTGAAATTACGCGGCCTCAACCCGTTCTATCACACCTCTCCATTCCGGGGGAAGTTGTCACTTCGAAAAAATAAAAGAAGGGACAACGATAGAACTCCGTTGTGGGGAACCCGTTTTCTTGTACCAACCGTACCTTCCTGCACCTAACTAGTATTACCTCAATACATATGATTATTTTGATCTTTTGATTACAGGGGAAAATAACCTTTAATACAACTTAATAAAAAAAAGGGGCATGGAACAATGAAATGATATAGAATTAGTACATACGGGACAAAATAATTTATACGTAAATTAATGGGTACAAATATATATACATACAAAAAAAATAGACATTAAGCGTTACAAAATTCAGACATATACATTAACTAATTATATTGCAAGAAAATCTAATTTAAGTCATACATGACGGTATATACCTACATGGAGATACTAATCCTATGAATACAATTACTCTGCGCTATTCGGTAACGCATTCCTACTGAGTGCGTCAGCGACCTGGTTATCGGAACCTTTTATATAATTTATTTAAAATTGATACCCTTGCAAGAGTAAACTCCAGCGCATGATTCGGCCGTTGGAGTGTCTCACATTCCTAATACAGGCTAACGGACGGTGGTCGGTTCCTATCTGCAATTCTTATCTTATCAAGTACATTTTGAATTTGTCTATAACTCAGATAATTGATAGAGCTTCCTTCTCTATAGTGGCATATCTCCTTTCGCATGGTAATAATTGACGACTAGCATTTGCAACTGGATGACTCGTTCCGTCATCCTCGTATTGAAGGAGTACACCTCCAATGCCCTCGTTGCTCACGTCGGTCTTAATCCCAAAGGATTTTTCCGGGTTGGGCAATTTTAAAATGGGGGCAGAAAGGAGCTTACTCTTGAGCTGATTAAAATGGGAAACAGCGACATCATTTCAACGTAAACGATTGGGGGAATTCTTTTTTTGAAGCGAGCTGAGGGGCGCCGGAATTGCAGCGAAATTCGAAACGAATCGCCGATAGTAATAAGCTGATCCTAGGAATGATCTTAATTGATTCTTCGTATTCGGAAGGGGCATGTCAACGATTGCCTTAATCTTGTCCTCTTGGGGACCTTAACTGGCTTTGTCCTATTTTGAAACCCAAATATTTTATGGTTTCGTGGGCAAAATGGCATTTGCTAGGGCCAATGGTGAGGCTATTTTCGCGAAGTCGCTCGAAAAGAGCTAATAAGGTCGTAAAATGGTGACTCCATTCAATTAGTTCTTGTAGCTGACTCTTTTGATGTGGTGTCAGCTGTGCGTCAATATCCAGGTCAGAGGGTTCAAAAGACTCGCCTGGTAGGGAAGGAGGAGGGTAATCGGCATCAGGTTGGATGCACACTGTCTGGATTACATTAAGGGACTCCGCGGGGTAATCTTCTTCAAGCGCCGATGTTTCGTCCAGTGCTACGAACGTTTCTCTATGGACGCGTTGGGGGTACTTTTTTTCTTTGGGTCCACGGACAGTCTCCGTGTCCTTGTCTTGGGCCTGATCACCTCAGGGTGTTAGTGATTCACACTCCTTTTGTACCGTCCTAAAGTCCTGGTTAATGGTTTCCGAGAAATCGGACGGTATCAGGGTTCTGATGCGGACGAGCTCCTGGGCTTCTTTCTTAGCTCGGCCTCGAGAAAGGGCGGCCTGAGACATAGGGTCAGAACTTACTTGGGGGCTCTTTCCTATAAGTACGGAACAGAATTGTATGTGTGCTGAAATGACTTCAGCCTAGCCATCATAATATTGACACTGCAGGTAACATCTGACGACTGGGAATTGGTTCGCCCACCCAAGGTAGTCATGTACCACCGCAAATCTTTCGTGGTTAGGGTACACTGGGGGAAAAAGTTCGTCGGATAAGATGAAACACGTACATCCTGTGTCCCTGACGAGAGTCAATACTCGGCAGCCGTTCACGCTGCCCTCCTCAAATTGTAAAGTTCCTGATGAACTTTTATCGAAAATAAAATTTACCTGGTGGGTTGACGGAGAGGGAAAAGTTGCTGCTTAGGGCTGCACCACCGAGGGAGCCAAGGTGGCATTAATCTTGTGAACTTGGTGGGCTGGTCCGCTTTTAAGCCTAGAACTTTGGGGGCAATTCCAGCTCATGTGGTTTTATACACCACAGGTGAAGCATATGATTGGTCGCTTCGGGAAGAGAGATGGAGGAGAAATCTTAACGGGAGGTTTGGAGTCCCGTTGTTGGTTTTGGGGAAAGAAGTTTTGGGGTTTTACGGGGCTCGGAAAGTTCGTCGGCTTTCCTGTGAAGGGGCGCGAATCCTTCCTTCTTCCCTTGTAGGGGGATTGGTGAGAAGTTCGATTCTCCTTTGGGTATAAATTATGGTTTGCGGCCTAGACATCCGCTTCTTCGGTACATTCTTTAAAGGTCTGGCACCGACGATCCTTGACGAACGCGCGGATCTCCGTCGGGAGAGACGCCAAAAATTGATCTCTCAGCACGAAGTCTGTTAAGGACTCGTAGTTCGGATCAACCTTTGAGGATTCTAACCATAATTTAAAATTCTTTTTAAGAATGTATCCGAATTGATTGAACGTCTGTCCGGGTTTAATACGACCCTTTCGAAATTCTTGGCCGTAGAAATCGGGAGTCATATTATGAGCGGCCAATAACTGAGCTTTTAAGGTGCTGTAGTTAATTGTACACTCAGATGGTAAAGATATAAAAATTTCGCGCAATTCACAATTTAACAAGGGAAGAAATCTGACTACACCTTCAGCCTCCAGATCCATGTTATTGATTTCAAGGATCTTTTCGAAGTGGGCTGAAAATGATCCGAAATTCTCTCCATCCTTGAAATTGGGGAGCTTTAGTGAGAGATTGGGGGGGGGGGGTTCCGAAAGGGAACTGGATGACTGTATCTCTGCTTCAACACGAGCTAATTCAATCTGATGGTGAAGCTTAGCTTGTCTTATCCGTTCCTCTCTTTTTCTTTCTTCTCGTTGGATTTCTCTTTCTTTTTCTTTTCTTTCCTCTTGAACGTACTCAATTAGTTCTTTTCCGGAAAGTCCCAAGGACTTTCCTTGCACTTTAAAGATTTCGAACTGGGTCATCTTTGCACTTGCGGGCGCCCTAGTCAACCAACTAAAATTCCCTGCAATAAGAATTATGCCTCTATAGAATTAGCCTACCTAAATATGGGCACTGACCTATTCGTACTTGGTTTCTCGATCTAAATAACCACTGAATAAAATCCCAAAAATACACAAACAAATTATTATAACAGTTCCTTGAGCTACTCCAGCTTCTTAAGTCTTAAAAAAGGGGATAGCAATCGTTAAAACAAAAGGGAACTACTATACACTATTATTATAACGAATAACACTATGCTTTACTCGACTGAGACCAGTGTTTGCAAAGATATAGCGTTAAACCTTACACACCTGATACCAAATTCAAATAGTATATATATATATATATATATATATATATATATATATATATATATATATATATATATATGTCGTAGAATGTACTCTCGACGATATACCATATATAACTATTCGTTAAGGGAACTTATTTAATGATCTTTAGAGTGCGTGGATGTCTGGCTGGCCGATATTATGTATTATCGATATGCTTAAGAAGTGGAACTGAGCTCAAGGATAATAATATTGCTATCATTAATAAAATAGAGTTTCATTAATAATAACAATCAACAACACACAAAACGGAAAATATTGACATAAACAGAGAATGGAAAGGGTCGTGGGGACTCGAGCTAATCCGAGGATTAAAAGATTTAAAAAGGTAAAACAAATATAAAGTTAAAGAGATGGGATGGTTCGCTAAACCATTTTAAGGACAGGATAGAATTGACAAAACGGTTAAATACTCAACGGCAACGTTCGGCTTACGTAATTTATACTTGTTGTGCAGAGGAAGGCGGCGTGAAGGAATTTCGGTCCGCTCGCGAGTTCCAGCCGAAGGGGGGGGGGGGAATTAAATGATCCTGACGTGGTGTCTTGGGAATGAGAACCGTTTTTTGACGAACGGCTTGAAGAACAATGGCTGTTCTACGTTGTTCTCTTCTAAACAACAGGGGGGAGGGGGAGAACTGTCTCTTGTCTACGGGCTCAAGAGCAATGGCTGTTCTAATGTTGTTCTCTTCTAAACAACAAGGCGGAAGGGTGAGAACCGTTTCTTGGCGAACGGGCTCAAAAGAACAATGGCTGTTCTACGTTGTTCTCTTCTGAACAACAAGGGAAGGGGTGAGAGCCGTTTCTTGTCAACGGGCTCGAACGAACAATGGCTGTTTTAACGTTGTTCTCTTTCTGAACAACAGGGGAAGGGTGACAACCGTTTTTTTGGCGAACGGGCTCAAACGAACAATGGCTGTCCTACGTTTTTCTCTTCTGAACAACAGGGGGGGGGTGGGGGTGAGAACCGTTTCTCTTCAACGGGCTCAAAAACAATGGCTGTTCTAATGTTGTTCTCTTCTGAACAACAAGGGGGAAACCTTGTGGACTCGGCGTCACGAAGGCTCGAACCTTGGCACTCAAGGGATATTCTCCTTCTTCTGGAAAGTGATGGTGAATCTCGAGGTTGAGGTCCCTTGGCGCACAAGGTGAGAGAGGTTCATGGTGATGTTTCGTGACGAAAATCTGGATCTCCAATCTGATCTTAGTGGTAAAGTTTCCCTCTAAATAGTCAAGACACTCCCTTGGCGTGGGGGACAATGGAGTGGGAGCTTCGAGGGAATGCACAGCCGAGCCTGAGAACAAGCCTTATCTGCCCATAAGCCTAACTCAATCTGGCGTAATTGGCGGATGGGGCGAACGGAGGGGGGGGATGATAAACTTCCTTGTTTAAACATTGACTCAGGTGGCTGCGATAAGGCACCCAGCTTCAAAGCGAAGACGCACGTGGGGAGCATCGTGGTTTTAAATAACATGTGATAGTGGTTGAAATTACGCGGCCTCAACCCGTTCTATCACAATCTGAATGAGAGTATGCTAGTGCTAACGTTAGTGTATGAGAGTGAAAATAAGGTAAATTAAAAGGAAACACCTCGAGTGACATCATTACTGTGGGACAACCTGAGAGGGATGCTTGTTGTTCGAAAGGAGGTTAGAGTGACGAACGATTAGATAAAAGATGTTATTGGTGTAAAGAAAAAAGTAAATGAAATTATGAATATAATTTTATGAGGTGTTATATACATGTGAGTAGAATTGATAGAAATAGAGTACACAGAGGGAGTGTCGAGCTGTGACATGGATTAATATTGTGTAAAGGGGGCTGGGGTTGTTTCTGTGAATAATTGATTAGAGAGGAAGGGCTGACCGAGGAGGCATTGGATGGTATTATACATGAAAGGCGTAACTTGAAGTGTTTGTGATGAGTGTGGGAAGAGCTTTCGGCACAGGAATAAGTCCTCACTGGACGAAATTCTACAGCACATATAACCCTATCACTATTAAAGACATAAAAAGGGCGGGGTCGCGTGTAATATTAGTTTTTCGAACACCACCCAGCTTTGTGGGAAAGCCATTAATGATAGTGATGAAAAGGAGGAGCATGACAGTTGTTAAGATTAAGGACCATTTTTTTCGGAAAAATCTAATATCTTTCGATAGTTTTATCCAGTTTAAAAACTGAGTCGGATAGCTGCTTGAGGGAAAATGACTGACCCCTTTAGCAATGACGAAATGAAGAGCAAGATGATCACCTTCATTTATAGATTACAATTCTAAAATCTTGGCTTTACTTCTCCCAACACACATACTCAACATAAAAGAAAACCTAAACAAACGCTCTAAAACCACCTCAAAAAAATAAAACGTGAAGAGTCATGATAAGGACCAGGTTGGGTTCCTCTACGAAATCAGGTGCAATGAATGGCAATCCAAGTACATGGGAAAGGCGGGTAATCAACTCAATAGCACAAATGAAGAACAATCAAGAACCGTCAGGTGGAACAAACCGGTCTCAGTATCCCATCCACGAAATGAAGCGGAAAAAGAGAAGATATTGTATTTGGGGACGAAGAGTTCCTCGAAATAAAGTTTTCCTAAGTAATGTAATTTCTTTCATTTCGCATTGGAAATTATAACCACAACTCCTTTTATTGTTTAGTATTTCACCTTTTCCCGCCCTTGTTCTTAAATAGCGAAATATAGTTTCATCGTTACATTTTCTCGTTCTTGTTCTCTAATAGTGCAATATATTATCCTCGTTCCCATTTCACGCCCTTGTTCTTCAATACAGAAATATAGTTAAATCGTTACTTTTCCCCGTCCTTACCCTTAGATAGAGAAATATAGTTTCATGGTTACCTTTTCCTGACCTTGACCTAAAATAGTGTGATATAATTTCATCGTTAACTTTTTCTGGCCTTGCTCTTAAATACTCTAATGTAATTTCATTGTTACCTTTTCCCATCCTTGTTCTTAAATAGGGTAATCTAATTTCATCGCTAACTTTTCCCTCTCTTGTTTAAAAAGTCATATATAGTTTCATCGTTATCTTTTCCTGTCCGTGTTCATAAATATTGCAATATAGTTTCATCGTTCCCTTTTCTCGTCCTTTTTCTTAAATAGTCAATATATTTTCCTCTTCACATTTTCAAGTACTTGTTCTTAACTAGTGAAAGATAGTTTCCTCGTTATATTTTCTGTCCTTGTTCTATAATATGTAATGTAATTTCACTTCTTTAGGCAAAACTCAAATATCTCATGTTTGATCTAACTTCCCAGACCCTTGCAACCTTAACGATATATTTGTAAGGGGAGATCTCTGACTGAGATGACACTTTACCAATAGCTATTCAGCTATAAAAACTCGCCAAGCTTCACATAACAATATATTTAGCGCCCTCGTTCGATATCGGTTATTACCTTGATGCATTTGAAAGCGAAATTAGGAAAGCAGTTAGAAATTTTAGAATCACATCTTTCTTAATTTGGGGGACAATTTTTAGAAAATATATTGAGCCGATAGGTGGAGTATATGGAGTAAAATAACTTATTTAACCGGCACCAAACTTTTTAAAGATAAATTGAAGGAAAGAAGTAGTTTGGGGCCTCTTCGTGTGTTCATAGACAGCCGACCAAACTCGAAGTAGTTTCTTGAGAAGTCAAACAGGCATTGGAAAAGAGGCGGTGAGACGAAATGTGATACACATTTGGTGTGTTTTTGTTTTATTGTTTTAAGGACAAAAAAAATACAGATTACTCTCCAGGAATAGACAGCCTGAGACAGCCATTTGCCAAAACAATCTCCTATTACCTAACCATATTGCAATCACTTAGTACATAAACTAGTACTTGTTATAAATAATACGCACAAAAGAAATGTATGGATAAGAACTCAACCCGAGTGATATATTGTATAGTAAAATGTAAGATATATTTGATTTGAAAAAGGGTAGGAGACATCAGTATACGAAAATAAATGAAATGGACAAAGATTTCTAAAGTTTTCATTGCTATAGTTAGACAAATTCAAAAGCCAAACTCACATATGATGTTATATGATGTTATAACATTCTAGACTCAATTAGTGGAAAGTTATCAGTGAATGTCACTTGTTTACTACTGAATAAATTTGTGAATCTAAAATTGGTCACAAAACCTTTGCTTGTCGAAGACTTCACCTTTTCAAATTTTCCTTCGGTGAATTTAAAATGAAGAAAGAGAATTTTAAAATAGCACGTAAAAAATAGTTGCTTTTGCGTAGTGGTTAGTAGACAGTTGGGGAAATATTCAATATAAATTGCATTAGTATATATACAGTATATATGAAGACAGTTATAACGGTGCGTATACCATCAGTCAAAAAAGTGAGAGTGAGTATGTGTCCCGTCTGTTATAAAAATGGGAATGGTGGTGGCATCTTTCATTATTAAAAAGACTGTTTGCACTCACCCTTACAAAAAAATGCAAATATCCTCGTAAAATTTTTCGTTTAAGTTTACGACGAATTACCTTAATTCGTTCAAATACAAAACTACAATTAGTAAGAGACCAGTAATATTATGCTTGAGTCTTTTAATGAGATGTTCACACATCAATAAATAAAAATGCTACATTTTTTTAAATATTATCGTGCATTAATGGATTGTTTGAGATAAAGTATAGGGGTGAATAAAGTGATTCTCTAGTAAAATTCAACAGAGGAAGCACTGAAGTCGAATAAAAAATAAATTTAAGATGATTAACAGTTGCTATTCGAATGTTCTTAAATCAAAAAGCTCTCTCTAGTAAAATTTATCGCCATTAAGTCGGTAGATTTCATTGAATTGGAAGCAATCGCGAGTAAAATTACTATACTCCCTCAATTTATCTAATAAAAGATAAATAATTGCCTCCAATTTGCATTAAAGAGCCAAAATGTCAATAAAAAACGATTTCTATCCATTTTTCATGTAGTTTTCCTTACTATCTTATTTCTTCGTCCGCTATGCTTTATTCATTTTTTTAGGGATATTTTTCCTATCAATTTGGGTGCCCAAGCCATTAGTATATCCAATATTGCCATATTTTACTTTAGAAAACGAAGCTCGATCAATACGAGAGATATATTTCCCGAAACACACAAAAAGTTACAACTTTGAAAGCGTTTGAAGAATTGCAGTCACATTTGACCCAGGGACCACTAAACTTCAAATGGGCAAAAATGGCCCCCTTGTTCGACAAATGGTTTGATTTGAAATTAACCTGAGTCCTCTATTCAAAAAATATAATAAGGGTATTTCATTAATAGCATAGTTGGTTAGAACAGCCCTTTTTTATGAGTTAGCTGGTTTCTATCTCTAAACAAACATGAGTCTTAACATATTCTAAAATTAAATCAAATCATAAGTTATTGAAGCTTCTCTTCAAGTGAATGGTTGCATTATAAAAAGAAAAGACTTTTGACGCGCGAAATGAAATGTGTATTTTTTGACTTGGTGATGAATTAGATGAAATGTGCTTCAAGTTTGGATAAATACATTTGGAATTGTCAAAATAAGGACAGTACAAAGCGCAAACATAAGAAGTCAGTTAAAAAGATGTCTTTCTATTTTTAATTATAAATTGAGGCTTCGAAAATTGGCTGAAGCCATTTTATATTGGTGTGATTAAATTATGAAACTAACGAATTAAATTCATTAAAATCTCATCAAAAATTATCGTAAATTTGTATAATTTCTTTGGTGAATTATGAATGCCAATCTCAAAGGTGTGTACAAGTTGAAAAAAGATGAATCTGAGATTATTGATAGAAGATTTCAGAAGTTAGCAACATAAGTTTTGAGTGATGACTGACAATCAAAGCTGACCAGGAACGGAGACAAGGATAAGTTATGGCACTAAAGTTAAGCACAAAGCCACATCCGCAGGTGTGGCAACTAGCTAGTCTTCTGTTTTGTTACGGTTGAGTTTTATAAAGTTGTCTGAGAGCCATTGAATGATGATGGTATAGACAGAAAATTGCATTCTATGAGTCTGAGGAGAAGGAGAGATAGATTTGCATGTCATCCACATAGAAACCGAATGCTAGACTAAGAGTATGCATAATAATAGTATGGGTAAGAATATAGATATAAAAAAGCAAACCAATTACCAGTCTCTGCGAAAAAACAGTATGCATAGATTGAGATCGAGTTGGAAGATATAAGCGAGCCCAGTTAAGAACAGTTCTAAAGGCGCTGCGAATTTATGGAAGTGAGGAAAAAGAACAGTGCGACTAACAGGGAGTAATGCTGCTGAGAGTTTGCAATTAGCAAAATGCAAGGCTAACTAGCGTCAGCAGCAAGGGAAAGGAAGGCCATTGCATGTAGGAGAGTTCATTTAGCCTATCACTTACTTCAAAAACAGTATAGTCAATAACATCAGCATTAAAGGAGGAGAAATGGTCTAGAATCCTGGCAGATGCCAGTCTGTCGTGGTATTGCAAGGACCGAGTGGTGGTGTACGTACGTATAGGTTTGTTACGTACTTCAAAAACTCCCTGATTAGGTTTTCTCTAAGAGTGCTATATTATTATTATTATTACGTTATTTTTAATCTTTGAGGGTTTCTAGGGCCATGCTCAGCGTTTCGAGGATTGAATTAAGTACTTCAAAAAAACAACACCTTTAATTTCAACATGGGCAAAAAAATGAAATCTAACAAAGCAAACTACACAGTTATGAATTAAATGAGTTTAAGTGAGACTTACTAAATTACAAAATTGAATATACAGTAATGGTTGACCCAAAGCTCACTTCAAAATTAAACGCTAATTGACCTTAAAAAAAAGATAATGGAATTTATTTATCTTTAAAATCAACCACAAGGGAATCTGGTTGGAGACTGACCTTTGCCTCAATTTTTAGGTAGACGCAAGAATGTTGTTTGCGGCCAGACGAGTATACGTATTCACAGACCTTCCAGATGTTTGTCTGGCGCGGGAATAGGATTAAAAAACCACAGATGAATTCGGTACGCACGACGGATGGCGTTAAGTACGTTGTCTTGAGAAGATTATTTCACCGAAGGGAAAGGGAAAGTAGGCTTCTTCCAATCTTCTTGTTAATCTTGGAATAATTCGCACTGACAAGCGTTGAACAAACGAGTGAATCCTTCGACGAGTGTCAAGTGTTTGAGGAAGTTCACTTTGGGGTATTCCTCAATGGCGAGAACTATCTCTGGGTTTTGTTATAAACCGGGATAGGAGTTTCTCTGACAAGAGATAGTTGAGCTTTTTTCTCAACACAAGCTAACTTAAATTTTGGTGTGACCACCAAGAACGGGCTCCACATGAGCCTCTTCGGTGTTCCTTTCGTAGGGTTACCGGGCACTATGCCGGGCTTCGTTGTCTCGATCGCAAACTCAATCTCCCTGACACAAGATGCTAATTTTTGGTGTGACCACCAGGAAATGGCTCAGGATGAGCTTCTTCTTTGTCCCTTTCATTGGTTTCCGGGCCTCTAGCCGGATATCGTTGTCTCGATGACTAACTCGATTGTCTCATTCTTCTACAATTATCCGTATATATACTTAGCCACCCCTGCTGGGGGTAGGGAAAGGTGGGAGGGGGGTAGAGGTATTCGGAAATAAGACTCCTCCTCTAACAGTTTTTCTCAGAGCGTCTTTCACTTAGCCCTAAAAGCACCTTCTGGAATTTGGTCAAAGCTCCTCTAATTTCGTCTATGAAATGAAATTAAATACCAATTCTTAAGGAAAATAATGCCGTTTCAACCAATGTTAGGCTCGCCGGACCCAAAATGGGATGATTCGACATTATATGGTTGTGGGAGACTCTTCTGGTGATCCTCGAAGCAAAGAGAGAGAGGGAGAGGGGTTAAGTAATAGGGTTACGCCGCTAAATGCCAGGACGTTGCGGTTACCGAACACGGCCTCAGTTTTGAGGGTGGGATATCAATTTTCCTCCACAGTCTATCAATAATTTTGAGAGAAATGCAAGTTTAGAGAATGGGAGGTAACTTGCCATGGCATTTTTTGCGCAGGTTACGTTTATTTAAGGTGGGGCAGACATCAGTGTGTGGAAGTCATATTGTAATTATGAAAATGAAAGTGAAGTAAATATTTTCATGATCTAAGTTCTCGAGAAGGACAGAGAGGAACAAGCGGTAAATAATTTTAGGCTATGAGTTTAGGGGACTACAGTTTTTTTTAATAGAAAATAGGATAATTTAATCTCTTAGAGGACTCTGTGACTAGAGAAAAAAGTTTGGGTAGGGTAGTAAAAGAGAGAATGTAACCAGTGGCAAGGAGAAATGGTAGAGGGTATACTATAATGGATATGGACTATCTTGTCAGAGGTTCGGTATAGAAAATAGTGTGAAGAGTTTCGGGTTTGAAAAGTGCAGAGAGATTAGAAATAAGATTGAGCAAAGTATATATGTTTATGTTTTCGTCAAGGATACGGCAAGTGTGACTGACTGGCTGACTTAAGGAGAGCAGTATAGGAGTAAGTAAAAAGTAAGTAAGCTACAATGGTTGTTACTGTCTCAGCATTAGAAACACAGGCAGACAAATTTCTTATTTAGCCTGCTCGTCTGTGTTTCTTGGCATCCAAAATATTGACTGAGAAATAGTGGGCATATTTACAGCGAGTTAAGTTGGGTAGTTAGAGGACATGGAGATTGAGACAAGTGGAGATGATCCGGAAAAAAGGTCAGAGGGCCATGATATTTTCACTAAAGGTAATGGCAGTCTAACGAAAGAAAGGAGTGAGAGAAGATCTGTAGTTATCTGTTTTTAGGTAATGTAAGAACAAAAGACAATTTTAAGCCAGGGTGGCAGTGCGTATGCCACCCTGGAAGAGAAAACGAGATGAGAAAATGGTCACAAATACTGTAGCTGTGGAGTGTTCATGTCGGGCTCAGATATGAATTGGGAAGAAAGAACTACTTGAACAAGCGTATTTTCCTTTGTGTCAATGGGAAATGAGGCAGAGTGTGAGAGAATTAAGTTTAAAAATATCAAGTGGTCTCATATAAGTGGGAATAAGCTGAAAAATGATACAATCTCCTAAATTAAATAAGGTTGCAAAAGAATTAGAGAAAGCCTTGTTCAGAAATTTACCCAACTGTACGAGATAAATAATTGCAATTGCAAAATTGGAATTCGGAGTTAATGTTTCGAGCACAGCATCAAAAGCGTTTTTAGATTTTATTAGAATGGGTAAGGATAGGTAGATATGATGCAGTAATTAATCCAAACCCGACGCCACATCCAATGCGCCTAGCAGTGTGGATGATTGAATACCCAAACGGATTCACACCACCGGAGTAACTTTATTTCCTTCGGCTAGAAGATACGTGTACACTTAACAGATAAAGTTAGCCTTCTTCAACGGTAAACTGTCATAATTTTAAAAAAGCAGCAGAAAAATAGAATATGCATTGCTGATATGTGTATAAGTTTGTAGGAAAGAGAATAGCTGTGAGGAGTGTGATTTGAGGTATGTTTGAGAGTTGGTTAGTAATACCCTTTATTTTGAAACAAAAAGATCAGCGGAATTTAACAAGAGAAAAACCTCGATGAGACTTGGAAGATTACTTCAATACACGTAGACACGTTATTCTCTTTTAAAACCCTTGGGCGTCTGTTTCTGGATAGCAGAAATGTCACAAGGTGGAGGATTCAATACTCTTACATATCCCAGTACGAGAGATACAGAAAGTGAGATATGGAGGCAAGGTACTCTATTGAAGAAGTGGTCGATAATAAACACTTGGAAATAAAACGTTATTTTACTTAGAGTAATTTGCGATATGTAAAAAAAATGTAGTAATTAATATTCATATCTAAGAAGCGAAAAGGCCGACATATGGTGAAAACAACGAGACGAATCACGACAACTCGAATAAATAACAGGTAAATCCCTGTTTCACTAAGTGTAAGGGTTAGGCTTAGAGCTGATTTACTCCTACACACATAAAAATACGATCTTTAAATAGCACGAAAGACAAAGATAGTGTATGTAATAGTGACAGACAAAAAAATAAACAAATAAAATAAAAAATCAATGACAAGCACAACTCACAGGCAATGCATCCTAAGCCAAACTAGAAAACAAACAAATAAGAGAAACACTGCTCAAAAAACAATCTTAAACACCTTGACCACCACTAGGGAATAGGCAAAAAACAAGACATATGACAAGCTACCGTCTATGATTAGGCTGTAGCGTGATTTCATTGACTTTTGCTCTAGTAGGAGGTCGCGAGATGGGCTCTTAGAATTTTTAATAAATGAAATTTGAATGACAATAGAATGAGGATAAAACTACGTTTGTGCTCGATTATATTGTAATCGAATAGTTGGCCCCCCCCATCTAATTTGAGCCTTGTGTAACAACTTTGTTCTCAATAAGCTTATTAACAAAAACAGTTGATAGTGAAATGTATAAAAAATAATATAAATCTAATTGAGAAAAAAACAAATAAAAAAACACAAAACAAGTGATGTATATCAAAGTAATATACAAAGATAAATTCTTCGTAAGAAAAAATAAATTCTATTATAAATTCTATAGCAACACTCAACCTACAACGTAAGAAAATTCCTACTTAAATATTGCGGAAATCGCACAAAGTAAGCGGGGAAGTTTTCTATGCAATGGATAGCATAAAAAGGCTAAATTGTCATTACACGATTTTCCAGATTTACAGACCGCAAAGATGCGAAAATCTAAGTGAGGCTAGTGAAAGGAAAGAGAATAGGGAGAGAAGATCAGAGTAGGAGAAAAAGTATATAGAAAATATATATTGGTTAAATTCATTTTGACAGAAGAGCATTGCAATGACATTGACTCTTTAGTGAGAGCAAATTTAGTTCGTTTTATATGGCTTAATATGATTTGTTTCTAATTTCAAGGATTAATTTCGTAGTCTTGTCTTGAAATCGTTCTAAGGTTAAATATATATATTTACCAAGATAAGAAAAATTGAACCTAATTTTGCATGAGAAATCTGAAGAGCGTTTCGTATTGCGTTGGAAAATAATACGCTCGAATCATTTTCCAAGTTACATTGCTTAATACTTCCGATGCATTTTGGTGACTTAATTGCATTATCATGCATTTATCGGCATTAAATATTTTCTGCTATTTTCATCGATTACCTCAGTCTATCTAAATCGCTTTCTAAATTTACTACACCGTGATATTTTACATATCTTTTCTAATTCTGCGACAAAGATAAATTTCAAGATTTCGCATTGGAACTTACGTGCATGATCATTAATACATTTTGTGGAAGCTGGTCTCACAAACCAACAGGCTCCCCGCGAAAAACGCATAACCTGCCTCAAATTCCCCCATATTTCCAGTCCAGAGTTGCAAAACCTCCCCCACAAACAGACCATTAGACGTATACATAGTTTCGGCTAGATACCATGCTCAAGATCTGGTAAGAATTCACAAACGGAAACGTAAAAGCTGCAGCATCACTAATCACTTAAACCACCTATTCATCATAAAGAACAGTTCTAATCTCACACACCTTTCCCCAACTACTCTTAATACCATTCCCCGGACATTTTCCTCTTCTTACTCGACATAGCCACCAAAATATGCCCGCACTCTCTTACTGCATTATCCTCTAACAACATCCCCCAAATTACCCAAAAAATCACATACCTCACCAAACCCAAGCACTTACACTAGCTACACACATCAAAGCTAAATGAGACCTCTTCAATAGCTATATTAAACAACTTCGAAGATTCCCAATCACTTAGTTTAGAAATAGACCTGCACCCTACTTGACAAAATTCCTCAGCCAACAAAAATTACATCCCGAGGAGAAACATGACACTATAAGCCAAATTTCTCCAAAATATGAAGGCTAAAATAATCATGTACAGTGTACGAATACACCCATTAATCCAAAATACCACCGACAACATTAAAAATAGATCACCAAATATCCAAGTGTTGCTTCCACGATAAAAAATAAGACACTGTCAGCCCTACCCGAATACAATAAATTACAAAAAACATCACTAAATACAGGAAACATCTTAGGGGGACTTGTTAAGTAATAAATCGGTGACCCACACACATGAATCAACCCTCACAAACTCAAACACACTCATCTTCACCAAACAGGCGAACTTACTTATACAGCACTATGTAAATATCAACAAAACAACTTCTGACCTCTTTCACCGCAATAATGGTATCTCTATGGATCTGACAACATATCAAACATTCTCTTAAATCACGTTGGTAGAAGAGGCAACGACAACCTCACACAAACCTTCAATCACTGTATTCCAAATCTATGGAATTATGAACGCATAATACTCATTCTCCAGCCTGCCCTATACGACCTAATATTTCGACTCTGAGCCCCTTCCAAAATCATGTGAAATACATATATCTACATTCAAAATACACGCAAGACAACAAATTTGGTTAAAATAAAAACACCCTTTTGAAATGAAGAGAGTTGAGTCAGTTCAGCCCCCGTCCAAAAGTATCAGTTTAATCATACGCTAAGAAGACAAGAAGAAGGCGGCTGCCTCAAGAAACGTCTACATCTCTCCTGGAAACTAAGGTCACCAGTTTTCGCTCATTAACGAGTAAAAATTCAACCCAGCTTACTTCTTCAACAATGGCTAGTTTTCCATTCAAAGCCTATTGGTTTACTACAAGGGTCGCGAAACTTTTTTCACAGTAGGCCAGATAGCTGAGAGAATGACAAACGCGGGCCGCATAACCATTTTGTTCAATACAATATAATGAATACACAAAAAATAAAGACAGCCAACATATTTATTTACCAATACACAAAATACAAAATACACAAAAACAAAGACAAAGAACATATTTATTTACCGAAAAGTTATCAAAGCAGGAGTCGTTAGCAATAAGATAGTATTATCACACCCAGTGTGCACATATCCGAGTCTCACAAACTAAGCAGCCATAAAGGTTAGTGAGATTTGTGAGACTGGCGCATAGCTTTTAAGATATCATGAATATTTGCTTTGTAATTGCTGCATTGAATCAAGACAATTGCCCCAAATGTTCATCAGTCAGTCTCGTTCGATGCACTGACTTCACATACTTCATTTTCAAAAATGTTTGGTCACAGATATAAGTTATTCCAAACATTGATACCATACTAGAGGCAAATTTCTTCAACTCTGCAAACTCATCATCAGGTAAGCAGTGATAAAATTCAACAAGTTTTCTTTCTCTGTGTTTCGCTTTCAACAAGTAATTTGCTTGCAAATCGATATGCTCCAACTATAGTTCGACTGGAACGTCATCAAGGTTGCAATCAAACGGATTCTGGAAAAGAAGAATGTCACTCTCAATTCTGCAAAGATCTGAAAATCTCTCCAAAGAATGCTTATGAAATCATGAATAAGCTTCTTCGGAAGCTCGAGGTTGACACCTTCTGTGATTCCAGAGCGAAAATCTTTTAAACACTGAAAATGAGAGAAGTTTCCTCCTTCCAGTTGTGCTTCAAACAATGATAGCTTTCTCCGAAATCCCTTGGTGATTCTGTAGTGATCACAGATAAGGTTATCCTTTCCCTGAAGTTTCAAGTTCAATTCATTCATGTGGAATGTGATGTCAACCAAGAAATAACAACTTTGACAGCCAGCTAGGATCTAACAGAAATAGATCAGCTCTATACTTTTCGGTGAGGAAAATATCTAATTCCTTCAGAAGTTTATAAAAATTAAACAGGACTTTAGCCTAGTTGAGCCACCTCACTGATGTGTGATGAGGCAAGTTACAGAGTTCAGAATCAATTTCTTAAAGTAATGCTTGGAACTGCCGGTGATGAATTGCATGAGCTCGAATGAAGCTCACTGCAGAAACGACTGGTTTCAGTACGCAATAAATATATATGCAGTGTATAAACAGAGCACCTGAGAGTTGTAAATCTTCCAACTTAATCCTATTCTGCCCAACAGACCCTTTCTCACACCAGCCATGTTTTTCCCTCCATAAACTGTAACATATCGAAACTGATTCCACCGAAGGTTATAGTCTTGCAAACCTTTCTCCACTTCCATGAAAATGTCTTCTCCAGTTGTTGTTCCGTGCATGCTGCAAACAGATGCCAACTCTTCAGTGATCTGAGAGTCCAAATTAACACCACGAATGAACACGAGAAGTTGTGGCGTACTCGAGAGATCAGTAGACTCATCTAGTGCTAGAGAATACCAGAAGAAGTTCCTAGCTTTCTCGGTCGCACTATGTTCTGTCCAAGTTTTTCTGTTATCGGAATAACAGAATTTGCTGAAAGGCTGATTTGAAAACATATTAGCCTTCTCATGACAAAATTCTTTTGCTGCTTCCATCATACACTCTTTGATTTAGTTATCGTCAGTGAAAGGGTTTCCTTGCTCTGCCATCTTATGCACTATTTTGTAACTTGTTCCAATGAAATTCATTTTCAACAAACACTCTTGTGAAGACAGACTTTTGAGATTCAAAACTACGTTTCATGAACTCAAATTTCGCAGAACGTACCTTTCCAGAAAACTTCAAATCTGTTGAAAGATGTTTTGTTTTATAGTGACGCTGAAGATTGCACTCCTTCAAATCGGTAACACTCTTGTTGCATATTATGCAACTAGCCTATGGGTTGTTCGTTTTCACAAAGAAGTACTTTTCTCCACATTCTTCACTGAAAAGGCGACACTCAGAAACCACTTTTCTTTTTCTCGTAGCCATAACCATGAATAAAGAAAACAGAATCTGAAAATGATAAACAGTTGTTTAGAATTTTTATATAAAATATTTTTATTTACAGTGTAAATAAAAATATTTAACATGGCGTACTTATGTCTGTTCTTGCCTAGAAGAATTAAAGCGGCAATCAAATTTTCGACCCATGTTTTTTAACTATTACTGGTAGTAAAAATATTTGGTAAAAATTAATGAAATTTTGTGAACTTATTAAGAATGAATGAAAATGCATACCGAATATAAAGTGATAATCATTCAAATTAACTGAGTTATTAAAGTTCAAATTTGGCACCTTTTTTACGTCACCCGATAAATTTGACAAGTCAAAATTAAGTTTTATATTGATTGAAAAATTTTTCATCTTTAAAACCATCAGTGTGAGCATTAAATTCTACTGGGTATAAAAAAGTTTCAGAATTACCTCCTTTTAAAAGAAATTTGTAACGTCAAGTAAGCATGTGTAAAGAAGTTTATATTTGGAAAATAAACCTTCCATACAATCCAAGACCAGTTGCCCTTTTAAGAAAATAAGCATCTAATATAAAAACAACCCTTTAAAATAAAATAAAAAATAAATCATAATTAATAATAAATGAAAAAAAACAAGAAAAGTATGCATGTAAGTGTACCTACACAACTTAAGATAAAAAGAATGAGTCCAATATACCTATATGTGTACAATATGAAAAATCAAACTCACCTTGAGGAACTTTTAAATTTCAACACTGAATTGATAATTTTTTTTCCTAAAAATTAATCACAATCTTAATTTAATAGAAACGATCAAAAGGGTAAATAAAAAAGTTAATTATTTCTCCTGACCTATAGTGGAAATAACTCTCGTGGGAGGTGGGGCAATAGGCGGAGTGATAAAGGAGTGGAGATAATAGAGGTAGGAGGTGGGGAAATAGGAGGAGCGAAGCAATAATACCTATAAGTGTGTTAGAATTTTACACACTGAATATTCTACCCAAATAGTTTTAGAAAAGATAATAATTTTATGCAAAGTTGCAAGTGGCAATGCGCAAGTTATATACACATAATTATATTTTAGCTCATTTGTGGCACAGTGCCTTGCGGGAAGGATGAACTAACCTCGTGGGCTGGAGCCGGTGATGGAAGATTGCTTGCATCAGTTCAAATTCAATTAACAAATGGCGACGGTTGTGTTCGGTTGTATAATGAGAGCGCTCAACGTTATTTCAAATGCTGCATGGCAAATTAAGCTTCTTCGAAAGAGTGTGAAAGGGAGAGATTAGACAATAATAAAGACGAGGAAGATAATGAATCATATAATTATAGTCATCCTTTACTACATTTTAAATTTTTTAGAGTGAAATCTTCCGACAGAAAACAAGTAAAGTGTGTATGTACATCATGCAATGACGAAATATTTGCGGCAAACAATGCACTTCCATTATACGCATTCATTTGAAGGTAAGAATTTATTAAAGCTAATTATATGATGCTTAATCGAATTGACAAGTGTCACTATTTTTTATTTATAAAATGGCAAAATTGCAAGTAGTGAATACTAAGAAGGTCAAACAATCTGTTGTTGATAAGCTGAGTGTATATTTTATCATACAAGGTGTGCATTCCCTATCAACCATGGAGCAACCAGCTTTTGTGAGATTAATTTAAGGTGAGTTCTGAGTTACAAATGTTTACAATTATAGTATTCGTAGTACAGGTGAAGCTCTTATAACGACCCAATATTAAAGCGTTCGAATAATTGATCACTACGTAGGCTATATAGCGAATTTAAATAAAGGAAGACATATACAAACAACAGAGGTTAATATATTGCAATAATTTTATGAGAATCCACCTACATATATTTTATTAAAGCACGCTATGAGATATTATTGAATGAAGATTTTTCATGAATAATTAGTACAATTATTGATCGATTATATTTAGTTATTAGATGAAGTCCTATAACGATGTATTTCGTTATAGTAGAAATACCTGTATATCATTATGTCAAAACTAACATGCCCACCCGTCAAAAATGAAGGAAATAAAGCTTGATAATGTATATATTCGTAATAATACTGAAATAAAATATTTTACTATGTAATTCTTAATATGAAGGGCTAATAATATTTTAGGAATTAATGTACCAGTCATATATAGCTATAGGATATTCAGATAGATACATTTTATATATAAAATTTTATATGCATGCCATATATTCTCATTTCACTGTAAAAATCAATTTCACTCACATTAATCACACATTCCACTACCGCAGGCCGAAATTCTTTAGTTGACGTCACTTCAAGCAGTATGCTAGGCCAAAATCTTATAGAAGAAGAGAAAGTAACAAGACTTCTACTGAAGAATAAATTAGACAGCACCGCTTACTTATGTCTTACTTCAAATATTTGGTCAACTCGTCACCGTAATTTTCTGGGCGTTACAGTTCATTGGGCATGTTAAGAGTTTGCTCTTTATGAAATTGAAAGTGTGTTTACAGTTAGGGAGTTATCAGCTCTTGGCCGAGAGCAGACCTATTTGTTGGTGGAATATATCTCGATTATATTAATATGTAAAATTTATGGAAACATTTATGAGACAAACATTGGACTGTTATTTCATTTTTTTCAGCTGAAAAAGCTGCTCTCTTCCATCACAGGGGAGTATTGGTATGATGTAGCTTCAAAGGAGAACATAACTTCATCAAGATAGCTGAACATATGGAGAATATTATCAATGAATAAGATATCCGCCTGCAGAAAATCACAAGCACCGTCACTGATAACGGCTCTAATTTTGTAAATCTTTTAAGGAATTTGCAGTCACTGCTACAAATGTGTCCAAAGATTCATAAGAGGGAATCCAGGTAGGTGAATAAGATCAGGGTAAGCACAAGCTGGAGGATAGTTTCTCAATAAGAATTGCCTTAGATCAGGAAGAAGACCTTTCGTCTGACCCATGCAGCTTCAGCCTATTTAAGCATGTACGCTGTGCTTCACGCACACTCAGTCTCGTCCACACAACTGATGCAAAACAGACACTGAAAATATCTTCTTTTGTAAATATCATTCATGTTGAGATCAGGAGATGCTCAGCATTATGGAACAAAACTGGTCGTCCGAAATCAGCAGAGATTATCTAAGCTGTTATCAACTACTCATTAAAGATGCATTGCATTACAAGGTGGAGCTGTCTTTTTGATGCATTGTCATTACTTTTAAAACACACGGACAAATTAAATCAACTCATGACGTACCTTGAACTTCCAGTGTTCAGAAGTCACTAAATTGAATTTCTTGGGGAGTATGTCTCAGTTTTGGCTCCTATTGCAGTGGCAATTGATCGCTTACAGAGAGAACAAAACTGTTTTTTATGGATGATTTCTCCCTATTTTGCTCACTGTGGAGAAAAGGCTGAAGAGCCTTTAGGTACGTTCTCTAAAACTTTGCCAACCTCTTCTAAGTGCAGTAAATAAGGGCTTTTTAAAGCGCTACAAATCTTTTTTAACCTTGGCAAATGAACTTGGCAAATGTAGCCAGCGTTACAGATGCCATTATTGAATCAAAAAGCCATCCATTCTTCAAACTCCTCTGGTAAAATGTCAGTATTTAATGAGACAGTTCAAGCCACCAAGACTCTGTTAAAATAATTATGATTCAAGTGATTGATAATTTAGCAGAAGGACCCGAAGTTGAATCATCCAGTGACAATTAATTTAGATTTACAAAACCCACTCAATCACGATCAACCGCAGATTTAGAATTGTTCAGTTACCTTCATGATTCAAATAAAAGATTTCAAAGTTTAGATAGATATCCAAACATAAAAAAGTTATTTATTAAATACAACATTACCCTTCCGTCGTCAGCTCCGGTGGACCAGCTCTGCTCTTTAGGAGGATTGACCTTATCTCCAAAACGGAGTTCTTTACCTAACGAAAGATTTCAGCAACTGATATTACTTAAATGTAATGCTGATATAAATAGCCTAACTGAAATTTCATTCTATGGAACTTTCTTTTTTTTTTTTGTATTACCTAAGTCCAATTGGTATCAAATCCTACATTAGTAATTATAATATACAATTTCATTTTAATGGATACTTTATTGTTGTGATACCAATGGTCTTTATCGATTGTCATTATATATCATGTATTTGAAATGTATTTAAAAATGTATCTAAATACATTTAATGTATTTAGCATTTAAATAATAAATACATTTTAAAATGTATTTAGTATTTAAATAATAAATACATTTTAAAATGTATTTAGTATCTAAATACATTTTTCTCAGGTATTTAATATTTAGTATTAAAATAATTTAAATGTATTTAGCACCCATCTCTGCTTCCAAATAGTGGCTTCCATTCGCTATACACGTTTGTAGTAGAATTATTAATGTTTTTATCACCCAGCGAGTAAATTCCGGTGGTATTCCTGCAATTGTTTGTTGTATAGTAACCTATAATTTGTCAATCAATCTACGTTGAGCTTTGTATATTAGGTTTTAGGTAAACAGGAAAAAATAATCACAGAGGGGAAAATCGGTCGAGCGTGCGGTCCTCCAGTTAAGGAGATCAAGTGTCCAGGAAACATTTCTTTTAAAACTTCCTATATACTCGTATTTTGTTGCTGCGTGAGCGGTGTCACGATCATCTTGAAACTAAGCATTTAACTTTCAAATGTCTCTGAATTCTGGCTTAAGAAAGTTTCGTAGCATCTCCACATATAAATTAGATGTTTTAATAACTGCTTGCCCTCCCTCTTTTAGAAGGTAAAGGTCCCAACACAAACAATTGAAGGAGTTCACCACATTAGGATGGGTCCATACTTTGAGGCAACCATATATTTTCATTAAATTCTTTAATGAGGGATGCTTAAATGATATATTTTTCGGTGTAGATTTTGAAAAAGAACTTTATTTTGTTATACAATTGCTCCTACCTACATCAATTTCCATTTAAATAAAAGTAAATTTTTTCCTTTTGTCACGAGCTAATGTAACCTATTTATATTTAATCCAAGGTCACAAAAACACAAAGTAACTTCAAATGTACATGTTTATCGAGTGAGACAAGTATATGCAAACTCCACATATAGCTGCACAGGTCACTCTGGGATATATTCAAAAGTTAGACTTCACCAGAGCACACAGATCTTGCTTTGACTCATTCCTGGACATCAGACGTCTACTTGTCTCTTGTGCCCTGATTCCTACATCCATCTTTTCATGTGATAAATACTTGGAAGAGGCTTCACTCAGTATTCTTTCAACCCTATTAATGCTCTCTGTGTGATAAGGCCAGTCAGGTACTTTCATAGGAGAGTCAATGATTTTTTTCAATTCAGAAGTACTTAAAGAGCAAATGAGAAGTGGCTCAGAAACATCATCTGACCAATTGATCAGATCTCCAATCCTGGTAGCAACACAATTGATGTCTGGTTTTCTTCTAAGCTTTACAAAGTAGTTTTTTAGTTCACTATCTGGGTCCCGTTATTCCATGATGATCTGGATTCTTTTCACCCCTTGAGTTTTCTCCGCCTGATCTCCAGAGTATAGGAGGGTTTAGAGGTTGGCTTCACTGTATGCATACCAAGCTGATATCATAACAGTTGGCAAAACAATATCCAACACCTACTTCTTCTTAGACTCAAGACAATGAAGTTGATATAGAATGTGCCTAGGTCCCTTGGTCGAAGAGTGCTTAATCTTAACGTTAAACTAGCATGGGGAATATACACCAATGATAAATTCAACAATCAGTGGTAGATTCTTAAAGGCTTTTGGTTTGATCTCATGCTTTGACACCCATAGCTGAAGAAGTCTGTTAGCTGTGGTCAGCCAGCGACTGTGGTTTACTGGTTCTATTTCCAATAGAGAAAGCCCTGTAGGAAGCACTCCATCTCTGATTGACCATACAATACTATAGCCGTAGTGTTGATCAGTGGAAAGATCTTGAACAATTTCCTTGTCTATCTTGGTAAGAGGAGGACTTGAAGATTTCTGAGTGAAACTTTGGTAGATATCCAAGTCTGTAACAGAGTCAAGGAGCTTTCCTATTGGTCCGGAATATTGTCAGATAGTGTTGGACCATTCAGGTTGATAATTAGATGACGGAGAGGGAGTTCACCAGTGTGCAGGTTACAGACCAACCAAACAAGCTTTCTGCCCAAATGGAGCTCCATTTTTCACATTACTCCAGCATTTACACCTGTGTTTACATTCGTGGATTCTCCTCCGATGACCATTAAGCGTTTATGCTAACATTTTTGCCTTAGCCATCCAAACATAGCATTAGTGATCTTCTCTGCATGTGATTTTTCTTTTATAGCCTTTTGTAGGACAAAGTGGAAGAGTTAATTGCTCCCAGGCTCACTGATGACAGTGTAATGCTTCTCATTTGTTCTTGCTCGAAAGAATTTTTCACTTCTCTCTGCCTCTATCATAGAATTTTTCACATCAATTCGTTCATTTAAGAGAACACAAGAAATTCCCCCATCGTTCCTTAAGTTTTCCTCAAACTCATGTTCAATAACTGTCATTAGTTTTTCCTCTGTGCTCTCTTAATTTAATACCAGCAAGAGCAATATTTGAAAATTCATTATAATTCTTTCTATTCCTGGTGGAAGATTTCGTCTCTTACACAGCTTCAAAAGTTACTTCATTACCCAAACTGTTGTCACCATCAGAATTTTCTGCCTCCAGATCTTCACCTTCTGCCAAAAAATGCTCAATTTCTTTTCTTGCTGCTTTTCTGCTAAAACAGCGCTTTCTTTGTTACTTTCTCTATTTTCTTCTGCTATGCTTTTTTTTCTTTCCTTTCTGAAGCTCTTATTTGTCTATTAAGCTCTGGAATATCAGGACCTCCAATTTGAAAGGTATCTTTACTTCCAACCCTCTCCTTTTGTCCTTTAATAAAGGCTACTTCCCTAGTAGGTATTTTTTTCTCTTTACTACAACAGCCATTAATGTGGGCTTTAGTCTCACAACCATTACAATCTACTTCCCTAAAACTGGAAATTTGATATTTGCATGTCAATATATCAAATACCTTATCTAGTTTTGCAATGAACCTCTCTTTTACTTCAATTTTTCCTTTACCAAGGGAAACTTTTACTGCCTCCTTCCACACCTATTTAAGCTTTGCTATTATTGTGACCTTTTGATTTACAAGAGGTGGTTTGAAGAGATTATTAGTTTGGTTCACTGATTAATCAAGCCCTGATACATGTCTTTTACTAGCTGGTCCACTTCATAATTTCTCCGGTCATCTTCACTTTGCTCCCTTGGGTAGATGCCGGACCTCAAATATCTCTTATTGTTGGTAACTCAGACACCATCAACTTTTGCCCAGTCCCAACAAAATTAGTCAGATGAGAATTTGATTTGGACCTTGTCTTGATTTCGCCATTGGAACACTAATATCAGGTATATCTGCAAATGAAATGATGGCACTTAGATTAAGAAATAATCTCTACCAAATAATTATGATATTCTAAAATGATCCACAGCCTTTAATAGTATTTAAATAAAATGCAAATGCTCTATAAACAATTACCAGTTACAATAGTTATCAGAACTGGCAACACTACTGGAATATTGCCTCCCTCTTTGTAATGAGTACTGGCTACTTCCAATTTTGGAGTTAGACCAAATTAAATTAAGGGTCATTTTTAGCAGGTTTCCTACTTCTCATGTCTTTGTAATACATTTTTTTAGACAAATATCTCTCAGACTCCATAAATGTATTGATGATAGAAAACGGTAAATTTGATCTATTATGGGTAACTAAAATAATAGTAAAATATAGTAAATGACCCAGAACTAACAATATTTCTACTTCAAATTGATGTAGGTTAGATCAATCAAAATTTAAGTTTTCTGCCAAATGTATATTCTTTTTACCAATATTCATCATTTGAATACCCCTCATCACCAGTTTCATAAAATTCTAGAGTATGACCCACCATATCACCACATAGTATCATTCCTGTGGTGTCAAAGTCTACCTTGAAGCTGTTTAAGAATGTTTTCTGAGCAATAGTGAAAATTCTGCTTATTGTCGCAGCCAGACTAATGAAAATGGGTTTCGTCACTCTATGAGGAGAACACCGTTTCTTGGAAAATTATTAATTATATCCTGACAGCATGAAAAGCTGTTTTCTAGTTGCTTTCATAAACTTCCTGAATCAAGAACCATGAATTTGTATGCATGCAACTTATGATCGGTGTCTAATATTTTTTTGACAGATAGACCAGAAAATCCCAAAGCAGAGACATTTTACCGAATAAACGTCTAGATTAAAGATTATACATTAAACGTCTTATAAATTCACGACGATAGTCAATATCCTCGTTGTTTTCAGAGTAAAATTAATGCCATAGCAAAAACTTTAATACCAGCAGGTGAAGCAGTTTCTATAACTGTTTAAATATTCTAGGGACTACTCTTGCTTGCATAAACACGGCGTGTTTCTGCGAGGAACGAAGTTAGACAGAGAGGCGTAAGACATCTGGCGTCCCATGAGAGACTTGGAATGTAGCCGTGTAAACAGCCCCAAGTCACTGGTGCCTCACAGTGGTTGGGGGGAGGGGTAATAGTTTTTGTTTTCGACTTTCCACTGAGGGATGATAATTGAGCACAATGGAGGGGAGGGTTGCTCGACAGGGTTTCTAACTGATTGACGTTCTGGGGGCCATAAACTATGGTGATATGGCCAGACTATCTGGAAATCTTTGCATATTTGATCTATCTTGGGCTAACCTCTACATCTTCATTCAAATTATTTACATTTGTTATTGTAAATACTTTTTTGATATATTTCGTGGTAAAGTCTTTTGAGAGATTTTCACTTAATTCCTATACTACATGTCTTGGTTTGTCACTTAACACGCCTTCAGAATCCTCAAAGACGTGGATTTTCTCCCTGATCGATTTGCATTTTTCAACATATCTTTAAAATCCCTTATGTAGTTTCACATTCAATAGGAACATAGTTCTTTTTGTTGACTACTCAGCCTTACGATCCGTATGCTTTCTTTTTTGTTGTATTTATCCAGGGTTTGTCTAAAAATTAGTAGACTCGGTTTATAATTTTCAACATATATTTATAGGATAAAATGATTGTTAAAATTTTGCCGACATTTCCTGTGCATTAGGAGTGTTAAAAAATGGGTGGTGGCATTTTGTCCTTGAGGTCGAGGATAAGAATCTTCATTGTCTTAAGAAACATTTATGAAGACGCCTGTTCGTGAGTTTGTTTAGAGTGTACTTATTTCTGCACCTTCAGTAAGCACACAAACTTCATAATCCTTCAGTTGGGTATAAAGGCAGTGTTAAATCGAGACGATGGCCATTGAGTTTTTGATGGAAAAATCGTTCGCCTGTTCTGCCGTTGAGGACTTGGCAGAGTTTTGAAATCAGTTATCCTTCTCTACGAGCTCCACCTAACCGTCCCCACCGTGAAGCTGAGTAATGGAGGTAACCTCCGTAGTAAATAATGTTAGCTTTTTTAAAAGACATCCGGACGGAGATTGGAACTGCCGACTTAACAGTTGTCGGGCAATCGCGGATAGTAGAGTGATGATGCGAGAAAATAGAAAAACTTTCATTAATAATTCGATAAATATTTATATCCGTATAGGATCTACACTATTCCCCATTGGTTAACGAAAATGTAAATTTTCTACCTAATTTTCATCACTGGTCAAAAGAAAATCCAAAATATGATTGCACATCGGCTCAACTACTCATTGATAAAGAAAGTTATCACTCATCGAGTCTATTAGATGCTTTCCTTCGTGAAATTAATGCCGTCATAGAATATGGTTCTTTTTCAACTATGGTAAAGTTTGTAAGAAAATACTATCATCATTTCCATGTTGCCTTGGGGACTGTTCAAAACAGCGAGAAAAATTTTAGTACGATATTGTCATTTTATGCAGCTAAAAGCTTAGTTTTATATCTTTATTTACATTTTTCTTTATCACCTTTAGATTACTTATCATGCAAAATAGTTGAGTTGTTTTCCTTTTTGTTCCAGGTTGAGAAGTACGAGAATGGGTGAAAGTGGTCGTTTATTTATATTTTCTCCCACAAAGCATAAATCTTAAAAATGAATGAAAGGTTAAAACAAAACAGAGAAAGAGCACTGTATTGAGAGAAGATGTGATGAATGCAGATTTTCCTATATTCATCAGTTGTGAGTAAGGGATGCAAGTCACTTGTTGTCTTCTCCTGGTGTACTTTTCATGTGTCTGTGTTCCGTTAAGTGGTTTTACGATGGCTTTTACCACTCTTGCATATACGTATCTTTTCTTCTTCTTTTTTGCTTCTCTTTACTTTCTTTCCATTATTTTCCTTTTGGGGGGATATGGTATAACCATGGTTCTGTGTGGCCCGTTAGAGTTTATGGACTTTTTATGGTTCTTTGCAATCTCTCAATTCGTCTTTTTTTGTCTGCATTCTGAACATATTTGTCGTAGGGTGACATCGATGCTAACCGAGGGTTGACCCTACAATGACGCGGGAAGGAAGCACGCCAGAAATTGGGATATAGATCCCAGTCCGAGGGTTAAATAATAAAAAATAGAGAGTGGTTGGCCTAAATAATCAATTCTTATAGGTTCTTGGTTCAGGGAAACTGATTGTATAAAAATAACTTTACTATATACAAAGAAACTATGATTAGCAAAGGTAAATAAATGACAATAAATAAGATGAGATCCGGGGTACCAAACGAGAGAGGGAGGATACAAATGACTCGACGGGGATGAGAGTACGAGAGAGGATCTACGGTGATTGCTTTCAGGAAAAAAGGGAGAGTGCAAATGACCGGGAACCTCACGTAAAGCCTAATCGACTGGAGGCTTTGGATACGACGAGTAAGCGGGGCGCTGCAAACTTCCACTTTCAAAATTCCTGCTTCTTTAACCTCGCTGAAAAATGAACGAGGAAGTACTCCAGACGAATTATAATTAGAGCAGGTTGGTTTATTTTTGTAGCCATAGTGTAAATGAATATAGTCAGGACGATTTTTATTTATCTAGCGTTCTATGGTTCTTTATTTTCTTGACTACTTTGAGCACTTTACGAACGCCTAGATTATATAATGGACACATAATTGTCAGCACATTAATATAATGTTGGGTTCGTAGTCTTAAAGACCCCATTATTTGCACTCCTTAATGGAACTTCATTCCGGGATTCCCTCTCTCCTAATTTGAATCGGAATAGGCGCTGTAGTGGTAATGTTATGTTGCTTTTAGTTTGGATAAACGTGTAAGTTAAAGTGGGCAAGAAAGTGTATATTTTAGACAGGATTATAATTTACGTTATCTATCCAGTTTACGGAAAACAAAAGAAGTTTCCAATCAATACAATAGAAGCATAGATCTTTTCTTTCTTCTTTCCTTATAAAAATCTCTGCTTGTATCGCTTGACCGATTTTCCTCCTCAGCCAACTTTTGAGCTTACTTTAGCGTATGAGGTTTAATTATTGAAACTGAGTTCCCTGCTTCTATCCGGTGCTTAGTCTAACACAGAGGGTACTACATCAAATCGTCAAAGTAGAACCGTTCAACATTGTTATAAAAAAAAAGCGGAAAATATTTATAGGAAAACCAATTGACTTCCTGCAATCTTTGCAGAAAAAATCAGAAACAGAAAAAATAATCATATCAACTCCACATTCCCAAGTGAAAAAAATAAACAGGGACTAGTACAAGCATCATTGTGGATTCGAGAGAAACAAATAAAAAAAGATCAAAGAAGTGAAATGCTTCCATGAAGTTAACCGGCATTGAAAAATCCCCCTGATGAACACTCCAACCGATTAAGACAAGCTACCCAAAGAAAGTGAACACAAACATGGCTACCCAATCAAGTATTATTAAAGTAAACATTCACCTTAAGGTGAAAAAAGTGCAACCCGATAGCCCAGCATATCTGACTAATTAGAAGTATTTAGTTAGATTGAGAACAGTGGACTATTACAAGGCTCAGAGTATATTCCTAGTGATTGAAAAAAGAAAAAAGTAAAATGAAGTTAGTGAATAATGTTAGTCATGTGGAGTAAATTTAGCCTTCAACTTACATAAGAATCTTAACAATGGCATGATTGCTACAGTACACACAAGTTGAAAGGGGATAAATGCTGACAGAGATTAGTTCACTTTCCCGAGGACTACGATAGGTTGCGATTACATAGGTGTAGAACAAAATGGTTAAAATGGAAAAGAATAGAGAAGGAAAGGAACAAGTCCTTATAGGGATTCCATGTTTTAAGTAGGCATATAAACAATGTTTCTATTCTATTCTATTCTTCTTTCCTCCACTGATAAAAGGGATGAACGAGAAAAATTCTTCTATCCTACTATACATTCATTTTAAACCCTTTTTCATATCCTCCCCCTCTTCTCCTTATTCCCAGGGTTCCCGCACCTTCTCATTAAGGTCAACCAAACATAGTAGCACATGAGAGAGAGAGAGTAACTGCCAAATTCTTTTATTTTTTACAAATTGCAAGCGTTTAATTGTGTGAGATTTCCGTAGCAAAGGTTTCATTGACACTGACTGTTCCATACAAGCCATTCTCCAAGGGTATTATAGAAACAGTGGATCTTGAGATCATTTTCAAGATGTACTGATCTCATGTATATGAATTGACGTGCTATTTTTCTTCTGTTTCGAAGGTTATTTCATAAAATATACTTAGAATATTTGTCTAAGAGTTTTATAATACTTATTGTATATTTGTAAGGATCAGCACCCCTAGTGTATCTTTAACAGCTTCGCCCTACTAGTTTTTTCCATATCGTTGTTTTCCTTTACAAGTTTTGCAGAGACCTGGAGGAATATACCTATGTATTTGTAAGATGGACTTAATAATTTAATATATAGAACTTTAATTAGTTCTTAACATATGTTTTTTGGATACACATCCTCATGTTAAAGATCACTCAACCTATGATCATTTGCTTCAATCAATTTTAGTCGACATCTATAAATTATATAAAGTTATTAGGCCCATACCGTAAATATGCAAAGATGTAAATATGGATTTATGATTTCATTTCTTCTGAAAGTTATTTGTGGAGAAAGAAATAAACGAGACACTTTTTATATTTACTCGGGACTCAATGTTCAATATCAATTCAGCTAAATATTTTATCTGCTTATTGTCTTTTAAAATTGATTTTATATTGTGATGTTTTCCCTGTTGCTGGTTTTTATATTTGTTATATTCTAAAATTTATTGTTTAATCTCCTACAAAAAGAGGTGGCAAGAGAGCTTATCTTTTATTTCTTTAACTTTGGGTTTCCTAATTTTTACAAGCAAAGTATGACATTGATATTCTTAGGGTCCTTATCTACTATGAAGTAGGTTGCGGAAACAGGTGAGGAAAACAGACAACTTTCGTGATGAATATTATGAATGGAATGCTTCGTTCCTTTTTCGGTGATGATAGGTTGCAGTACAACGCGATTCAAGAATTTTGCGCCAAGACAAGGGATTCTTGCTCCCCTGGTCCTGAAGGTTCTCAAGGACTCCGTGGAGTCAGCGGTCCTCAAGGAATCAAAGGCGAAATTGGTGACAGAGGTCTTCCAGGGATCCAGGGGCCGAGAGGTCCAACGGGACTTCCAGGAATACCTGGGCCTCCTGGATTGAATGGACGAAAGGGAAAGATAGGACCGGCAGGTAAGGCTGATTATTATATTGTGAGATCTGATTGAGGTTCATTCGTTTGGTGTAGTGTGAGAAGTTATTTAATGGAAAGGACACTAATATGCCATTTCTAATTGTTCATTATGCCCATTCGTTACCTATTAATTTAACTTCTTTATATCCTCTGTTCTCTCCCTCCATATTACTTATAACAAAAGTGCGGTTATAGGAGATAAAACGAACATTCAAGGTGGTTACACTGCTTTAAATTTGAAATACCATTTCAAATGACTTGAGGGATTTTATAGGTAGGTCTTTATTTCTGGAAGTAATTGTTTATTTTACAAGAGAGTCACTGCACCAATCAACCAAAAACATTAAATTGCTACCCCGGGAATTCTGATCTACTTTAGTTATTATGGTCCTATTACATTAATTTAAGAGCATTTTTCCTTGTAAACTTACTCAAACACGTTCTCCCCAATGAGAGAAGTGGACTTAAATGCTTTGCTATGATTCGACAGTTTAAGTTGGATTTTCAAGGAACACTGTAAGTACGTGTGCGTGTCTTGTGGCTGGTAAATACAAACTAATATACGGAGCGTGTAAAGGGTAGCAGCTAATATGATAAAATACCCCTAATTAGGTTATATGGCCTTTATTTAGCGGATGAATGGTGTCCAATCATGCCGATAAAATTCACTGTTCTACAATGTTTTAAGTGTTTAGGAAATGGACATCATTCCTGTAAGAAATCGATCTCCTGAATCGAAAAATTACCTTTATTTTGATCTATCAGGTCTAATTTTTAAGTTATTGAACATCCTTTTATAATAAATATGTATATTAGGTTTGAGTCAAAATTCAAATGTTAATAAGTCTGTGTGTGAGTCAATGTCCATATGTATATAAGTATATGTGGGAGTTAATGTCCATATGTATATGTCATAAGTGTGTATAGTTTATAAATTAGTCACTATGTATGTGTGTATATCCACTACACTGGATTCTTTAATTTATCCTAATTCTAATTATTTTCTTCCAGATTTTTCAGATGTTGTGGTGAACTAAGCAATAGAAAATGAGCAAGATGTCCTCTTCCAAAAAATTGTGGGGTAAAAACTATAAGGACCTTTTTACCAACTTAATAGCAACTTTTCGTGATATTGGCGCGAATATGAGCATCAAAATGCATTTTCTTTTTCGTCATCTTTATCAATTTTCTAAAAATCTTGGAGATGTTAGCGACAAACAAGGCGAACGATTCCATTAGCACATCAAATAGATCGAAATTCGTCACCAACGACCTTGGGACGCTATGATAATAGCAGATTATTGCTGGGTTTTAAAATGAGGTACTCCTGTTGCTCAACATCAACGGTGCGCAAATAAACGTAAATTTATCCCTGAATTTTCTGCCCCAAATCTTTGCCAACCCGCATTTTCAACTTTTAATTTTTACTCGTGCTTTGTTTTTTTTTATGTGTTATGCTCTCTTAATTGTTTTATATTAATTTCCTCTTGTAGAATTAAAATAGTTTAATTAAAAAAGGGTCTTGTTTAATTGCACTAAAAATCACTAATATCAAGTAATTTACACCTTTGGAAATATTTTCAAGCGCAATTTTAGCATCTAATACAGCTAAAATGAAGATGAGGAGTGACAGAAAACTAGACCTGATGGAGGAAAACTGAAGTTATTTTCGAATTTAGGGGAAAAAATCACTTAACAATCCGTTTAAATATTTCCGGTACCAGACAAAAGATTATTTTTTGTTGTCCAGTGATAGCTATCAATTGAATCTCCCTCTAAGGCTTTGTAAATGGAAAAACGATTGCTTGCACATCATTCCAAATATTTGCTTGCATAGCTTATAACAACTTTACCATTAATTTAAAAATGGAATAGACCTCACTAGAGGTCTACTAGAAAGTACTAAGCCATTTCGCCCATTTCGAATAAATATTCTTTATTCCTTGTTGCACAATGCATATGAATAGTTTAATAATAAACAAATACTCGCTAGGAGTTTCTAAGATTCGGCATACATATTTACATATCTATTTATTCATTGTATTTGTTGTTGGTTCTATTAAGTTGTCCTTTTAGACCTCAAAAATTAAGAGTTTTCATTCTAGGAAGAAGATACGTGTTAGCATAATACAGGGTGTCCCGAAAGAACTAAATTTTAATTAATTGAAATATTAATAACGTTCATATGATTTCCAATATTTTGTTCTAAAGTTCATAGCGTTTTAAATATTAACATGAACCCGATTCCTTTACTTTGATTGAATCTTTGGTTCTATTTTACTTAACTATTATTGAAGAAAAATATGATAAGGTTGACATTTTTTCTCTGCTGTATTAAAAAAACACATTTGGTAGATTCAATAAAGAATAAAAGAATTTACATATAACCAGAGAAAAAGATATTTCAAGTGAGAAAAATTAAATATCTAAGATAAATGAAAGCAGAGAGGAAAACAAATCTAGTCCCCTCTCAATGCTTCTACAAATTTAATGTGAAGAAGGAAGTTCTAAGAGTATCATGCACAAAAGGTGTTCACAAATTAGAAATCCTCCCAAATATTTTAAACAGAATTAAAATATAATTATTTGGCTGATAACAAAAAACAAACATCCTGACAAAAGGTTAGGCATAGGATAATAGGGCGAGTCTTACTCTAGAAGTTTATGAAACTGGTGATGAGGGATATTCAAAGGACGAATATTTGGTGAAAAGAACAAACTTTTGGCAGAAAACTTAAATTCTGATTGATCTAACCTACATCAATTTGAAGTTGAAATATTGTTAGTTCTGGGTCATTTACTATATTTTACTATTATTTAGTTACCCATAATAGATTAAATTTACCGTTTTCTATCATGAATCCATTTATGAAGTCTGAAAGATATTTGTCTAAAAAAATGTAAAAATATATTAGAGAAACATGAGAAGTAGGAAACTTGTTAATAATGAACCTTGATTTAGTTTGGTCTAACTCAAAAATTGCAAGTGGCCAGTATTCATTACTCAGTAGAAGGTAATGTTCCAATAGTGTTGCCAGTTCTGGTAACTATTGTAACTGGTAACTGTTTATAGAGCATTTATACTTATTTAAATGCTAGTAAAGGCTGTAGATCATTTTAGAATAACATATAATTATTTGGTAGAGATTATTTCTAAATATAAGTGCCATCATTTCATTTGAAAATATACTTGTGATTAGTGTGACAATGGCGAAAATCAAAACAAGGTCCAAATCAAGTTCTTTGCGGACTAATTTTGTTGGGACTGGGCAAGAGCTGATGGTGTCTGAGTTACCAACCCTAAAAAATATTTTAAGGTACGGCATCTACCTGAGGGAGCAAAGTGAAGATGACCGGAGAAATTATGAAAAGGACCAGCTGGTAAAAGAGATGTATCAGGGTTGATTAATCAGTAGACCAAAGCTAATGCTCTCTCCAAACGACCTCTTGTAAATCAAAAGGTCACAATTATAGCAAAGCTTAAGGAGGTGTGGAAGGAGAAAGTAAAAGTTTCCATTGGTAAAGGAAAAATTGAAGTAAAAGAGAGGTTCATTGCAAAACTAGAGAAGTTATTTGATATAATGACATGCAAATGTCAAATTTTCAGTTATGGGGAAGTAGATTGTAATGGCTGTGAGACTGAAGCCTACATTAACCGCTGTTTTAGTAAAGAGAAAAAAAATACCTAGTCGGGAACTGGCCTTTATTAAAGGACAAAAGAAGAAGGTTATAAAATAAAGATACCTTTCAAATTGGAGATCCTGATATTCCAGAGCATTATAGATAATTAAGAGCTTCAGAAAGGAAAGAAAAGGAAAGGATAGCAGAAAGAAAGAGAAAAAGTACGGAGATAAGTGCTGTTTTCCTAGGAAAAGCAGCAAGAAGAGAAATCGAGCATTTTTTGGCAGAAGGTAAAGATCTGGAGGCATAAAATTCTGATGGTTACAACAGTTTGGGTGATGAAGTAACTTTTGAAGAAGTCAAAGAGAAGGAATCTTTCACCAAGAATAGAAAGAATTATGATGAATTTCCAAATATTGCTCTTGCTAGTATAATGTATGGTGTCGGATTGAGACCAACTGCAGCTAGAGCAACAGCAGCTTTAATAGATGCTGGATTCATCACTGAGGAAGATACAAGTAAAGTAATTGATAAGAATAAAGTTAAGAGAGCACAGAAAAAGCTAATGGCAGTTATTGAACATGAGTTTGAGGAAAACATATGGAAGGATGGGGGAATTTCTTGTGTTCTCTTTGATGGTCGAATTGATGTGACAAATTATATGATGTAGGTAGAGGGAAGTGAAAAATTGTTTCCAGCAATAACAAAAGAGGGGCATTACACTGTCATAAGTGAGCCTGGAAGTAATTACCTCTTTCACTTCGTCCCAAAAAAAGGTTAAAAAAGAATAATGACATGCAGAGAAGATCACTACTAATGCTATGTTTAGATGGCTGAGGGAAAGGGATTTGGATAAAAGCTTAATGCCCATTGGAGGAGACTCCACGAATGTAAACACAGGTGTAAATGCTGGAAGAATGTGAAAAATGGAGCTCTATTTGGGCAGAAAGCTTGTTTGGTTGGTCTGTAACCTGCACACTGGTGAACTCCCTCTCCGTCATCTAATTATCAACCTGGATGGTCCAACACTATCTAACAACATATATTCCGGGCGAATACGTAAGCTCCTTGACTCTGTTACAGACTTGGATATCAACCCAAATTTCACTCAAATATCTTTAGGTCCTCCTCTTACCAAGATACCTTAGGGTGTGGTTAAGATCTTTCCAACATATATTCCGGGCCAATACGTAAGCTCCTTGACTCTGTTACAGACTTGGATATCAACCCAAATTTCACTCAAATATCTTTAGGTCCTCCTCTTACCAAGATACCTTAGGGTGTGGTGAAGATCTTTCCAATGATCAACACTACGGCTATAGAATTGTATCGGCAATCAAAGATGAAGTGCTTCCTACAGGGCTTTCTCTATTGGAAATAGAACCAGTAAACTACAGTCGCTGGCTGACCACAGCTAACAGACTGCTTCGGCTGTGGGTGTTAAAACATGAGCTCAAAGGAAATGCCTTTAAAAATCTACGACTGATTGTTGAGTTCATTATTGGTGTATATTACCCATGCTAGTTTAACGTTAAGATTAAGCACTCTTGGACCAAAGGACTTAAGCACATTCGTTATTAATTTCACTGTCTTAAGTCTAAGGGGAAGGAGGTGTTGGATATTGTTTTGCCAACTGTTAAGAGATCAGCTTGGTATGCATACAGTGAAGCCATCCTCCAAACCCTCATATGCTCTGAAGATCAGGCGGAGAGAACTGAAGATTTGAAAAGAATCCAGATCATCAGGGGAGAAGGGGACCCAGATACTCAACTGTCAGACTCCTTTGTAAGGCTTAGAAGAACACCAGATATCAATTGTGATGCTACCAAGATTGGAGATCTGATCAATTGGTCAGGGATAGAAGAATCAAAGCACAAGAGACAAGTAGACGTCTGATGTCAAGGAATGAGTCAAAGCAAGATTTGTGTGGTCTGGTGAAGTTTAACTTTTGAATATTACCCAAAGTGACCCATGCAGCTATATGTGGAGGTTTGCATACACTTTTCTCACTCAATAAACATGTAAATTTGAGGTTACTTTGTGTTTGTGTGTGCTTGGATCAAATAACAATAGGATACATAAGATCGTGAAGAAAAGGAAAAATTTACTTTTATTTAAATGGAAATTGATGTAGGTAGGAGCAATTGTATAACGAAATATAGTTCTTTTTCAAAATCTACACCGGAAAATCTATCATTTAAGCATCCATGATTAAAGGATTTAATGAAAATATATGGTTGCCCCAAAGTATGACCCTCCCTAATGTGGTGCGTTCATTCAATTGTTAGTGTTGATGTCTTTACCCTCGAAAAAGAGAGAGGGCAAGCAGTTATTAAAAATCTAATCCGTATGTGGAGATGCTACGGAACTTTCTTAAGCCCAAATTCAGAAATACTTGAAATTTAAATGCGTGGTTTCAGGATGATCGAGACACCGCTCACGCAGCAACAAAATATGTAGGAAGTTTTGAAAGAAATGTTTCCTGGACACTTGATCTCCTTAACTGGAGGACAGCACGCTCAACGGATCTCGCCCTCTGTGGTTATTTTTTACTGTTTTACCTAAAAACTAAAGTATACAAAGCTCAACGTAGATTTATTGACAAATTATAGGTTACTATACACCAAACAATTGCAAGAATACCGCCGGAATTCACTCGCCGGGTGATGCAAACATTCAGAACTCTACTATAAACGTGTATCGCGAATGGAAGCTACCCTTTGGAAGCAGAGGTGGGAACTAAATACATTTAAATTATTCAAATACTAAATATTAAATACTGAGAAAAATGTATTTAAATACTAGATACATTTGGAAAATGTATTTAGTATTTAAATACTAAATACATTAAATGTATTTAGATACATTTTTAAATACATTTCAAATACATGATATATAATGACAATCGATAAGGACCATTGGTATCACAACAAAAAAATATCCATTAAAATGAAATTGCATATTATAATTACTAATGTGGGATTTGATGACAATTGAAATTAGGTATTACAAAAAAAAAAAGAAAGTTCCATAGAATGAAATTTAAGTTAGCTATTTAGGAGCGGCGGTAAATAAGTTTTGCGAATTGGTAGGGCAAAAGAGAGGAAGGAGGATGGCTGTTTGTGGGGGGGTTAGGACAAGTTATGACAAGTCAAAACCTGCAGTCGCACGCTCATTCCTCGTCTGTTTTTAAGAAGCAGTAGCTGGTCGTAGATCGTCAGTCACAAATCTTTCAACAATGGAGAAGGTTGAGCACCGCGCAGTGATCAAACTTTTGACCAAGAAAGGCAAGAATGCAAAAGAGATACATGAACGCATGGTTGCAGTGTACACCGACACCGCCCCTTCCTATGCAACCATTGCTCGCTGGAATAGGGAGTTTAGCCATGGTCGTGAGTCCCTTGAAGATGACTTCCGTCCAGGAAGCCCGTCAGATGTAACAAACGAGGACAATGTGGCCCGTGTGGAGAGGATCATCTTCGAAAATCGACGGGTAAAGTTCAAAGAAATCGAGCGAGAATTTGGAATATCACATGGAAGTGTTATGAAAATCATCCACGACAATTTGGCAATGACCAAGGTCTCTGCCCGTTGGGTCCCTAGAAACCTCACGAAACCTCACGCCCCATGATCGAGTGTAACGTCGTCAAAGTCCACAAGGCCAGAGTTGCACAAGCTGCCATGCGCTAGTGCGGATTCAAGGAGCTCAACCATTACCGCCTACAGTCCAGATCTGGCCCCTAGCGACTACTTTATATTCCACCAGCTCAGGGCTGCACTGCGTGGATGCCGGTTTGGGGAAGATGAAGATGTCCAGCTCGCCGTCCAGGAGTGGATTGAACAGCAGTCGGGAGATTTCTGGTTGTTGGGAATTCAAAGCCTTAGGGACAGGTGGCGCAAGTTCATTGAAGTTGAGGGTAGTTATATTGAAAAATAATAAAACACTTTTCCTCATATCTCGTTTCATTATATCCAAATTGCAAACCTTATTGACCACCCGTCGTATATCAGCATCACATTTAAGGAATATCAGTTTTCTTTTAAAAGAATCTTCTCTATTCAGGTATACCGGGTCTCGACGGGCGTGATGGACTTCCTGAGGAACCCGGCTTGGATGGAATACCAAGCCGTAATACTGGAAGAGATGGAATTCCAGGCGTTGATGGTATTCCAGGGTTTGATGGTAGTCCTGGTCAATATGGTCACAATGGAACCAACGGTAAGTAAATTTCTCTCGAGCCTTTTTTTTTAGATCCGTGCTACCCCAAATCTATGCTTTCAATTCAGATTTACAATTGAATTTTTTTCACAATGGAAAGTGGTTCATATCTTTATGGGGGACTGGCAGTATGGAATGTCCTAGAGTGAATGAAAATTAATGCCCGGTTTTTGAAAGAGTCCCTTTAATTCGATTTTAGGTACAAAGAGCTGAAATGGCTGATAGTGAACAAAATCTATTAAAACTAAAGGAACGACTTAGAAATATTTTATTAGAACTGAACCCGAAATAAATGGCAAAACCTTCGACAAAAAACGAATTATTTTAAGCCGATATTTTTTATCTACAATCTTTAGATGTTGGAATTCGAAAAATAATAATAATAATGGTAAACTACTATGCTTTGCGTACTTTCAATGGCAAGCGGTTATATTGACAGCACATTACACCTAACAATAATAACGAATTCGCAATTAGGTGAACAGATTTTGTTCTGTGAATAAATAGACAGATGAAGTTATGTTGAATCATCTGCAATTTGCAAAACAATTTTTTATCACACGTTGGGATATACCATTAAATCTAGTATATTAATGGTATTGTATAATACTTGAAACAGATTAGTTACATAACCTATGTATTAATGAAAATAACAATTATTTTTATTTACCCAAAGAAAATTGATCAAAATGAAAAATCAGTAATTTTGATTTCCTTCTTTATTTTTACTTATCAAAATGAACAGTAAAATAGTCTTAATCCCATTCACTCACACAAAATGCAAGAGGTGTATTAGAATTTTAATCTCTTTCGAATTTCCTTCATCGAATATTCAAACTTGTATATTTTAACTTTATAATCTTCCTTGTTTAGCAATATTTTCACTTGATCTTACAACCTTATTTTGTTGTAACAACAAAATCTTTCTTTAGCTGGGAGATTTTCTATCTCTAGTGTAGATTAATGAGCTCTGTGAAAGCTGATAACAATGAAGTTTAATATTTTCGCATAATCCTAAAAGAACCTTGGAAGGCTAATATAGGCTTAATTAGCATGCCTTTAAAGGATTCAGAAAAATAAATAAATTTTTCGTCTAATTTTGAAAAGATGGCAAAAAAGTTCCTTGATTGAAGCATTTATTATATACTAGTTTTATATTTAAGACTTTTTTATTAAATATACAAACCTTTAGAAGCTACGCCACCAGAAGGTGTATTGAGAACTAAGTTGTAGCAAAGGTGGTGAATACAGAATTGAAGGTTGACTTCTCCAAAGTGGAGGTGGTTTGGCACCATAAGATTAAGTTGAGATACAAGTTTCATGAACAGGCCACATTAGTGCAAAGAAAGCAGGTCAATTTTCAGTGAAGTGAACTTTTTAAAAAATTGTTTCGTACGAGTTTGTAGCACGGATTTGCATTTGTTTCTTTTGCCTGATACCGAGTACATATGATTGAATGGTCAATAAAGGGAATATTATCGTAAATATCATGGTATAAAATATACAGTTGAGTAGTGATGCAAGATAATTTGTCTTTCACCCTTTCAGGCCAAACTGGAGAGAAGGGAAAACAAAATGAATGTGAACCTTTTGGCTCTGGTGGTAAGAATAACAGTTTTGCCCCTCCTAAATCTAAACCATGAAGCTACCTGTAAAAATAGTCTTCCGAACTCTTTAATTCCCTTTGCACGGAAATGAGGGAGAGACATTGTTAGAGTATAAGTAAATGAATTGCAGGGAAAAACAAATAATTTGGCCCAATTCAGTTTAAAACATATCAGAGAAAAACTGTATATTCATTAAAACACAATTTGAAAATTACACATGAAGAAAATGTGGAATACTAAACAATTTTAAATAAAACAGCCACATTTCCCGGATTAACGTTTTCTTAGAAATTAAGACATAATTTTTATTGATTTGGTTAAATGTATGTCACGAAATGTCTTTTAATTCTGTTATTTACCGTTCCATAATTCACCTAGTTAATTTTCTTTTCTTAAACCAAATCACTGAAAACAAATCATTACTAAAATTAAAAGAAATTGGAAGGAGTTTATAAATTAAGGATCTTCCTGACCTATTTGCTGAAAATTTAAATTTTAAAATACAGCATTTCTTTAAATACATTTTTTTTGGCTAAATATTTAATTGAAATTCTTTTGCTTGTCCATACCTTGACTCATATTTAATTTATATTTTTTACAGGTGGATAAAAACAAACAGAAGGTAAAGAACTACTTTAAGTATATTGCATATTTGTTTTTAATAATTTTTTTCCTAAAACTTTCTGTATAGCTGAAATTGGGAAAAATATGTCTAAACCATTAGAATTATAGATCCATTTGAAGGGTCATTATGCTAGGCAAAAAAGATTTTGATACTTGGAAGCTAATAAGTGTTTTCAGGTAGGTTTTTTATCTGTTTATGAATCTGTGATTAGCAAAACCGACTACTTTCTTAAGCAATAGTTGTCATATCTTAAAAATCACAAAATTTCAAGCAATAGTTGCCATATCTTGAAAATCAGAAAATTGGCAACACGAGACAAATCACGTAATGCAACAACTGAAAAAAATGCATCAGTATTGCCACAGCTATTTGTACGTGAACATTTATCCTAATCGTTTGAGTTAATACGCAATGGCCTCAAATAGTCATGCTTCTATTTATCTGTGGGAAAATATGCACTTAACAGTTAAGTTAAATGGGTAAACAAAAGCTCTTCCATTCGCATTCCCCCAAATCTGGCGTGAATCTCAAAATCACTATGATGATTGTTATTTCTTTATAACACGAATATTTGTGTTTAGCAAGAAAACTAAATCAAAGATAAATTACCCAGACTACCCTTCACCTATAAAGCCAGCGCTAAATAACAAAGACAAGTCACTGCCAGTTCTACTAACAACGATTCAGAAGCAGATATTTCCACACATTGCTAACTCAAACATTTTTAAAATACCCACAATGTAATTTGGAATTAAAAAAAAGCAGGATTTCTTGAAAATTTATTCAAATAGACATAAAGACAATTCAATTTAAGCCATCGACATACGAAATATTGATATTAATCACAGGAGAAAAACGTTTCTTTCAGCGATAATATTAGTAGACTGATGCAAATTTTGTGCTGTGACACAGACCTCTTGAAACCTGGACTGAGCTCGGAATATTGGCCTATTGCATACTGGCCCCAAGATGATTTTCAACATTATTTGATGTTACTCGAAAACCAAGGATAATCATTTTTTTGCTCTAGGCTTTGCGGTTTTCATATATAGATATTGAGTCATGACAATGTATAGACGAAATTTCTTGGTGGTAATTGGTGAAATAAGAAAAAGTTAACTGTATCTAATTTATCAATCTCTACTACATTGCTGCTGACTGAAAAAAGTAACCTATTATATTTTTAGGTTTTAACTTCTCATTGGTTTACATAGATTCTAAGATCATCAATGAATACTAAATATCAGTAAGATGAACAATACAAATCATTCTTAATTCCAACACTAACCCGTGTCATCCTGTCAAAGTTCTGGTCACGAGAAACAAATTCACTGTCTTTACGTACCCACGTATTGAATCTTCGTGGCACTTCTGTAATTTTACATGCCCCAAATGAACACATGATGAATACTGAAATTTTCCAAACACAATGTTAACGTCCCACAAAATGTATTTATTTCTTGAAGCCATTCAGTTTTAGTTTCTTATCAGTGCTCTTGTTGCGAGCTGCATCTGAATCAATTTTGCGTTTAGAATGCACTTTACTGTTTCTTTATTTGTTGTTGTTAGATGTGAAAATTTTTGGGGGTACAATACTTTCAAGAATCTGTGACCACTAGCACAGCTCAATGTAACCAGCTGGTAATTTTCTTCCCCAAGTGCAACAACGACCTTCTGGAAGGCCTCCTTAAGGTTGCTACATCCAAACAGGGAGTACCATGTTCTTTCCTCCTTCGTGAGCCACCTGTATGTGTGGCATACATTACTGGTGAGACAGACAGTCTTGGAAGAGGAGTATACTAGCCTGCTGTGCAACTCACGCACGCCAGCATGATCTGGGTTGCAGCCAGATTTTTTCCTGTTAGACAGACTTGGGGAAAGCAAACACTGAGTACTTACATGGCGCTTGGCTACCCGCTGCAATAGCCTTCTTTTCTGCTTTCGTGGATCTGTACGCAGATCGGCAATTAACGACAGCACACTAAAATATGCTGACTTGACCATATCTGCGTGAATGGTAGTAAAATAACAATAAAAATGTATCGTAATCATTATCATAAGTCATAGCAACAATAATGATAATACTACTGAAAATGATAATAATAATAATAATAACAATGATAATAATAAAATTATTATTATTATTATTATTATTATTATTATTATTAAAGAGTGCTAAAATATATAAAATATTATGCTATTTCGCAATTCTTACTACAATAGCGTAAAATGGTGTTATTATCGATATTAATACTACTATGACTATGTACTAGCTACTACTAGTACTTTTAGCAACAATAGTAGTTCACCAAACCCCTCACCCCCATATACACATTGTTGTGGTGGAGAGTCAAAGACAAAAGCCTCGGTCTTAAAAGTTTCAAAACAATTTTGCCCGAAAAACAATAAGAACAAGGCACAGACCCCTTGAAACTTCTTTAACATTGGAGTAAAAATGATGCAGTTTTAGGTACAAATATACAAAAATAATGTAAACTTACCATAGCTTACGGAGACAGCGGCGCTGACTTGTGGCTGGCTTCACTGATGAACTCAAACTGGCGTTACTTGCGGCGCGTTGGGAATTCAGTGGGGCCGTTATGCAGAGGAGACATTCAAAATAGTTTTGAGAAAAATTTAAATGGATTTTAAGAGATAAAAACCTAGAACATGGAAATTTATAGGACCACAGATACATTTTGTCATCCTTGAATCATTCCTCATTTGCCTCTAAACTTAAGGATACTAAGCTAAGATCATGGTTGAAAACGACAGTGATTTTAGTGAATACGATCTCAAAATCTTAGGAAAAATAATGATGTTTTATTTTTCTTAAAATACTTTTCTTACATTCCCACCATGAAATTTTCCCTGCAAAATCTTGAGGCTGTAAGCGACAAGAGTGGCGAATGTTTTCAATTAGTAGGAGTCTGTTTTGGGAAAATGAATCTCAAGGAAACTCTCAAATTTTTATAATGCTTCATGCACAAAGGGAGCTCTTCACCGTACAGGCGAGAAAGAAAGTTTTCTGCAGAATCGTTCGTGCTGAAGCTCGTACCATAATTTTAGTGAGCCCAGAAAATCCTGGCCATCGACACCAGCTTAGAACTAATATGAACAGCTGTAGGACAATATTCAAGTAACTTCCGTTGATGAGAAACCCACTGCATAAGACATTCCGTGAATTTCAAGATTCAGTGGCCTCGATGAGAGAATTCGCCACTCTCAAGAAGAGAGTGCAGAAACTAGAAATGGACAGGCACTCTTCACGAGGAAGGTTTCAAACACCAACCATGAGTGTCAACGATCTGTAGGATGGAACTTGTTTGTAACTTAGTGAGTACTGAGATCAAGCTCACCAGTGCCATCCTGGTTGGAAAAGAGGCAACATAGAACGGAGGGACGGGTTGGTAATGGCTATTCTGCCATTAACTGTCCCCACAAAAAAAGAGAACCCAAACTACTGTTTTGTCAGTGCTCTAAAATTCCCCCCCTTCCTTTCCAAATCGCGACTAACTCCTCAAATATTGACGTGAGAGAAATTTTAGAGCAACGATGTGACGGAAGAAAATGAGCTCTAAGTTACTTCATTTATGCATTTTAGGTCGATTAAATCAATTAATCAACGTTTAGTAAAGTGCTATTGAGCAATTTTGTTAGAAATAAAGCACCTAAAGCTTATATTAGATGGAACCGAATTATATGTACAGACAGATTGTCTTGCAATATTGGGTGCAGCCTGTTTCCACCCAGCAAAACATTTGCCGAAAGACACGAATACTTCAATTCATATACCAATTCAATAACGCCTGAAGACATTTCGGGTGACCAGATTCTGTGCGACACTCTCTCCTGAGTTCCAATTGACAACGAGTACGTAGATTTCTTCCATCAGTAATTACACTCATCCTGCGTTATACAAATTGACGCCTTTGCTCCTTTAATCAGCCCATTTCACCAGCCATTCCGTGGTTTGCAAAGCGAATTATGAAAACTTTGCCTATTCACTTGTCATAAGAAGCAAACAGCGCTGAGTTTTCATCCAATATAATGATACGCCACAAAACTCGCCTCTATTACCTGAAGGCTAACAATTCTTTGCTTAGGTTAGTGGGCAAGATAAGCTCGAGAAAAGAGAGTGGTAAAGATCATTGCTTTATCGAGATGGCAAACAACCGAAGTAAAAGTACTTAAGAGGAGAGAATGGAAGATAATTGACCACTGCGAAGTAATAGCGAAAGGTTAAGAAAGTCTAGACATGAACAAGGTGAGATAATCTCTTTCCGAAGTTGAAACGTTATACATAGAAGTGCCACATGTTACTTATGTTGCTTTGAGTAAATTACCATATTAATTCCGTTGAATACACTGATGGTTCCGTAGGAATGCAAACAAGATTGGGCTGAAACTGACAACTCTAAAAGTGATTAACATATTTTGATATAATTCTAATGGAGCGTTTCTAAGGTATCTTTCAACCTAATCTCTGAAATTTATGAAAGTATACTCAATATTATTTTAGTTATATGGATCCAAATCCATGGTAACTTTTGCGTAACGCTTGATAATTTTGTAACAATAAAAATGCTTCGTACTTTTACTTTTTTATTCAATATTTGTTTTCTGTTTCTATTTATATTACTTTTCATATACTACAGTGTTTTTTCTTCACAGAAAAGAGAGCTAAAATGCCTAAAGAATGCAAAAGTTCCCCAGACTATTTATGTTATATCTGTGGATCAGTTATATTAAGACAATATAAGAGAAAGTTGACTAAACAAGTAAAGAAACTTTATGAACTGTAATTTGGATGCAAAGTGGGTGACCAGGACAAAGGCTGGGCATCTCACATATGTTGTGTCAGGTGTACCAGTTCCCTTTCACCTGGGTGGAAGGCAATGGGGCCTGGCCTCGTGTTTGGCGTACCAATGGTCTGCAGAGAGCCAAAGGACCATTCAACGGATTGCGACTTCTACTTAACAGATATTAAAGTTGGGTATTCAATGTGTTTTCTTTCCTGGTCTTTAATATATTTTTAAGAGATCTATCAGTTAAAAAGATCAAAATATATACTATGTTGTGCTTAACTATTTCTGCAAGTGATCACAGCCAGTAATATCTATTTTTAGCCTGATTATCTTTTAATTCACTGCAGGTCACAACAGAATAGATAATAAATCTATCATGCATCCAGATATTTAGTCTGCTATTCATCCAAATCGATATTCAAGTACTATTCCTGTGCCACAGCCGCCCTTTGAACTACCAAGCGATGAGACGAGCAATTCAGACGATTCAGAATCTCAAGATAAGCCATACGTGGTACAGCTTTAATCTGACAAGAAACCACACCTCATCACCGTATCGAAACTCAATGATCTAGGTCGTGATCAAACACTTACTAAGTAGCAGAGTGAACTCCTGGCCTCTCATTTGCAATAATGGAACCAGTTGGATGAACCTGCTAGAATTACAGTATTTAGGAAGCGTTCCGCAGATTAACAGCAATGGTTCTCTTTTGGAAACAACTTGACTTATTTTAATGATATCAGAGGCCTATTCAATGCCTTTTAGATGACTAATGAACCAAATGTATGGAGGTTATTCATAGATGCATGCCTTTACAGATTAAAAGAGGTTTTGTTGCACTTTGGGAACGCCATGCTTTAATTCCTGTTGCTTATTCATTCATTTTAAGAGAGACATATGAGAACCTTGCTTTTTTATAGACCGCATAAGTTACAAGGAACAGGAGTGGCTAATTTGTGCGATCTTGAATGTAGTAGACCTACTTAATGGGCTACAAACTGGATAAACCTAGTTTATGTGCTTCCTTTGCAGGTGTGACAGTAGGGCCAGATCAGAACATTATGTACGCTCAGAATGGTCACCTCGGGAAACTATGATGCCTTTCTGACATAATATAATTCATGAGCCACTAGTTAAGAAGGAGACAAACATTTTTCCACCACTGCATATAAAACTAGGCCTAATGAAGCAATTTATTAAAGTACTGTAATATAGCAAGCCATGTTTGCAGTACCTTAAACCGATCTTCCTAAAATAGGTGATGCCTAGATTAAAGAAAAAATATTCGTAGGCCCTCAGATTCTTCTACTTATAACTGATGAGAACTTCGAGGAGACAATGGATGAAACTGAGCTAACGGCCTGGCATGCATTCAAAGATGTAGCAAAGGACTTCTGGGAAAGCCCCAAGGGGCCCAGCGAGAGCGTATATTGGGGAGCCTAAACGAGTGCTACCAAGATCTCGGTTTCAAAGGTCACCGATGATACAGTTTCTTTATTCTCATTTACCTTCTTCCCAGAGGATGCCGGAAATGTGAGTGATGAACATGGAGAGAGATTCCATCAAAATATAGCGTCAATGGAAGACAGGTATAAGGAAAAATGGACCATGATATACTGGCTGAGTTCTGCTGGAACCTAAAAAGTGACACACCTGAGACGTTTAACAAACTCAGAAGTAAATACTAAAATGTAGTTTAATACATTATATAATGCTGACAAACATACTGATTGATTATATAATCATGAATTAATTACAAAGGGAACATTTAATCTAAATTTGGGAGCGAAATACATTTATAGTATCGTGGAACTCAGTATCACTTGCATAATTATTAAATAGGCATTTTACAGGAAAATGTTACGTGATGGGAAATCTTTGTTATCATATTTGAATTTAACACACTCAACTTCATAATAAAATGCACATGAGATCTATGTTTTTTTCTTGACACTGAAATTTGTTGTACAGTGATAGCTAGTAATCAAAGTATTGACAAGGTATTGAAGCTTTACGAACAAGCACTTACCCTACAATCAACTGAATGCTTTCTCAAGAAAGGGCAAACGCTTGAAAAGCAAAGAAAGGCAGGCCAAAGGAATATAGGATATGCATGAAAAATCTCACAACTTTATATTTGTAAGATGAAATTTTAAAAACAAATATTTGTAACTCTGTTCTTAACTACAATAATGTCACAAACTAGACAACTCAATACCAAAATCTACCTTTTCTTGAAAATAATTGTTCAACTTCTTCTGATAGTGAAAATATTTCCCTTATAGAAGAGCGGCTAAAATATTTTTTAAAGAAAATAATGTGTAGTTAAGAAGGGATGTATCCAACACTAGGCAACAATATAATAATTTTAAATATTCAGATAAAAAACGTTACGTATTTATGACACCACTGATCCACGTGTAGAATGTTACAGATTGCATTACTCATTTATCAGAATTTTGAGACGAATTCTGGTCAACAAATCCTTCAGAGAGCAGGTTGCCTAGTAATAAAGTGAAGACATCACATTTATAATATTTCGAAGAAGTTTAGTAGAGCAAAACGTAAAGTCTTGGCATAATATATCTACGTGAGAATACAGGTTCTTGCGAGTCGACGAAGAAAACGGATCGCCTTCGAAAAAACACTCCAAAGGAAGATTGCTTTATGCCACAGATGTCGAGAAAGGACCGATTTGAGACAGTAGCAGGTATTTTACGTTAAGGTCTCGAGAATCTGTAACTGTCTTACCAGATTATCTCATTTGGCTTGGGAGATGTGGGACTCATACCACGCTCTCCTGCTAAGAAGACTTTGCTAAATAAAAACAAGATCAACAGACCTAGGGCGCGTGCTTTCAATTATTTTGACTTATGATCATATGACCATATGACCTTACGACCTTCAAAACTTTCAAAAACTCGTTGAAAAATAGAATGGTTACCATCCGTCCTATCGACCTACGCACTAACATAGTAACCCATAAAGTCATTGGCACGCGACTAAAAAGAATCAAGCGTCTAGTTTAGTCTTCGTTATTGAGAATGGCCGGTGGAGTGATAAAAAGTGCGAAAAAGCGTTTTTCAGCAACGAAAGAATTTGTTTAAGTTGGATGAGAAGTGGCATGTAAGGTGGCGTTCAGGTGAAAGATAGAATCACACATACACTGAGAGGATGAGCAAATTTTGGAAGTTGTAGCCCTATGATCTTTTAAACGCACGAGTGCCTCCGTTTATCCATTTACTTAGCAAAGAAAATGCTACGACATGCAATAATTTGCATAAGGAACATATGATCCCCTCTCCTCGGCGAAGCAGTTAGTGGTGAAGAAAATATCGGCGTCATGATATGGCCTGAGCAGAGCCTCTATTTAAACTCGATGGGAGATACATAGTGAGAAAGTTATGACTGAATAAGATGAAGATTGAAGATCTTTTGCAAAGATTGGAAGAAACATGGAATAAAATCTCATGCGAATAATGCAGCAAATTGTTAAGTTCTGCGGCCGAAGATGTCTTCTAGTCATTCAGAACAAGGACTTGCATACTTATTCATAATTTTTTATTGTCTATAAATAGTTATGTTTTTATGATTATTGGAACATTTATACATATCTTTCTCTAGTTTTGACTACATTCTTTATTTAAATACACATTTACTATCTTCAAAGATACAGAGCCGAATATTCGACTCATACGCTCTGCTGACAACCTACGGATAAATCATTTTTACTTGCTTAGTAACGGATTTTCAGCACCGCCTACATAGAGAAGAGCCTATTCTGGAAGTCCTTCGGTGAATTTCGCTTCACCCTTCAAAAAGAGATAATACTTTTTTTCGACGAGGATTCATAACTCAATGAGGGCTTAAGCACCTCACTGCTCCCGTCCATCGCCCTGCGTGCGAACCTGCTCGGATGTCGGCCACTCATTGATTTCATCTTAACTATGCTGGCCACTTGGATTGACATAATTAAGGATTTATGCGAAAACTGGTTTGAGGACTAGCCCACAGCGAAAGCATAAGTCACAAATTAAGTCAAAACTGGGGCATAACTGCGAGTCCCGAACGGCGGAGAGATCCTCATCCCCTATGGGATCCGGCCAGCATCATAGAGGGAAGTAACATCCGTCTCTATGTAGGTGGATGCAGTTATGGCGCAAGTACCCGAGAGAGGGTGGCTAAACTTTAGCGGCCGTTGATTCTACCGCTACTGCATCAAGTTCACCATAATTTCCCCCTCTTGATGCTCCCACTCAAGATCCATCCCATCCATCCATCACCCATCATCCTGGCAGCAAACGAGCGGGAGACCAACTGAAAAATGGACGGGAGTGTTTTTTCACCATTTTTTGGAATCGTACACCAACCTGTCCTCACTAACCGCTACCTCCTTTTCCACTTCATTACTTCCTTTGTCCCTCCAAACATCATAATTACACTTTGGTTTCAGAAAAAGAGACGTCGCAATAGGAGTTATTAGAATGACGTGGAAGACCATGGAGATCCTCACTAAGGGGGTCTCTCTCAGGACCATACAAGTAGAAAAGGTTTCAGAAAAGAGAAAACTTTGCAAAACCTTCTACCTCGAACACAATGTGGCACTGATAAAAGTGATTGAAGTTTCATCAGGTATTATTGCCATCTGTGCAGAGACAAGAGATGTGGACCGGCTCCTGTCTGAAGAAGGAGCTATCACACTAAATCGCATCGGGCTGGAGGCAGAGACACCCCCTCCACAAGGGGAAGCGAACCACAGCGTCATTTGCCGCAAAGTGGAGAGTTGGGTCGGTTAAAACTCAACCAAGACTTGAAAGAGGAGATCCAGCAGAGCAACCCCTGGGCGAAAGTCCGGGAGGTCATCAAATTCCGGGAACATACCCACGGGTTTAAAATAACGTTCACCACCACAGACATGGCCAAAAAAGCGACGACGGACGGAATTCTGGTTTTCAATATGAGAATCCCAGGAGGTAACATCCAACAAGAGAAATTTAATTGCATACAAATGTGCTTTGTATGCTATAAACTCGAAGACCTTACAACGACGACATGGCCGGACAAAAACAAACTGTGGTGCAGTGAATGCGCCACAGAGGGACACCGATTCGATAAGTGCAGGAACACTAAGAAGAAATGTCTCAATTTTAAAGTGGACCACAGGACTATAGCCTTAAACTGCTTAAAGTGCCGTAATATCTTAAAAGGAAGCAGGAAGAAGAAAAGAAGGCCAAGGAGTTGACCTATGCGAACTGCGCCAAAAAGAATGAAGAAATATAAACGGCACCTTTACCTGCACGGATGAATATCGCAAAAGATCTAAATGCAAAGATACTGATTTGCATTACCCACGCAAAGGTAGCTAGTGCAGTGAAGCTTGGCTGCTACAATCAGGTACTCAATGCACTCTTAAAAGTCAACAATATCTCGACGTTGATCATGCCTGCAGACCCTAAATGCTCCAAGGTATTCAAGGAATCAGTCATCATAAACAACAATGTCAAATCTGGACTGAAGGACATCGTAGAAGATCACTCATCGGAGGAATCCCAAGAGGACGATGAAGAGGAAGATGAAAATGCTAAGAATGAAGACGGATCCTCCTCTTCTGACAACGACGAGGGCCCTTGCACCCGTACACGAGCTACAAAGAGCAGGTCCAAAACCCCAATTCCACCTCCGAGGAAGGAAAACCCTGTGGACAGTTAAACCGCTAAGCCAGCACCCAAGAAGAAAAAGAAAAAAAAGAAGAAGCATAGGTAAAAACAATTCACCATGTTACGGAACGCACTAAAGATACTGGGAATTAATACCAACGGCTAGACGACGAAATGAACTTTCTACGGAAATGTAATCAGAGAAATTAATGCAGGCAACATCTTAATTTCTGAACAGAGGATCGAAAAGCATAGTGCAGAAATGAAAATCTGGAATTACGACGTGTTGATTACCAATTATTCGCAGGAGTGGTTCGACGGTGCCGCTATTGCAATAAAGACAGGGATTAAATACAAACAAATAAGAAATCTAGAAGAATGCTAACTCGCGAATGAGGTCGAACTTGACATAGGAAAGTTGGTCATTGATACCGGATATCAACTGCCAAGGAGAGACGTGTTACCAATTCACACTCGCACTAGCTTATTTGACAGAAGAGCTCACACTGTATTAATGGGAAATCTGATCGCCAGATGCCGAGAATCCGATTACAGAACCTTCAACCGTATATAAAGACCTCTGGAACTATTGCTGGACAGAAATATTGCCCAGCGAATAGGCCCCGACTTCCTTACCATAGTCAGAGCAGGAATTGCCACAAAACTAGACATCTGTCTGGCGAATCGTCAACTGCTGTTCACTTACTACATGGAACTAGTCCAGATACCATGTAGTGACCATATAGGGATCCTACTCACTATCAACAGGAACCCTATACAAGTTCCAGCTGTAGTCAGAAAAACTACAGAAGAGCAGACTGGACAAGCTACGCACGCCTTCTCGAGGCCTACGTTCCGCCCAACTTGGACGACAGAATTTTCGAGGAGATCGACGAAGCACTTGACGACCTCAACAACCATTTCATCAACGCAGAGAGGGCTTGTATCCCTAAATCCGAGTAGAGGACCATCTCTAAATACAGATGGACCGAATACATGAAGGATTTTTACCGTGAGCTGAAATTATTGTATGAAATCAATATCAGTAATGCATCAGTTCACTCAATGCAACGAGGTAAAGAAAACAAAGAACTCAACCAGTTGATCCTCAAACAACAATGGAGACGACGGGATGATGCGATCGATAGCCTTGATCACGAAGCAACTCCCAAAGACTTTTGGAGAAAGATCAGAAATCGCAAAGGATCGACTGGAGAGAAGAAGATCTTGTTAAAAAAAGATGTAAACATAGAAACGGAACAAAGGAGAATTGAAGAGATATTCCTAAGTTATTGGGAAAATTCTTTTGGCATACTGGAGGAACAAAACTAAGACTTGACCTAGTGTTTGAAAGCAACATCATAGACAAGCTTAATGAACAAATACACAAGACGCACCCTCACCACCAGGTGGATAGAGAGCACGACGGAGAAGCCGAGATTCCCGAAGAAGAACTACCCGGCGTGCTCTGCTCATTCCGACAAAAAGCCCCAGGACAATCGGGGACTACAAGTTAAACCTTAAAAAGGCACCAACCAATGTCATCGAAGGGATGAGAAGAATATATAACGCCTGTCTGAACAAGGGATACTTTCCAGATGCTTATAAAACGGCTAAGATGATTTTCTTGCCTAAACACGGAAAAGACTCAACGTTGAAGGAGAGCTATCGGCCAATTTAACTTCTAGAATTTGGCGGGAAGCTCTTCAAGAAGATCCTCAACAGAAGACTGCTGTCTCACCTGGAGTAGAATCCCCTTTTCAACCCACATCAATTCGGGTTTAGGAGGAAGCGAAGTACGAAGATGGCGCTTAATGTCATCACAGAAAAGCTAGCCCAAGAAAAACGGGAAAGAAGTTACGTGGACATTGTTTGTCGGGATATATCAAAAGCGTTTCATAAGGCGTGGCAACGGGGAATGAAGTACAAGGTCTTACGACTGGGCAAAAGTGAAAACTTAGAAAGGACTCCCTGTGACTATGTCATGGAGAGAGCGGCGTATATCAGTTTAGAGTGCACGGACGGACCAAAGTTTCCGCTCACTGTGGGCCTCCCGCAGGGGGCAGGGGCTGGCCCCACTCTCTACATGATTTAAAACGCTGATGTCCCAGCCCCTGTAAGTCCCACTTGCCTCAACATTCAATTCGCCGATGTATTCACCCAGATAACCACTTGTCAATGGAGGAATGCGCCTTGGCAAGCTTGTATTACAGCAGCAGAAATTGAAAACCTTAGTACCCACGAGGCCTGGTTGAAGATTGACACCAACCAGAAAAAGTTCAAAGTAGTCCCCTTAGGCAGGAGACTAATTTACGACGTCAGGGTGGGGGATAGATGTTATCCCTACACCACGTAGTGCACTGTACTCCAAGAGAGACTCACTAAGGCCATTGCTCCAGTCAAAACTTTATACAGACTTAGAAATCTTCGTGAAAGCAATAAGAAAAAGAGCTAAAATGCACTTGTAAGATCGACGCTGCTATACCCCGTTTCCGCCCTCTCATCTGTCTCAAAGACACAAAAGAGGAAACTACAACTGGTGCAGAATAAATGTATGTACCTAATTACAAGTACATACAGGCGAGAGAAAAGACGCCAGGAAGAGCTCCACGGGAGGCGGGAATAAGTCCCATTAACGTTGTCATAAAAGAACGGACAAGGAATATGCAGAAAATTGTTAATCGAGAATTGGACAATGATATCGTCAAATGATTAACCAGAACACAAGAGGCATAAGTCCGCCAGATTTCCAAGCTCCGCTGGGCTTTTAATTGGCAAGGCAGAAGTGCTATTTTACGCAGGGAGATAAGAAAGAATGTTTCACTCAGACCAAATACACCGGCCAATAAAACAAGATTACCGAATTATGAAATTTCACCGATTTATACAAGAACTCAACGATGAAGACCCCAAAATACCGAAGATTACATCCAAAAAACAAAACAAAAGACAGGATTTACACTCACTACATAACATAAAAAACAAAGGCACTAAGCACAACACTAAAGTGATTTTAATAATTTATTACCACAACAGAAAATGAGCATATCATACCCAAGAACAATGATTCTTTTGAAGACAAATGGCTTGAACGCCATACTATATAAACTAACTCAAAGACGACAAAGAAACCACAAATTCCACCCAAATATTTAAAAAGCGATAGGCCTGATCACCAGGCTCTTAGCATCTCTTTGCGCCCTCCCACAATTCTTTCTCTTTTCACCACCTGTCCTTTTTCCGCTATCTGTCTCCACACCCTTGCTTTATCCCCTACCCACACCTATGCTCTTACAATTATTCAAATTCCTCCCTCCAAAATTACAAGAATATGGCCCCTAAAACTTCCGGAAAGGCTGCAAGGAAAGCCAGCATGACTCAAAAGTCCATTGCTAAAGGCGATAAGAAGAAGAAAAGGAGGAGGAAGGAAAGTTACAGCATCTCTATCTACAAGGTTTTGAAGCAAGTTCATCCCGACACCGGTATTTCATTGAAAGCCATGTCCATTATGAATTCCTTCATCTTCAAAACCTTTTTATCCGCGGTGCTATGAGATGAAACTTAGACATTACCATAAACCAATTTAAAAAAAAATATTCTCTGCAAGTTTCTGAAATTTTAAGGAGCATTTACAAAAGAATTACGATTTTTATATTTTCTTCTCTAGTTTTGAGAGGTACTCCATATTTACTCTACTGCTTTCAAAAACATTCCAAGCATGTTATTCTAAGTTTCTGTTAATTAGTATGATAAGAAACTATGTGCTATATCAGGGCTACATCGTTTGTTTATCGACTGGAATTTATAATTTCTACTGTCTGCTCGATTATTTAATGCATATTAGTGCACCTGTTTAGTGTTTTACAGAATTCAATAAGAAAAGTAAATTAACTACCTCACCCTTTCTTCGTAAAATCTATTAAAAACTTCAGGAATTAATTTCGTTGAAGGACGCTATCGGATATTATAATGACCTTTAGGATATATGAGACCCAGAATTGCAACTCATACTGCAAATGACGCCTTACAAGGGCCTTATATATGGGGAGAAAAATATTTTTCTAGAACCCTTTTTTCCCTGAAGGTAGCGTGCATCGTTTTGAAAATTTTAGATGAATCGAGATTAAAATAACTTAATTCTTTTCCAAGTTGACTATTCTTAAATTTTTACGACCCACATTATTATTATCTTTTCAATAGAAATCATGGCCTAGATGCTTTGCCTTACATTTGACCACATTGAAGTGCATCTGCCGTCCTTCGATCATTTTACTACTCTGTCCAAATCTATTAAAGTTTTCACAATCATTCATATATTTTCTCTAGCATACATTATAAATCCATATGTAGATCATTTGTTTATATAAATTAATAGGGCCAGGGGCCGCAAGCAGATCACTGGGTATAGCTGCTATTGCCCGATGCCCATGATTTACTACATATTTCAATTGTCAACTTTTCTCTGCCTATGGTTTTCTAGCCGATTTCCATTCCATTCCTTTACGCTCACCCACGTTCCGTGTAATTTAGCTTTTTAGGAGTTTTTATATGAAACAGTGTCAAATTTCTTTTTGAAATCGACATAAACTACATCCATACTTCTTTCTCGGTCAAAAGTTGTGATGATTGCGTAAAAAATTAGAGCAAATTAGTTATAGGCCAGGCAGTGTTCTCGGATCTTAAGTTATACCTAAAATTAAATTGTAGAATTTATCAACGATCGATGTATGATTTTGGTAAAGATTCGTATTAACACATTTTCGCAAATCAATTTATAAATGTGTTATTCATATGCAGTTTTGTGTTTAGTTCTCAGATTTGACACTCGTCATTTTCGGAAATGCATACTTTTCCCATTATCGACCAAAGTCCATACTAGGAAAAGTATGCATTTCCAGCGAAAACAGCTTTCAGATATGAAAACTACAAATAAAACTGCATATGAAAACCACATTATCAAAATCATTTAAAAGAGCTAGAACCATATCGGACCTAACTTGGTAATTTAAGACAATTCAAGAAAGATTCGAGGTTAGCAAAATAACAATATATTTTTAATAAAATTAACTACGTTATTATTAAGTTCCGGAAGTTAAAAATTGCTTCGGTAAGCATCATTTTAAATATTAAAAACGCTTATGTCTTTGAAAAGTATATAATCGTAAACGTGTTAAAACGAATCTTTAACCAGAAGTTTTCCTGCATACGACGTATAGAAATTTTTATTTTTCTTATTATATGAACTAATTTAATTTTCGAATTTTGTTTATATTTGAAAGTGTAGGGTTCCTTATCAATAGTTATTACGTTTTGTACTCTGTAAGCAAGGGTGTACTCTCTCATATATTGCTTGAAACTTTCGTGCCCAGCATATGGCATAGTGGCGCGAGATACAGGGACAGGCCAGCGAGATAAAACAATTCTGCTACGCCATTATCCTATACTGACTATAAATATAAACACATTAAATGATGCGCGCAATCATAAACACTATCAGAACTCAAGTAGAAAAAAGCCAATTTATACCTTAGCGATATCAAAGATATCAAAGATATCAGGCTCATACTTATATATTAAAAATAGGTGTTTTAAGAAGGGCAGAGAGATTGTCGTAAACCTTAAACAAGATGTGTGGCTTGTTTTCTTTTTTTGAAATGATACTTCGGGTATTAGTATTAAGGTTGCACTTCAGGAGGCCTGTGCACGAGTGAGTAGAAAAGACGATGGCTACTAGAAGAGCACAAGGTTTAAATAATACTACCAGAAGCACGATTAAATGTACCGTAGCAAACCCCGAAAAAAAATAGGCTAAAAAAAATACAAGCAGATCTCCCAATTAATAATAGTCTGTACATATGGAAAGAGCAAAACATTCGAGTTACTCCTTTTCTTGATACAGAACTTAACCACAACAAACATACTAGTAGACAGTCGAAATTAAGAAATATAATAAATTTTAGAGAACGAAAAGGTTTTGTGGAAGAGATTTCTACTCAGTTTAAAAACACAAAAATAGGCAATTATGAAAGGCATTATTTTACAATTATTTTATTTATTGTAAAATCACCTTCACCTAGTATTTTTAATTTAAAATTGTCTTTGCTAATAGTAAAGTACACTGAACTAGCTCACTTGCCTTAGTTATTTTGAATATAATCCATCTATAAATCATATTCTAATTCATAATGTAAGACTACAAATGTAAAAGTACACTCCTACATTCTTCGTCAAAAAATAACAGAAATAAACTATTTTATAATACATATCGTTTCCTTCTGGGACCTAAATCCCCTAATAGTTTAATATTGCTGCTAGAAATAGACACTTTTTGGGCACTCACACGGTGGATTGAAAAATACAGGAGACGTGGAGGAGCATACAGACAACTATACTAATCATATCGCCAGAAGAGGCTGAATTATTTCAAAAGGAGGAATGAACAACCCTTGATAAGAAGAGAACTGATAAATAGACAACTTAGCTGCCCACGGTCCAGCGGTCGCTTATGTTTCGGGTATTGCAGAAGTTCTGTTACTCTCATTTTATGTTATTTATAGAGGTTTATGTATGTCATAGAAATAGTTCCGTCAAATAAAATTAAATTTCTCCTTTTCCAGCATGTCTCATTAAAATCTACTTTCTATTGTGTAGAATTGTGTCGAGATGGAAGTAAAAAGAATTAAGATCTCTGCCTCGCGAGCGCGGGCCACAACAAGTCCGACATCGTTAAGCGGCTCAACGTCAACCAGATGAACATCCACAGAGTGGCAGAGAGGCTCAACGAATGGAAGCCTCATGGCAATTGAAGTCTCATTTTTCCTGATAAGAAAACCTTAACGGTCGATCCACTCATCAACAAACAGAAATATCGCGTAGTAAGCATCGGCCAGTACGTCTCCGAGGTTTTCTACGAGTCCACGACCAGGCATACGACCTCCGTGAAGAAACTCGGCATCATTGCTACGAATAGCGAAAATATGCCATTCATTAGTTTCGCGGTCGGTTGCAGGCTCACTACAGCCGACTCGGGGAAATCTTTGCCTCCAAAGTCCCGTCCTAGATGAAAAAGATCGTGAAGAAGACGGAATATGTCTTTAACCCTGGAGCACTGAACATATTATTTCCCTGTTACACAGTCACTGAACTCAGGTATATTATACTTGATTTTGGAAAATAAAAGAAAAGTAGTAAATACACAATGATAATTAAACTAATAAAAATCAGTATTTAATTTAAGAAAAGTATATTATACATAAATATACCCCCCAAAACAGTCAAAAGTGAAAAGTTTTCAATAATTTTAGTGAAAAATTCAACAAAAAAACCCTTACATAGAATTCGCCCAAACGTTCACACAGGCCTACAATAAAGTCGTGCTCTCCTCTCAGGGACTTCCTATGACACTGACAATGCACAAACTATGGGGAAGAGAGTGGAAAAAACACTCTATTTTTAGTGAACCAAAAATGACTAATTGTTTAATATAATGTGGTTTTCTGCCATGAAACCCCTTGAAATCACCTGGAAATCACTACTAAGATATAATACGACCAAGAATTAAGCTCACACTAAGAATCTCTATTGGTGTCTATCCCTTGCAACCTCCTGTCATTGATATGGAAACTTTTCATTATTTTCCACTATTTATTAGTATGCGATTGTGGTGGCTAATAAAATGAACCTAATAGTTTTAGTTATATAAACCTAACACATTTGCACACACCCACACGAAAAAAACATTTCATGTTTATTACCTACCTCAAACTCAGACGCAATCACAGCAATCTCAGCTGCCAATGGTTCTGCACCTGCAACCGTACCAGAGGAAAGGTTGAGGGAGCACGCCTGTCTGATGACGAGCTTCACCTGTCGATGCTCTGTTGGGGTGTTGAGTCGTTCCTCAGCTGAGGGCCTGATGAGTTGCAGGGCCAATTCGTGCATGTACTTCCGTCTCTGCATGGCGCTGCCTCCTACCCTGGCAGTGTTGCTCTGGTAAATGATCCACAAATGATGTGACGCTCGCATTCAGTATCACAAAGAACACAAACAATGGTCACATATTTGTCTTTCTGCTGCTGTTATAAGTTGCACACACGTGGTCAAACGTGTCGACCCCTCCTTTTGTTGCATTATCGAAGTCAATGATCTAAGGCTTTCCACTGACATTATCCACCGATGCCTCTGTGTACATACTTGACAGCAGGAGCACATTCCTCTTGCTTGTCTGTGTCCTAGGGATATATGAAATGAACAGGAATGCTTAGCTGCCAGGTGTGCTGTGTCCTTCTGCCTCATTACTTCAGTTCCTTCTCACTGTCCCCGCCACTGTCAGCCTATTACTGAGCATGTCCTGTATGAGGGGCACAGACGTGAACCAGTTGTCGGTACTGATGTTTCTGTTGGTTTGGAGGTAGAGGCGTGTGAAGTCTTTGGTAAACATGTGGTCGAGTTGCAGTCTATGTCTTACTGTTGCGACCTGTTTTCCTAGGTGGCGAATACCTTACTATATGTACGTACTTCCCACATCGTTTACCATAAGAATTTTAATCCCGTATTTTGCTGACTTTTTTGGATATACTCGTACTTCCTAAAAGGGCACTTACCCCTAAAATCTAACAATTGCTCATCTACTGGGAGGTTTTCGTGGGGTGTGTAGTTATCCTCACAGCAGGCCATAAACATGTTTCATACAGCCTTGACTGTGGCGAATATGTCAGTGGCCCGCCTCTGCTGCCGTGTGGCTATGTCGTCAAACCTGAGGCAGTACAGCATGAAGCAAAACGCACCTCAGACATTGCTGCATTGTAGAAAGGAGCCCCTGCCACAGGATTATCTTTTCTGTAACTACTGGATATAAGGACACCTAGCAGGGCACTTATCTATACTGATGTTGTTTGCTGTGCAGTTGCTGTCTGTCTCCTGTACTTCCTGGCAACAACATCAATCTTCTTGTTGAACTCCACAATCAGATCCACCATGCCATCAGTCATAAACATGCAAAAACACTCTTCAACTGTAGTCCGATCTAAATCTTCTTGACTACAGCGTGTAGGCACATGCCGAGGGCAAGGACTGCAAGGTCCACCACTGATACGTCGATGATCGGAAGTCCTCTGTCAACCACGCGTGGACCAGCATGAGGAAGGTATTAGTCCGAAACGTTAGCACGGCTTTCAGGTCTCGCCTAGAGCGCATGCTCACCACCGAAGGCGGACACGTAGATTTATATTAAAATTTAACTACTTTTATATGTTAGAACAATATAACCGTTTCTAACTGTCTAAAAAGTATTATTATGTCCTTTCTTAAGAGCATGGTAACAGGGGCAACTGGAAATTTTTAATACCCTGTATTTAACACTCAGGATTTCACATAAAAAAGTTTCCAATAGTTCAAGAAGTTTATGGTGGATTTCAATGCAAATATTGTAAAAAGAGACGATAGTCGATTAGTTGGAAGATCCACAGTGGGCGAAGAAAATAGGCATCTCTTCTTTAGAAGCAATGGTGCAGACAGACTGGTAATATCGTAATTTATCACTTTGCAGGCGAGCAAGGAACTCCCCCGTGGAGCAAGGTAGTGCCCTCACCCCTCCCAATGTCATGGGAATCTTGATATAATAACCCATTTGGCAGTTTTCCGTATGTAAGGGGAATATGTGGTGTTTGCGTGGAGATGAGGGAGAAAAAGACAGCAGGAGCTCTCTGCGTGTATAATTAAACTCGACGACCCGCATAATTGGCAGTAGTTCCCTGCGATTGTCAGATTTTTATGTGTCCGTTCTTGGACAGGTGGTTAAAAAGAGACTCGCTACAAGTGCTGCATGCCCTTGTGGTGAACCCATCCAAACCATCGAACACATTCTTTGAGGATGCTTTTTGGGATCAAGTTGCTCCGACCAAGACCAATTGGAAGCAAACCCCACAGGCTTTCACAGAATCCAGTGGTAGTGTGGCAATCTATGATGTCTAGGTGTAGAAACTCAACGCTTTATCCACAAGGTTGGAGAGAGCTCCAAATGCATGGGCTAGGTTTGAATTCAGTTCCGTTGCATTTTTCTTATGACAAATTTAATGCTAAATTTTATTGTGGTAGAAAAATTAAACTTAAAATTTTATGATCAATATTTGTACATTTTAAGCTGAAATAATGGTCAATGTTCCCATGAATTTTAACGAAAAAAGAAGAAACTACATACGACACTTTCCAGCCCCTGAAACTCTCCAGTTTTTAAATACGACCATCTGCATGAGAAGTGGTGAGGAATAAATCCATTGTGCGAAACGAGTTTTAAGTGTCAAGTCATACCATAATTTCGGACACGGAATTTTACTCTTAAGAATTCCACTCCATTAGGACTATCAATTTTGATTGGCAAATAAAATTGTAATGCTGGAGGGGAAAACAATCCTGAGTTGACAGCACAATAAATGGTACAGAAATGAAACATGTACAACCCTAACGCCAATCGAAAACTAGCGTTCAGAAATTTTAAAAGTGAAAAATAATGGTTAAGTCTTTCATAATCATCTAACTTATTCTAAATATAAATAGAGGCCTTCATATTTTCATTGTGTTATGAGTTCATTAAATGAGCCAACCACTTCTTTTTACTCGTTGATGTACCCTGCTTAGCGGTTAAAGAAATGTACATAAAGATCAGAATGGCAATTGCTGACAACCCCCAGAGCACCATGGACACATTCTAGTTGGACACTAGGGCACAACAGGAGCGGTAGTGTTTTGTTTAGTACCGATCAGTCTTTATTGGATAAGGAAAGGCCATCTCAGCCATACTAAGGGTGTATAGAGATGGAAAACTCTGAGGCTGGTTATAACAGGAAAGAGTGAAGTTTTGATTGTCTCTATATGTGGGGACGTAAGTGAGGGAAACTGTCTAGATACCATCATTAGACTCGACGCACCACCTTCTTGGCATCAACTCGCTGCGAGGAACGAAATTTGGTTTCCCTCTCGCCAGGAATCGAACCTTGTACATCGATGTAAAATCCAAAGTCTTATTCACTAGGATAACAAAACTGCTATCAAGGACTGCTATTAAGGACAAGAGCTGATACGGAACTAATCTTTATACCGATTGTTATTAGTCCAAACATGATGGAAATTTATAAGCATATTCGTTAAAACAGTCAATCGTTACCAGGGAGCCACCCCATTTTGCCTGCACAAAGACTAGTATACACCCATATAGGAAATGCTCTGTGTTTGGCGGGATATAAAAGTTGTGTCTCTCTATAAGTATTAAATGCTGTCTGCAAGTAAATTTAGATATATATTGTCATCCATTGAGTGCCACGCATGAGTTATTGTTCAACAAGCCAGACCCGTTGTTCAGTCATAGAGGTGCCTTACACGCGCATGATGACACAAGTGTACCCAAGAAAACGTTCTCAGAATATGGATTGAAATATAGCCTCATTTTCCTTATTTGCAACGCTTCCTCCCTCAGATTATCACCTCAGATCTTTGTCATTATTTAAGAGGAGAGAGTTAATCTATTATAATGTTTAACTGAATTAGATTGCCTTAATAAAACAAGAGCCTTTCTACCGAAAAGAAAGTTTATAAAATATATTTACAGAAGTGTTGGAAGACTAATAGTAGTAGGTATCGAAAGAAAATGAAATTCTTTTGTAACTGTCTTCGTTCCCAAACGAAGAAACGAAGACAGGTTTGCTCGCGTAAAAATGTGGTTCCTGCCTCCTTACTTTAGGTTAGTAACAACATAAATAATCATCAGGGGTTCGACTTCCATATATGCAGTACCTATTTTCCACATAGCGTAAAATATATTATAGATCGAATGAATTTCCGTTGTCATAGAACTCATGATTAAAGGAAGATCCGCGTTTATTCAGAGTGAAGAATTCTTTATGCATCCAATCTTGTATTATTTGTATAGATAGAAATATTGCTAGTCGAATTGATTGACACTGGAAGAGAATAAAGTAGAGAAAAAAAGTTCTCATGGTTAAAAGTTTAAGCAAAAGTGAAACTGACCTCAGCTTACAAAGTATTTTACCCAACGTACCTCCCTTTAAGGATATTCAGGATTTGTATCACAAAGTTTGCCGCATTTTGTTGTCTAACGCTTCCTACCCTCTCTCTCACTCCATGATTAGCTCCTCTCTAACGGGAGCCGCCCTTATGTGGTGGGGGAGATTAAGGGGACCCTATTATGCCCATCTTGAAAGAGAGGACTACCCATACTAGACGGGTCGTCAGCAAGGGACCAGACCCATTGGCTCCTATGGGCCAACAGCGCCGCTTGCCGGAGGGACCACACTTTAGACTTGTCTTCTGTTGGATGGTTAGGTGTAAGGGCTGGAGATAGGTGCATTTTAAAACGAACATTCTCCCTGGGAACGAAGTACTCCGTTCGCGTCGCCATGCGCCCGGACCCTAGGCATACCCAGTACGCGGTGGCTCTTGGCTCCTGGTCTAAATATACGAAATGAACAGGCATATGGGTGTAAATAAAAAAACTTCTTGTTCTCGGGTGGTCCTATACCAGGCCCACAAGACGTCATCTACTGTCTGTTGTGCTGCTGAGGAGAAGCAGATGGGAGCGTCTCCTGCTGCTTCAAAAATCAAGAATCAGAAAGTTGGTAGCAAGGCACCTGCTTGGTCCTTTACATCATAACAAAATGGAGAAAAAATTATGATGACTGGTATCCTACAAAGTCTCACAAACACACTATCACGAATTTTGGTACCTTAACGAAAATCAAAATCATCTATGAGAATAATGATACCATTATCAGATGTTATGTGATCATCCTATCAGAGGAGGCCGCTAAGGCAGTCCTTGAATATGAACCCTCGCTAACCATAGGTGATGAGAACTTGTGTGCTAGATTCATAAGATCGAGTAATCTGGAAAAGACATAGCAGGGCTACTGTCCAAACATATATATTTGAAGAGAATCCGGCCGAGGAGGCAGCAAGGAATAGGGCAAATTATGCGAACTGCCTGGTATCGAGAGAGATAGACAGAGTACTCATCCCTGAAGGCTATCTAAAAATGTGTGGAAATAGGGTCCTCATACACACCAAAGATTTCACCGAGGTGAAAATGCTCTCCAACCTCCCATGCGGACCTGACGGCACTTTAGAAACCGTTAACCATCACAAAGCCTTCAACTTCAGAAAGGGATGAATATACAGCTATGACCTCTTAGATTTCTCTGAAGAGGAGATAGTTGAGATGTGCTCCAACACTGTGAGCCATGTCACAAAAATCTTGATTTTCTTCGGGTAATTCAAACCCAACAGGCTCAAAATCATCCCTCAATCAATAAAGGTGAAGGCCTTCACAGAAAGGGTCCTCTTTTGATACTGGGGCTTGAATAAATAGCATGGGAGAGAGCATTGTAAAGATGCCCTACGATGTTGCAACTGCTCTGCCCTAGATGACCATGCCCCCGCTGAATTCAGTAAAGAGACCCACTGCTTCTACTACAGCCAAGATCATCCTGTGAACTCCCGGCAATGCAAAACTTATAAATGGAAGCAGGAGATCATACACTTGGCCAGCTCTCAAAAGATATCAGCCTGGGGAAGGCTAAGAGAGAGCTGATGTTTTGGACGGGGAGGGAGGGAGGATTAAAGACCTTTGCCTTCACCGTGGCTAACCGCCCTGCCAAACAAACAATAGCTGCTCTCACGAAGGAGAACGCCACAGTCCCGCCCCCAGAAGCCGGATCTCTTGTGGCGGATGTGACGAAGAGATATAATCCCATAGAAAACGAGAATGAGACGACACAGGCCGACTCAACTGAGTTACTACCTGTCGATTTAGTCCAGGTTCCAGACACCAAGCCCAAGAGGGACTTTTCTGCAAAATACCAGAAGAGATGTCATTCCCCCACAGAGTTCGGGAACACAGTGGAGGCGCCACCACCGCATGAAGTGATCTTGGCAGAAGAGGTAGAGGAGCTGGATCAGCATATGTTGCGTGCAGAACTCCTGAACCACCAGAGGACAAAGACTAAAACGCCCAAAACATGTCCTGCAACGGCGACATGGAGGTGCAGGAGAGCAAAACTGTCACAGCTGCAACCGAAAACTCTGCTCGGCGTCCCATGAAAAAGATGACGTCTTATCGTTGCCCAGGGAGGTAGATTCCCCCAAGAATCTCATAATGACCCAGACAGGAGACAAACAACCATCAGTGGATCCCAACAAAGGGGTCCACTGGTGCTGCACGAAAAAAACATCAAGCTTCCTATAAAAAAAATTGGATAGATGAAAAGAAATAAAGTTTTCAACACTCACCTCCTCTACCTCCACCTCAGCGAAGGGGGGGGGGGAGGTATAAAAGTTAAGTTTGACCGAAAGAAAAGTGGCCAAAAAGATATGTCAAGTGGTCCTTAAACTACGATCGAAATAAATATGGCCACTATCCTGAAGTGGAACATTTGTAGTCTAAGAGCAAAGTGAGAGGAACTTGCTACTCTGGTGGCCCTATCCTCCCCAGCAGTTATCTGCCTTCAAAAGAACATAATGAGGCAGGACAATTTTCTCTGCTCCACTGGATATGAGGTGATGCAAACTTCTACTCCCAAAGAAGGTAGAAATCACAGCAGCGGTTGTTTATACCACTGTCGTGATGTCCAATTCAAAGAAAGAAAATTACAATCCCCCAACAGGCTTTGGCAGGAAGCATCCACCTAGGCGCTGACTACACAGTCTGCTCTATTTATCCACCAGAAGTGACGACATTGTGCCATAGGACCTAGCAAACCTTGTGGGGCAGCTCTCTTACCTATTTTGGCGGATGAGAGACTTCATATTCGTTATTTGTAGGGAGAAGATTCAATCTACAATGGCAGGAGTGATTCCCTTCTCTCCTTTATTTAAGAGCACGACTTAGTTGCACTCAACACTGGTAAAACATCTCATTCTCATACTCAAACGGGCACATCCACTGCCATTGGCCTTTTGCTCTGCAACTCAATTATAGCGACGGACTTCACATGGACAGTGGACGAAGATCTTAGGGGAATGGACCAATATCCTATAATTTTAAAGACATATGGCATTCCCTCCCCTTACTTCTCTCCTAAAGTGGTCCCTTCCCGTACAGATTGACTGAGGTTTGTGGAATCTTGCAACTTTGACACCGGTGCAGATTACTTTGATACTGTTGATGCGGCCGCAGAATACATCACATACTGGCTCCACTCTTCTGCATCAGTGAGTATTACCCCTGGTATATCAGGACTGCGAGGCTGCCAGAAGAGCCTCTCTACTTTCTGAAAGGAACTACAGATCTCAGCCAAACTCGCGAACCCGTAAAATTGCCTTCACCAGAGCTAGGGCTTACTATCGATGGAAGATGAAGTCAGCCAGACCCTCCCTCTGGCAATCTTATGTGAGCTCCATATTGCCGTCCACGCCAATGTCAAAGATATGGCATCCAAATTCCGTAGAATGAAAGGGAAGTACGTTCCTCCACCACGTCCCATTCTGTCGCTGAATGGGAACAATATGGCTGCCCCTGCCAATGTGGCAGAGGTCCTTGGCGCCTCTTTGCTTTGGTGACCCAGTGCGACGCTATTTTTCCTTTAGCTATACGACAACTGCGAGAGGAAAGGAAGTACATTAACTTCAAATCCAGAGGTGGAGAGTCATACAATGTGCTCTTCACCATGCGGGAATTAAAAGAGGCCTTAAAAAACTGTAAAGACCTTTCCCCGGTTCATGACGGCATCTCATATACAATTCTTTGGCATCTTCTGCAAGAGGGGGTCTTCTTTCTCCTAGCCCTATGTAACAAAGTCTTGATGGAGGGAGCATCCCCCAGCGGCTAGAGCGTGGAGGTAGTGATACCGATCACGAAGACGGGAAAGGATTACTCGCAGCCTACCAACTTATGCTAAATCTCACTCACATATTGCATGCGCAAACTGCTCGAGAAGATGTTCAATGTCCTACCGATGTGGATCTTGGAGCCCGATAAGTTCTTCGCAAACTTCCAGTTTATGTTATGCAAGCTCAGTTTCACGTCAGACGCTCTCCTGACATTAGGGTTGCAAATCTGCCGGGCGTTTAGTTCACAGCTTCATTAAATTACAGTTCTCTTTGATCTGAAGAACGGTTAGGACCATGGCTGTAGACACGGCAATCTCCATTCACTACACAGTGTTAGTCTAAGTGGGATATTCCCGTCCTTAATAAAAGACTTCATGGCCAATAAGATCATCTGGGTCCAGTTTGCCAGAGACAAAGCCTTTGAATTGACTACCCTTAGGGGTGTCCGCTTCCTGCAGAAAAAGATCATCGCAGTACACTTATGCAGGATCAAAGGCATACATCCTGACCCCGATCTGTATCTCTATGCCAAGCGGATCCAGTGCAGAGACGAGGCTCGGTTATGGTGGTTGGTTTTTGACGACAAAATAACCTGAGCTCCGAAACCCGTTCCATAAATGTTAGTTGCTTTAGAGGAATAAATATTTTAAAATTATTATAAAGCACATCCTAAGGTTTAGACAGCGACATCAAGTTTGGGCTGTACGATGCAATAATATTGCCAATATTAGAAAACGGAGGCAAGCTGTACTCCTCCGCTACCTAAGCATGACAGAAGGCACTGGACTCCGTCCATCACGGAGGACTCCGCCTCGCAACTAGGGCTTTCAGGTCGTTCCCGATTCCTAGTCTTCTATTGGAAGAAGGTACAATTCCTTTGAGCCTCTGCAGGCAGTGAGCACTAATAAGGTGCTGGTGCCGCTTTCAGAGCATGTCTGACTCTATGGCCAGCCAAAGAGTGTGGGTTTATGCCAAGGCCACCCAACACCCTGCTAGAGGCATTTAGTGCAAGAGTCCGGGTGCTGCTTGACACTCACCCGTACCCGACTGTGCAAATATGCCCATAGGAGCACTCCAGAGTTGGTCCATGGGGTCTCCTTGAGGTTAACTTTTAAGGGGACGTTCAGGAAGAAAAAGATCACTCATGCTACAAGCTGAACTCCTCTAGTTTAAAGACCATCAGTCTTTGTTCGAAGGATCTATAACAGACTACAAAGATGAATTTAAAACTGATCAAGGCGTCGTTTTTGGAGTTATCTTTCCTCATTCAAGAAAGGGCGCACTCTTCCTAGAGCTGCCTCTATATTCACGGCAGAACTAACTGAAATATTTACTGACTTTAACCTTGAAGACTGATGTATCTTACGTAATTTATTCACTCTCTAAGTGCCCTTCAGGCGATAAATTATTTTAATCCCGACTACCCACTGGTTAGATCGATCTTAGAGTGGATCTAGCAACTGAGGAGCCGAGATCGCACTGGGTAATTCTGATGGCTCGCTGCCCACGTGGGGTCCCTGGCAACGAGGCGGCGGATGCCCTCACTATTTCAACCACATTAATACCGGCAATAACCTGACTCGCAATACCAGCACGTGATTTCCAGCATACCATCCGCCATACCATACTCCAGGCGTGGAAATGACAGTGGACCTCGTTAGATGGAAACAAATAGGATCGATTCGCGAAGAGTTAGAGAGAGGTGATTACAGTGGTCTGACAGGCCACCTGCAAGTGGTTGTTACATGTGTCAGGTGGGTGTTCCACCTCAAAATTACTCATAAGCAACTTATGTTGATGGGTCCACCCCTTTATCGTAATGACTGTTTGGTGTCCTTCACGCTGTTGCACATAGTGGTGGAGTGTTCCATCCTGGAAGATCTCAAAAACGCCCATTTTGTGGAGCACGCGGAGAAAATGGGGCCTATTCCGTACTCTCCATGTTCGGCCAGGCTGGCGGAGTGTATCGAGATTTTCTTAAATTTTTCAATGAGAATATATTTTATCTTTTATCCATTTAATGATCATATTTCACCCGTTAATCTACATTCTCGTCATTCATCTATCAAAAAATTATTCTGTAAATATCTTAAAATAACTTTTAAACCATTTATTTAAAATCTAATATCTTACACATTCACCAGTTATAATTCATCTATTTCGTCTCATTCACCCACCTACCAGCTCTCATGCATCCATTCATCCATCCATAAATTATTACTCATCAATTCACCCTCATTCATTCAAAGCTTTGTACTGAAAATACTTATTGTTTTAAATTCATAATTAATCTTTTCCAAAACATTATTGAATCATAATTTAATTTTTTCAACCCTGTGATGATCTTCAACTATCCGTCATCTATCCATCACACATTTACCATCCATAATAATCCACAAATCATATAAATAGGTTTAGCTGGTGGCAATAAACTAGTAGTTGCGCAACTCATAACCAATCAATCGATCAACCATGGTTAGCTCTCCTACTATGGTTCTTACAGATATATTAAAAACCTGACGTTGAATAATGCTGGAATAGTCAAGAGTTTGTAAAGCAAAAATTGCATACTCTTAAATTTTAATCCTAAGTGTTTTATGGTCAAGCGTTTAAATTTCACCCATCTCTGTATAAACATGATCATGTTGGTTCGAATACTTCCTCAAAATTACTATTTACGGTTGAGTAGGATATTTGTCATTAATTGCTTTTAATTTTATTCCTTTGTTAATTTAGATAATTTTTTCTTCCATGTGCCAATGCCAATCCATATATTACTTCTTCGCCATTTTTCCTCAAGTAACATAAGTTTTCTAACATTTCGAAAATTTGTAATGTTTTAGGTATTGACGGGCCTCGAGGGCGTGGAGGAAAGAATGGAGCACCAGGGATACCGGGGGTTCCAGGAATTAATACCTGGAAAGTGAACGGAACGAAAGTTAATAAAATGCTAGTTTTTCCATCAATTGCAGGTAAGAAATGAAGTATTTACTTGTAATTTTTTAAAACTGGTAATATCGGTGCCAAATATCAAGTTCCTGACCTATATTGTGGATCCAACTTGAAAACACTCTTTTACAAAGAGACCAAATGCTCTTATTTCTCAAGCACCTGGAAAAGCCTTCTACTAAGTCAGGAGAGACTTGGTATGCTGACTTAGCGCAGCTCAACCAGCCATATTTTATATTCTTTTAATATTTCTTCTCAATATTGTATGTTAGGTTATTATCTACCTTGCTTAAGAAGAGTAGAAAGAGAGTGAAGGCCATAACCATCTAAGGGGTGTTAGTTATTCATTACAAAAAGCAGGATTTAGCATGAATACTAGCGTTTATTCATTGACTTAGCCAGAAGAAAAAATATTGTAAAAACTTGAAATGTGTATTTTCCTTATTTCTGGATATATCTGTTTTGTGATGATCTTTTGTGCTCAGCGAAGTTTGATTTCACCAAATATTCATTCGCGAATCGGTTTATTTGAGATAAGGATGAGAGACCTTGCAATTCTATGGATTGGAAAGGTTTGTAATAATACCGATCTTCTCTGAGCTCATCCATGGATACAGATCCATATTACGACTGTGTTTCAACAAACTTCCTCCCTAACACTATCTTAGCGCGTGTGAATTTAGTGTTTTTGAGCGATTGACATCACCTTTGTTATCTTCTATCCAGAAAGTAATGAAATAAGAAAAAGTACATGGTTCGATAACCAACTGGAATTTCAGGGGATATGACGCGAAATTCACCGGGATTTGTGGTTGAATTTCAAAACAAATAGAGTTCCAGTTGCTGTTATTCGAAAAAACGATAACATCTCTACACGATGATCAGAAAAGAGTCATAATTGAAGAATCAAACTTCTTGCTTGTGGAATTGGGAGATAGATCGGATTCATCAAAGATCTCTTTATACCGAAATATGCACCCATCAACTTGGCGCCACATCATTTTAGAAGTTATTTTCTATAACATTGATTGTATTAATATTGTAATGTATGGGAAACAATGTTCTATTTTTAAGATCTGTGAGTGAGTTTGATCCTTGATCTATTCAATACGCCAAGGCCTAGTGGTGAATAACCCCATAATATCCTCCTTCTTCCGCTTTTACCTTCAAATAGGCCTGATGGTCTTCATAAATCTATAGTCACCCATGGGACGGTTTTCCATTAAATAGTGACAACAGATATAAAATTTCGTTCCCAAATATGACAAATACAAAATAGAATATGCAGGAAGAGGGAGCCGCAGAAAAGCCGGATATTTAATAGAATTGAGTAGTAACTGGTACAATGTGGGTAGAATGTTATCACAAGTAAATATTAAGTGAAATCAATGCAAAGAATAAAAGAAAATTGGATATAAAATCCTATGTAGACTACCTAGAGAAAACAGCGAAAAAAGAATTTATTCTAGTAAGTCAACAGCAAAATTGTCATGCCAGGAAGAAGAAGACTTCTAAGGAATGAAGTAGTTATACAAGGATAATATCGACTAGTGGATAAAAATCCTATGAGTTCCTACTCAGGAATTTTTACGAGTAGATAAATCGACAGCATTTCTGAAGCTCTCAAAATAACGCCACTCGATGAAGATCCTTTATCGTGCAACTTACTTCTCACTTATTTCCACCCATCATGTAATTTAGTCATTAAAATAAACACCCCAAATTTCTAAAAAAAAACGCCAAGTATGTTTTAAAAACAATGCATAAAGTTCTGTGTCAAAATAATATTCTGTTCGATCAAGTGGATGTTACGAATCGTAAACAAAAATCATTACATTACCAATCAGTGTAGCGATATAAACAAATCAAACCCATTTCTCTGATTTACTTAACAGACATTTTGAGTAAAGGTTGAAGAAGAAAATTTGGCTTTTTTACAACTTAATGACTCATTCCATTAATTGAGTCAAATTTAAAATAAATTGCTAAGTACCTTTTAACGCTTTGGGGAAAGAATCAGATATAAATACATAAAAATAATAATAGCTACAATAATAAGATTGAAAGAATACTTGTTAAATATAATTATAAACGCCTAATATGATAGGCTCAATTAGATAACAGGAAGAATCTACAACACTTTGCCAGTTGAAGCAGCTCTACGCTCTCCACCGGCTCATGAAAAGATTGATGCCCAGCCTGAAGATCCAGTCTTATAAAGATAGACTGAAGAAAGCGATAAAATATTCGCAAGCAACAATCGGGTCAGTAAATACAAACTAAGGCTTAAAATTTAATGTTATTTCGATTGAATTATGATAAAACAAACAAGAAGATTAGAAATAATCCCAATGCTACTATAAAATGTTTCAAAGAAGCTCTAGTAATGTCGGAATAGACACAACGCTATTTTTATAAAAACCCTAAAAAGACTACATATATTAATCTTCAGTGGTAAAAAAATCTATATAGGTTGGACCTACACTACGTATAGCATATAATATTACTATTAATGACCATTTTTTGTATGGCATTCTTCAAGGTCATAAACCTTTACAAATCGCGGATCTGCCAACTAAAGTAAGACCTAGAAGAAAAAGAGGGTCTTCATGTCCCCATTAAGGCAACAAAGAAAGTACAGGAGAGTATAGCATCTTTTAGATAATTCCAAGTTCTACGAGAAAATTTGGAGTAAGCACGAGTGACCCTGCGACGCAAACACTACAAGGAACAAATAATAAGGAGCTCGAACTGGAACACTGTGTTCTCTGGAAGCGGGATGTGTTCAGCCAGGAAGCCAAATAAGAGGATTATGCAGCATTTAAGATAATTGTTGTTTGAATAAGAAGATGTAGTTGAGGGAGTATATGGAGTGGTTGGAGAGTAGGGTGTATACAAAAGAAAGGTCAGTGGCTTAGTACAACAATGCAGTAAAATCTGAACAAGTTTGTAGGGAAATCGATATCTCACCATAAAAACATAGGCTCTGTTCCGTCACCACAACGTCTTGGCATTTGGCAACGTAACCCGATTACTTACCCCCTCCCTCCCCTTACCTGTCGGACCACCAGAAAGGCCTCTCACAACCACGAGATGCACGAATCATCAGATTTCGGGTCCGACGAGCATAGTATTGGTTAAACCAGCAATATTTTCCCTAAAAGTTGGGATCCAATTTCGCGTCATATACGAAATTATAGAAACAGCACCCAAAAGACAGAAGCTGCTTTTAAGGCTAAGTAAAAGATGCTCGGAGTAGAGCTGTTAGAGGAGGAGGAAGCTTAATTGAGAAACAAGCTCAAACATCTCACTCAAAGAAACCGCTATCCCGGTTTACAACAAATACCAGAGATGTCCTCGCCTTGAGGAATACCCCGAAGTGAATTCCCTCAAACACCCCCCCCATTCGTCTAAGGATTCACTTGTTTGCTCATCGCTCGTCAGTGCGAACCATTACAAGATTAATGAGAAGATTAAAAAGAGCATACCTTCACGGTCCCGTTGTTTAAATCATCTGACTAAGACAGCGTGTTTAACGCCATCCGTCGCATGCACCGAAATCACCTGTTCCTTCAAGCCTGTCCCCGCGTCAGCCAAACAGCTGGGGTGTCTGTGAACACATCCACGCGTCTGACCGCAAAAAGAATCTTTCATCTACATAAAAATTTAAGGCCAAGGGCAGTCTCCAGCCGGAGTCATGTGTCGTTGTTTTAAAGGTAAAGAAATTAGATTATTTTTGAAGGTCAATTAACGTTCAATATTTAAGTGAGCTTTGGGTCAACCATTATTTTATATTCATTTGTTTTAATTAGTAAGTCTCACTTAAACTCGGTTAATTCATAGCTGTATAGTTTGTTTTGTTAGATTTCACTTTTTTTTCATGTTGTAATTAAAAATATATTTTTCTTACAAGTATTTAATTGAATTCTCGAAACGCTGAAATTAATCTCCAAACTACTTTTATTCATTTGTCGGCGTAGAAAAAGAAAAAGGCTTTGTATAAATTAACATGGGATTTGAGATATAATTGACTAGCAAAGCATTTTTTAAAAATTTTGAATAGGGGAACCGGGACGTTTTAGGTTTGAGTTGAAAAAAGTTGTCTAGGAGCCATTAATTAATAATCACATAATATGATACAGGATTTCTAAGAGTCTTACAAAACGAGATTCGGAAGGTGGAAAGATAGAGTTGCGGGTCATCATCATATAAACAAAGTAAGAAAGAAAGGCTCGCATAAGAATAAAAGGGGGAAGAAGATAGATACGAAAAAGAAATGGAACAAGCAGCAATCCTTGCGGAATATCAGACCGAATCACCACAGGCCTAAATATATTACTTCCGATAGGAATTAAATTAGCATGAGATTATATATATGAGCGGAACAGTTTGTGTTTTCTAGAAACACTTGGAATTAAAAAAAGCGATGAAGTAGATCAGTATGAACTATATTATCATATGTGGCCGAAAAATTGAAATCTATCATAATGGAAAGCAAACAAGCATCTGCCGCAGGACGTTGGATTTCTGAATCCGTGGTATGCCATGCCTTTAAGCAAAATTGCAAGATATCATCCATGCTGAAGCAAGGCATGTGATCTAGGACGCAGGGCTTTCTGGTAGTTTATAAAGGAGCGAAAGTTGAGAGTTTTGGCGCTAGCTTGCTTGTTCCGTAGAGTTATGGCTAGGCATTCTAAGAAATGTGCAAACAGCATGATGTTAACAATCATTTGGTGCATCACATATGAGAAGTTGTTAAAGATACCAATTTGGTGAAAATTTTAATGCCAGTCTGCACTCATTTAGATTTTTTCTCACTGTGCCCCTTTGCTCAATGCGGGGCCAGAAGTAAAGATATCGACAAAATATGGCACCAACCGTGAAGGAGACCCGAATTTGGAATCAATCGGATGATTAAACCCCCTCAATGGTGCTTAGCTTTGATCTAATTCAAATTGGCGTTTCCACCTGGCTAGGAAGGAGCTAATAGAAAAAAAGGCAGAAGGACTAACGATTCAGTCTTAGATGGAAAGATTTAAGAGGGTAACAGGTTTTAGTCAAAGAGATAAAGAAGAAAGTTACTTTTTTAAGATATTCAGGAGCCAGAGGAAGTATGACCCAGAGATTGAAAGACACCAGGTAATAATAAGCCAAAAATTGGGCATCTGAGGTGAGAAAGAAGCCTAAACATTTCAAGTTGATTGTGTTTGCTATAAGAAATCATACAGCAGGTGAGCATTTCATGGGCAGACTTCGAAAGGGTGGTTGAGGTGTAAGTAATAATGGACTAAGCTAGGGAAAATTTTGCTATTTCTTTTCCATGACCGGGAAGAGTATTATCGTGCCTTTTACTTACTCATCTGTGTTTCTTTGTAGCAAAATATTATCCGAGAACCAAAACGGAAGCTTTTTATGGGATAAAGTAGGCAAAAGCATAGGGTTAAGCCGGGATCACCAAGGCAGGAGATGAGGGTCTGGGAAGATTGGCGAAAAGAAGTGGTGAGTTCGTCATTTGTAGTGGTGGAGTCCATTTTTTAATAATTATAGGAGCACATCTGGCAACTGTCTATTTGGGCATAATTCGCCGTACTCACCACAGTCTACTACTAGGCTATATTAAAAAATAAATAACAATATGTAAGTAACAAATAACAACGATAAAAACAACAACAAAAAAGAAAAAGGCAACAAGAAGGAAGCGGTCTCCGGTGCCATACAACAAACAATCAAATAAAGTGGAGGAGGCTAGCCTCCTCCAAGAAGTCGTATAATACACAAGTCTGGGCGCACGGACGAGTCCCGAGTACAAGGGATAAGCAGTAGCGACACTGCTTGTCCTGGTATCAGGACAGGTAACGTGCGCAAAGATCTCCCATCACATTCAACAAGAATGTGCTAAACAGTCTAGGGGACAAAGCACTCGCCATAATAAAGAGCAGGCAAGCGTTCCATCAACTGGCAGTGCGTCACACTAGTGTGTCCAATTCTGAGATGACAGAAACCAGCCTGAAACCATCGCAGCATTTAGCAGTAGGTCTATGGGAATATTCGCGGCGCAATGGCACGCAACTTTAAGTTCCTCTCAACCGTTTTCCGTCTTCTCCGCCAAGCAGCTAGGAGAGTTGCCCGTATTCCTGCCATGCAATCGGTGTGAAGAAAAGCGAAACACTCCACTGATCGCCGAGTCCTTGCAGACTCTTCGATGCTTTCATCGGCGCGCTCATTCTCCGCAATTCCTACATGTCCAGGAACCCAACAGAAGATAATCTCGACCTTGGTACGGCTCGCCAAAAACGTGATGTCACGGATATAGCGAACCAGGGGATGTGAAGATCCCATTAACCCAAGAGAACTCAGGGCTATTTGTTAGACGCTATAACCACAATCCTGTTTCCGAATCGGGCACATCGAGTTATCTCCCATACCATGCGATGTATTACAACCAGCTGGGCCGTGAAGAAAGGTGCAGCGCTTGGCAGAGCCACGCTGACTTTAAATAAAGGGGATACGGCATAGAAATAGACCCCTCTTTGGCCTTTGAGCCATCCGTATAAACTGGCATGGTTCCAGCGTGACACGAAGTGTGCTCCAAAAATCCCAAACGGAATACTCCCGGCGCTTTAGTAGCTTTAGGAGCAGAGGCGTGGCGACAAATAGTCTAAGGTGGTACCCTCCAGGCTGGCATCTTGGAAAGAACCAGGGGCCATACCAGCCCGATAGATACACTGAGTTGTTGAAGGAATTTTATAGCGCTAATCTCAAAGGAACTAGTCCAGGACTAGCGTCTCTTACCGACATAGGCACTCTTGAGATCAGCTGCAGATGCAGGGAGAGCAGTTGGCTACTGACAGAGGCGCTGGGATTGCGCGTACAGGCACTGAACGAGTGGCATCACCCGGGCAAATACAAGTAGGCTTTCAATGGGGGACGTGCGGAAGGCACCGGTCTCTAAGCTAAGGCTAGTGTGGATGCAGAAAACTTGGATGCCATAGTAGAGCTTCGAACCAACTAAGGATAGTGAACTTGTTCTAAAGCCTTTTGACTCGCTTCCACACCTAGAGGGGGATTCCTGTTAATTGAAGCCACGTATTCTTGCTAGGAAGAGCGGCGGGCGTGCTTCGAAATGTACCGGAACTTAGCCCTATCTTGACAAAATTTACCTAGAGTGAAATAGTTGGGGCGGCGCTAATTGTGCATGTAGACATAACGCTTCTGTTTGAGGGCCGCCTCGCACTCGGCTGGCCAGCACAGAAGCGGTCGGTGTGCAAAACGGCCAGAAATTCTAGGAATAGTAGTTCAGCCCACGTCAATGAGGTTGCTCGAGAAGAACTCAACGGCCTCATTTGCCGACCTAAATTCATCAACTGAGACAGATAAATCAGTCATTTCTTGAAATGCGCACCACTGCGCTCGCGCGATTACCACCGAGGCGGGTTTTCAGGCGGCATCGGACCGAAAATTATATTTTAATGAGAAGTGATCATTATCATGAAGGTCATCGACTATCCCCCACACCAAATTCAAGTGTGAATCCGGAGAGTACAAAGTCAGATCGAGGCAGGAAAATGAAGAGGTTCTCGTCTATCAGGCCGGCAAGAACCTGACCCCTGGCATTAATCTAGTAGTCTCCACAGAGAAGGTCTCTACCGTTAAAATCCCCGAGCAAGAGAAAGGGCCTCGGCAACCGGGCCACGACACTGCGGAATTCCCCCGCGTCGAAGTCGGCTTACGGTGGAACGTACACAGAAATAACAGTATACCTCCTATCTATGTGCAGCTGTAAAGCTACTGCATGAAATGAGGTATCTAAAGCAAAGAGAAAAACGGAGGCATCATGTCTGGCGTAAATTGCGCACATTCCTGTCCAGCCACCATCCCGTGGTGGTAGAGTCGCAAAACACTTATACCCTTGGAGGGTGGACAGGAGGTACGCGCTTAGCAAGATCTCCTGTAAATAGATAGCTAAAAGAAAACGAGAGGAGTTGATCCTCCACAGCTGCTACCAGTTGGCCCAGAGTCCAAGGCAAGTCCTTGAAGGAATATACGCTCCAGGCCAAGCTCGGAGGAGATGTGGCGGCCCTCTTCAAGGAGAAGACCCTCATGGCGATGGCCGTACTTTTCTCGAATGCAGAACTACAGGCGCTCTCTTTTAAGGACAATGCGCTGAAGGCGCTATCGCCTTACAGGCCTGAGGTTGGGCCCGCCATGCGAGTGTTTTACTCCCTCCCCCTCGAAACTTTAGACAGGTAGGGTGGCTTCGGAGGTTGGGATCCCTCTTTTGGAGGATCCCCCGTCTTCGAGCTACCCAGCCTACCACTGGTAGGGCGTAGGAGCTGAATTTCCACTAGAGTTATCATCCTTTTCGGGGCAGCTTTAGGAGGCTCGGAAGATGGCCTCACGACCAACTTCAGGGGTTTTTCCTCCTGTGAGTCTAACGACTCAGTGGATGCGCGCTGCCCTTTCGCTTTACGGGAAACAGTCACGCTGGGGAAGGGGTGGAAGCCATGGTTTTAGCCGGGGCTGGGTACGAACCATTTGTGCCGCCAGCACCCAGGGTGGATAGAACCCACAGAAGGGTTCAGAATGAGCGCTGAAACGATCGTGGTCGTAGGCCTGTAGGGGCAGGAGCAGATGGTGTCTTTCTTTACATTAAGGCATAAGACGTCCCAGGCAGCCCCGAGCGCGCCAGGACCAAGTCCTTATCCTCGCGAAATGAGAGACATCCTGGGCCTGAAGGACCAGGATTTCCTTCTCAAGGAGATACGCACCACACTGTTGCAAGCAAGTGGGTTGATGCTCTCCGTAATTGAAACACTTGGCCACACACGATTTGGATTTAACATGTACGGCCTTGGAACACTTACACAAACTTCGGCTAACCCCAAATTCGCACGTCTACATGAGCGATTCAATTCCTCTGGCCGAAGCGGTGGCAATAGTAGCTCCTCCGTGGCAGTGGCCTGAATGCCTTCACGTGGTAGTAATACCAACTGCAGCACTTACTCAGTGAGCTTGTCACAATCGAATTTAACGAGGTGTGTAGGATTGGGTCTCGGGGCCTCTCCCTGTTTTCTCATCACATGATCGACCTTGACATCTCCTTGTTAGGCCAGTTCTAATGTGATGAAATATATAGAGTAGGCCACGAGTTCCCTTGAATATACTACTCCTTTCACGTAGTTCATGGTGGAGTGCGGCGTCACACCAACCTGGGCTCCATCAAGTGTCCGAAGATCACTAATCTTGGCCACCTCGGAGGGATCCGACGCACTTGACAGAAGGCTCCCGTCTGAAAAACTGTCACCTTCGGCTCTCTACCAATTAGGCTAATTAGTGCTGTTCTCTGATGGAATATGTTGCCATTGGCCAACATACTGCCATCAATGGAGCGAATAACTATAAAGCGTTTGATGCAAGCTGGCTCAAAAACACCGAGTAACCTCCCAATGACGGACCCGAACTTAATCGAGGTTCTGCTCTGCACACTTCCAATTTTGGTCTTATTCAGGGAGTCCCCACCCGTTACAGCAACGGAGGCAGACATGCCGATCTTGGCTTGGTCGCTTACCAAAACGGCAGCAGACTTGTTCGTATCAGTGGCTCCCGTGGATCAAGAGGAGCCCTTAGTCTTTTTTAGTTTTACGAATTATTTTAGAATAGGAGGGTAATGAATAAACCCGATTTTCTCCTGCAGCGGAAGGATCTCCTAGACCAGATGGACCGGCCTCGCCAAGATCTGACACGAAATTACCACCTATACGATCGTAAAATTAACAATTCATCTTCCGCTTTTTTCTCATAATTTCGGCCTAAAAATTTCTCATCTCCTAGTGTTACATTTTAACATGCCCATTTCCTTTAAATGCATTACTTATGTTAACTAACACGCTTACTATGAATAGTCCGTGAACATTTTGTTTGGGTTATGCCAATATTAATCCTCCATAACACTTTTTTTAAGAACGAAATGTTCAAGCTTTTATCAGTTATTTTTAAGAGTTCCTAGAGAGTTGGAAAAAACAAAATTGTGAAGTTTAGAAAAAATAAATATGATTATCGAAGGCTTTGGAATTAATTAAAACAAAAAGAATTACAAATGGTGAAGTTCCGAAAATTAATTAAAATTTATGCATGGCTGCTTTTTTATTTTTTCTTTTATTCAGAGGTTTTATCGAAGTTATTTCTAAAAAAGATTTTCAATTTTAATCTTTATCAAGAGGAAATAACTACCGAGGCCTAAAAAAGAGTAAAGCAAAAGGAGATTATTAAAGCAAATTTAGATTGAGAAAAAAATCTTGAGGATTATATTTTTCGTATTTAAATAGAATTCAGATGAAAGTTTTTTCTGACCTCTAGGCCTATTAAATAAGCATCGATGTGAACTAAATAGATCATAAGTAAATTATTAGGAGATATTACTTCCTAAAAAATGTTTAGACAAAAAGGTTGTTTGGTAAAGTCGGATAAGCCATAGAGAGGGGTGTTTTTTGGTATAGTGAATATTTTTGTCAAAGTTCTTTCTAAAAGTTTATTTAAATATTAAAAATTTTGAACGAACGGCTGGTTTTTATTATTTTTAAAGCTTTTATTAAGGTTATTTATAAGACTGGCTTTAGAATTTAAAAAAACCGGCATAAGGGATGTTTTTCATATAATTGAATCTTTTATACAAATAATTTATGAGTTACCATTTTACCTCACCTTATAACGGGTGGCCCAAAAGTTATTTCACATGTTTAAAAATTAATAACATAAAAAGTAACTAAGTTATAAAAGTGAGTGATATATAAAATGAAACAAGGAGATTTTGGATTTGTAGTATTTAAATATAATATCCTTCAAATATTCTCCATTATTGTTAAAACAAAGGCGGATTCTTTGCACCATATTTTCCATGACATTTTCCAAAACATGGGGAGTGATTTTGTCGATTTCTTCAATGATGTTTTGTTTCAATTCTTGACAATTATTAGGTTTATTTACGAATACCTTTTCTTTAAAGTATCCCCAAAGGAAAAAATCTGGAGGGGTAAAATCAGGTGATCGTGGTGGCCAAGAAACGTCACCTAAACGTGAAATTAACGGACCAGCGAAGGCTGCTCTTAGTGTTGCCATGGATAGACAGTGTTCAACAACAGCCACAAAACTGAACTAGGATACGTTCCAGTCAACTAGGAATTTTTTGAACATCATTTCAACTCAACCTAACAAAAGAATTGAAACTTAATCCATACAAAATTCAAATAACTCAACAATTAAATATTGCACACCATCAAAAAAGAATAAACTTCGCACGCGCATTTTTGGGACTAACGAATGATCCAACTTTTACCTCGCATCTAATCATGTCCGATGAAGCCCATTTTCACATTACTGGATACGTTAATAAATAAAATTTCAGATTTTGGTAGGCTGAAAACCCCATGATAATTCCCGAGCAGCCTCTTCATGCACAGAAAGTTACGGTCTGGTGCGGCATAGCCAGTTCGAGAATCATTGGTCCCTACTTCTTCGAGGATGCTGACGGAAAACAGTGACAGTAACAGAGGACACTTAGAGAGAAATTATACAAGATTATTTATTGCCAGAACTGGAAGATTTGGATATGCACGATTTGTGGTTTCAACAAGTTAGGGTGACACCACACATAGCGAGAGAAACCATGGCAACACTAAGAGCAGCCTTCCCTGGTCAGTTAATTTCACGTTTAGGAGACGTTTCTTGGCCACCACGATCACCTGATTTTACCCCCCCTATATTTTTCTTTCCGGATACCTTGAATAAAAGGTATAGGGGAATAAACCTAATAATATTCAAGAATTGAAACAAAAAATCATTGAAGAAATCGACAAAATCACTCCCCATGTTTTGGAAAATGTCATGGAAAATATGGTGCAAAGAAATCACCTTGTTTTAACAATAATGGGAACACTTGAAGGATGTTATATTTAAATAACCAAAATCCAAGATCTTCTCTTTCATTTTATATATCATCTAGTTTTATAACTTAGTTATTTTTTGTGTTATTAATTTTTAAATATGTGAAGTAACCTTTTGGCTACCCGTTACTTTTTATTATATGAATATAAGAATGAAGATGAGAGGGTTTTAATAAAAATAAAAAATCTTTTTACTATTATTGCACAACCTTTGTCTTCACCCATCGTTTCCTCAGCAAGACGGATGAATGGCCAGTTAGTCGAGTGAGTAGCCAGTGACATCCTTAATGTTACGATAAGCTTTGGTTTGTTTAAAGGTACAGGGTTTTTTTTTACATGTCCTACGTTTGAAGTTTAATAAAATCAGGAATATTTTTATGGTAAAATTGAAACTTTTAAACTTTGTTACTAATAGTTTTAAGTTCTTTGTCTTCAAATGGCTAATTGATTCGTTTATTATTCTAGAAGTTATGCAAGTTTTAGAAAATCTGTCATTTTTTCTTAGAAACGGAAAGCGTAAAAAGTTTTATTAAAAAAGTGAATTTTTGAATGTTCGATTCTTAGCAAAATTTTCTTGAAAAGTGTGAAGTAACAAATTTTTTAGCATCATAGTCATTCGTACACTATAAAATGGGACTATTTTTCTAGCAAAAATCATTATTACGAAATTTTTCTAACTGAAAACTTGTAAGCTCCTGGAAATGATTGGACGAAAAAAAAAAATGGTTTAAACATTCTTCAGATAAAACTGTTCAGTGATTTCAACACAATGGCGGATGAGACGTGAAGGAGCTAAGACGTACCATTACGACAAGCGCTATGCAGACTAATTAAAAAATTTCGAGATACCGGTAGTATACAAGATGGACGAAATGGGCGTGTTGGCAAAAAGGGCATAGAACAACATAAAATTCAAGTGTTGTGTCAAAACGTCGAACGGTCGCCACATAAATCATTGAAAAGAAGATCTGAACAAGTGGGATTGTCAAAAATGCAACATACAATGTAATAAAGAAAAAACTGAAACTTAAACCATACAAGATTTAAGTTGTGCAAAAATTAGAAGACAATGATTTCGCGAAAAGAAAATCGTATGCAGAAGAATTTAGACAAGAATTTGTGGAAGTTGATTTACCGCACGTAATAATGTTTGACGAAGCGCACTTTCATCTCAGCAGATACAAAAATAAGCAAAACAACAGAATATGGTCAAATCACAACATAAAAGCTATACACCAGAAAGCACTGCATCCTGCAAAAACCACAGGTGGTGTGCGATAATACCTCAGAAGATCATTGGGCCATATTTTTATGAGAATGAAAATGAAAATTCAGTCACTGTGAATGGCGAAAGATACCGACACATGCTTGAATAATAATTTTTACCGAACTTTCGAATGCTTAGAATTAGACGACAACTGTTTTTTTTCAGCAAGAAGGTGCAACATCACATACATTGAATGAAACAATGGAGTTGTTAAGACGAAATTTCAGAGAAAAGATAATTTCTCTAAACAGTGAATTTAAGTGCACTCCAAGATCTCCCGATCTAACGCCTTTCGATATTTTTAATGGGAATATTTAAAAGATCGTGTTTAGCGAAATAATCGGAGAAGTATCTAACAACTAAAATTAACATCGCTGAAGAAATTAATAACATCGATGAAGAAATTTTGAATAAAGTGATGAGAGCATCTTCGTCACGAGTAAATGCTTGTTATGAGAAGAATGGTTGGCATTTGAAAAGAAGAATCGTCAAATAGATTAAGTTATTATGTTAATTATGCAAACTGATTATTAATCTTAGTTTTTTTTAATTTTAGCCAAATAGTCAATAAATATCTTAAAGTTCTGCAAAAATTTGTTAAAAATCAATGATTCACTAAAACTGGCATAACTTCTACAAAAATAAATAAATCAATTAGCTATTTTAAGACCAAAAACCTAAAACAAATCCAAATAATTTCAATATAATACTGGACACTGAATGGCCAAATATAAACGCGTAGGATTGAAATACCTATTAAAGTAGAAAGGCAACTCAAATGTACAAACTTGTATCGAATGCTCGGTTTTACAATGAAAAATGGAAGTATTTCTACTTCCAACTTTATTGGATTCTGCTTCTAAAATATATACACTTGTTCATTTCTACGTATTTAGAGATGTTTAAATTTCCGTTTAGTAGCAACGGAATGGAATTATCTAACGTGAAACCAAGTTACAGATTCCTTGGAATCAACAAAAGCCGTGTCGTAGGACACATATTAACCGCACTTTTTTGCATTCTTCCATAGATGGCTCGGTCTCTATTCCTTTGTTGAACCAGACACACATTAGGCGGGACCATACAGGATGGCAAAATTGTTAAGCCGACAATAGAATTCCTCCCAGTGATTATAAGACATTTAATGTTGAAGTTCATTCTGTCTTTTTGCAAGTTATTTTTTATCTTGAGGTGTTTTCTTGAGCGGGGGAAAATAAAATACCTAAAACCTCGCCTTCCCTTAACTAGTAATAAAATAACATAGAGACATTCACTACTGATATTTAAAAAAAAAATTATTACGTTTTTTAATTATCTAAAGATTTGTATCCTGTTATTAATATAGATTTTCTGAGTCAATGCTGGTTTACTTCTATGACCCTCTTCAAGGCAAAACTCTATAAAAGAGCGCTAATCTACTAATTAACCTGAGACACAAAGTGAGGGAGATAACGGGTATAGAGGAAGATAGTTCATTCCACATTCTAGAAGCAAATATAAACAAAGCACGTTCGCTCATGCAATCAAAGGGAGAATAAGCAGTAAAAAGGCAGAAGCAGAACACAAGGCTCTCTAGGCGAAGGATATGATCAGTCAGTAATTCAGGTAGAAAGACACTTTGGATTCTTAGATCGTAAAGGGCGTTAAAAATGTTTAACTGAGTTGAAGAGGTCGAACATCCAAAATAAAGGGCCCATAAGAAGAGAGTTACATTAATCAGAGAGGTGGGTAAGAAAGCGTGGAAGGCGATCTACAAATTATTGCAATCAAAATGGGAACCACCACTGCTCGGAATAGGAAGAAGTCAGAGAAAAGTTACTTCCCAATTTTAAACAGCTTAGAAAAGCGGTGGAGTAAGCATCAAACAACACAGGCAAAGAAAAGGAGCAATAGTTTTACATTGAATGACATTTAAAAGACTAGCATGATTAACAATTCGGTTTCACGATAAATGCGTTTACGAAATCTGTACGAGAGCCATTCACTAATGATGTTGAATGCGGATAGAAGATTTATTTCTCAAAGCAAACGAGGACGGAGAGATAGACTAGCGTATCATCAGAATAGAGATGTTGGATCAAAGCAGTGCATATGTATGGTAAGGGAAAGGAGATATGTAGGTATGAGAAAGAAGCGGGCTAAGAACCGATTGCTGAAATCAAAGCGTACATTCGTCCAACTAGATATGTCACTTGAATTATGAACTGACTCAGTTCGAGCTGATAAATTTGGGTGGAACCAGACGAGGACAGCTTATGATACTCCTAGAAATTTACAAAGACGATAGAATTTCTGCTCCTTCCAACCGCTTGAAAGATTAATTAAAAAAGCTATGATCTTACAACCCTTTCCCATGGCTCAGCCAACGTTACCACAATTAAGCCTTCTCTGAGGCAGTCAAAACAGGATCAAGTTAGAGTGGATCGTGCTTTTGCATGCTGGGGAAATTTATAACCCCTCCCCCTGGGCTAGAAGTCCATGCAAGAGTTAGGAAGTTGTAGATCTATTACAACTTTACCTCACGTGGAATATTATCAAAGTGGGGTAATCGAACTACATGATTGCATCCGGTTGGTATGGTTGTGCCATATCCACTTTGAAATGACTGAGCACTCTTCAATTTTCTTTCTTGCCCTACTGAGTGGGTATAATTTAGAAAAGACAGCCTACCCTGCTGGGCACAGGCATTTTAATTTTCTTAAGAATACGGCGAACGGCTGCATGTTTAAAATCAGATGAGACGGTACCACACCATAGGAGAGGGATATTTTAAGGAATTAATTAGGTAAATGTGAAGAACAAAATGGAACGAACGATCTAGAGAAGGGTGGACAAACTTAAGAGAAGAATAGATTTTATTTGAAGAAAAAACGAAGAAAGTCAATTCCTGTGTGGTCACAGTGGCAAAGGAAAGGAGTTCAGGGAGTGGTTTATGTAGAATTACGAGGGTTGATCAGAAATTAATGACAGTGTGACCGTATATTTTGGTAGAAAAGGGGAAAATCCAAACAGTAGTCTACATTTTTTCAAAGTACTCCCTTCTGGCCTCTATGTAGCGTTCCATCCCCCTTCGCCATTTCATGAAGTAGTCACGGTATTCAGAAGCTGGTTTACCTCGTTACTCTGAATTAACTGATCGTGCGAGGTCTTGGATACGAGCAAATTGCTTCCCTTAAATCGCACCCTTAGTCTTTGGAAACAACCAAAGACCACAGGGAGCGAAGTCAGGTGAGTAGGGTGGTTGGGCAAGAAGTCTGATTTCCTGCTTCTCCAGGAATTGCACAGTCAGGTGCACTTTGTGGGCTGCAGCATTGTTGTGGAGCAGCAAAAAGCGCGATCTGTTGGGGCAAACTTGTCCTGATGTTCTATAACTTGAAGAAGGACTTGTTCTTGCTAAGTGTAGTACTTGGCTGTGATAGTAGACTGTTGAAGCACTATATCCGCACACACTGCTCCTTGAGAATTGAAGAAGCTGGTGAAAATGCACTTCCTGCTACGAAATCCTTCCTTCGATATCTGAAGTCGAGGCTCTTCATCACTCAACCAAACCATATTGGACTGCTAGATTCTGGTGGTGAAGAAAAAAGTAAAAAATTCACCTCAAGTAGCAACATCTGAGAACCGTTTCGGACCATTTGTTTTAAAATCAGCCAGCCAAAGAAGACAAATTCCCATTCGTTCGCACTTCTACTGTTTTATTATCAAATGGGTTATCCATCGATCACACTTCTTCCTTAGTCCTAAGTTTTCATGAAGGATATAATGTGCACTCCCCTAACTGACACTAAGCTCCAAAAATAAGAATCGGAGAGTAACAGTTAGATCTTAGTTAATGATAGCACGCGCACGCACCATTGTTGCTTCAGTCAAGGATTTCTGGGGGCGTCTAGACTGATGATCATCTTCGATTTGAGTTTTTCCTGCTGCAAAAGCTCGAATCCAGTGGAAAACAGTTTCCAGAGATGGAGTAGACTCAGAGAAAACTTTGAATAATTCCTCTCTGATCTCCGTTGCTGTTCCCCCCGAGTTTCGAACTAGTGAACGTGTAGAACCTGCAACCGGTTATATGGCGAAACAAACAATGACATAATCGCACAGCGCAACAAACGTATGTAACCCAGCAGAGGGGCGAAAAGTTTCAACATCTCACAACAAGCAACACTCGATGCCCCGCGCTCCCCTTTATGCAATCACTCATGTTCTCTCTGCCACGAGTCCGACTGTCATTACTTTCTGATCACCCCTGGTACTACGTTACACATAGGAGAGTCCACGGAATCTTATGTCATAAATGCAATAAATATCTTGTCGGTAGAATACAAAGTAATCGGCCAGGGAAATAGGATGAAAGAGTGAGGTGCCGCAGGGGAAGAGGCTACGCCTGGTATTTGTTTCACGGGTAGGTTTAAGAAGTATGGTGTACAAGTGAGTACCAAGTGTGTACAGGGAGAAGACTGTAACCTTCTGAATACCTTAACCCAAGCATCCCCACGCGTCTCTAGTGGGCTTACTGTACTGCTTTGTTTTGTAATTAGTATAAAAGATCCAATGGGCAGGATGTAGGTGAGAGAGTGGATGTTAAAAGGATACATTGATTACACAACTGGCTGACAGGATCCAAAACAAAGGGTGAAGCTGCTATTTGATGTCACTTGTAGAAGTTATCAATTAGAACAAGGGAAGTCAGGAGGCAAAGTCCAGGGTCATCAGTTTTTGCTCAATGAAGTAGTGCTATCGTTGATAAGACTTGTAGGCAGGGGGTAAGCTAAGGTTGGGTTAAATGAGTAGAGAGAACAAAACAGGATAATATAGCGGTCAGAAATTGATGGTCGAGTAGATTAAAGAGATCGTATGAAATTGGAAGGAAAAAGCTACAAAGTCACTTACATTTTTATGGAGGTAGGTAAGGCAGCAAACAGTTAGACATAGGATTAAAGGCTTAATATATACCGAGGTCAGATATATGACAGAGTATAGTGAGGAAGGTTGAAATCAACAAAAACAAGGAATGCAGAGGATTGGATAGAATTAGTTTCTCACCCCTTATATCTACAAGATTATATTTACTGTAATATTTATGGATTCTACTCTCAACCAAAATTACTGCAATACTTCCAACGAGAACGAAGAAACTCTCAAATGAATTAACGGAAGGAGGCTAAATTACTGTAATTTTGAAAGAAGAATAAACGAAAGAGATAGGAAGAAATTCTAAATTTTAAGGAAATGTCGTCTAAAGAGTATTCAGATACGTGACCAGGGTAAGGGCAGTGGAAATATGAGTAATTTTGAAAGGGGGTTTCATATCAAAATTTATAATAGGAACTTTGGTACTGTAAAGATATTTTTTCGAAAAAAGAGATGAGGACAAATGCCATTTAAGTCAAAGCCAACAGATCGCCCTGCCGCTCTCGGGACGTAGAACAACTAATACAAATCTGGAGATGGTGCAGGAAATTGCGTTTGTGTAAACATAGAGCTAAGAATTTTACACAAAAGAGATGCAATACTAGTACTCGTTTACACATAACTACCTTTACTGTAAGATCAAAGTAATATATGTATGTGAATCGGATGAAAATAATGAACATCATGGTGAAACAGACTTTGTGGATACATCACCTGAAAAATAGGAAAACTTCACCCAGGCAAACTAAGTTATTTAGTTAGAGAATTAGGTCTATCAAAAGAGTAATCAGAACTGTTAACTTCTTGACTTAAAGAGAAAAATATGCTGCATAAAGTAAAAAATGTAAAAATTATCGGAAAAGAGAAAAATATCTCTAAAATGTGTATTCCACCACAAAGGAAACTTGCTTGTTGCAATTCTTATTGGTCACTGTGCAATTAAAAGAGAAGCAGTCATGGTGAACATAAATGGGTCATATATGTGGATCTGAAAATGGTCAACCTTTTCACTTGTCCAGCAGGAGGGTTAACAAAAAATCCATGTTTCCTATTTATGGGATAGCAGAGCGAAAGACAAAATTGGAAATAGAAACTCTGACCAGCTAGAAAAAGTTTGACATTTGGGGGAAAGAATATCTTGCACCAACCACTTATGGAGGGAGAGAAAATCATCTTCCCATCCCTTCATATTAAGCTAGGACTAATGAAACAATTGATATGTACTTTTCTTGGCCTAAATTATGATAAAATAAAGGCTGGTGTTTTTGATGGGGACACAAATCAGAAGGTTAATGAAATGCCAAAACTTCTCAAGCTCGATGACTGACGTAGAAGAAAAAAGCATGAGGTGCATTTGTGTATATTGACAAAAGATTTGGAGGGAGTAAAAATACTGCCAACTAAAATGATTTGGTGGAGACCTTGTTTGATAGCTTTCATCATTAAGGCTGCAACATGACCATAAAGTTAATTTCTTCAAGTGCTATCTCAATAAATCTCCTGCTAATAATAATGGAGACGTGAGCGATGAACATGTATAGCGTTTTCATCAAGATACCAAGTTATCGAGGAGAGATATCAAGGCCGATGAAACAAACACATTATGCTCGGACTACTGCTGAAGTATCCAAAGTGACTGAGTAGACACGAAACCCTCCAGATGCTCTCGTAAGCGGAAATTTGTTCCATTAATTTGTTTGTTTGTATACAATTGTTGTTTTTCTATCCGTTATATTTGCAAATTAAACGGATGTATTTAATAAAAGGTGATGTTATCTTATGTTTCATTTATCAGCTCAGATTCTAGTGACATTATAACTTATGGTTTTAAACTAAAAGACTTAGTAAAATATCTTGACCAAGTAAATTATTTATACAGTATATCATAAAAGAGGGATATATTATAGAATAAAAACCTGATGTGTTAGAAGAAACTGGATGCCATATTTGAAATAAGCCCCTACAAATTAGATAAAACAACCACAAAACCTAAGTCAAAAAAACGTGTGTGTGTTAACCTGTGTTACTAATGAAATGGAATAAAAAAGTGTTGCCAGATAACTAGAATCTTCAGAGATATATATTAAGAATGGCCAATGGACCTAGTAAAAAAAGAAGGAAAGCAACTCCTAAATGGACCTCTAGAAAAAAGTAAAGAATACAGAAAGTACCATCAAATAAAATCGTAATTATCAAGTAAAACAGAGGAAGAACACCAACAAAAATAAACCTAAATAAGAAAGAAAGAATGTTGTGTGAAACTGAAGATCTCACTATGAAGATCTACGCAAGCGACGCCATGCCACTGCTAGGAAAACTAAAGCACTCACTAGAGAAGATAAGTGCAAATGGAAAGTCAAGGTTAACTAGAATAAAAAACAAGTTGAAAAACTATTAATCGAAGGTAGAATTAGAGTATATTCAGGTGATGTGGTTACTCTCAAATGCTATCTAGGAACAAGGGAAGAACGGAAAATTTAACAACACTGACAAGACAGAAAGGAGAGATAAGCGACAAATCGCCAATAAGGAAAAATAAAATGATGATCCTACCAAGAAACTCTTACTGAAGTTAAATACGGAAAAATTAATAAGCGAATGATATAGAAAACTATATATTCTGCAAGTAAATACAAACGAATGGATTGGTAAAGGAAGAATAATTGGTAATAATATCATCTTAGAACATGAAATAAGAAAGTAAGAGAATAAACTAAACATAAACATAAAACCAACTATACAGTCCTAACAAACAATCCAACAGGATACAGAAATGACAGGGTGGCTATAGCAATCAAACAATGTCTCAAGTATACCAAAATTCCAATTGTAAACGAAGCATATATAACCATAAAATAGAATTAGAAATAATTCCATTAATAAAATCGACGAGGTATCAACCAATAAGAAGAAATTTTCTACCACTACATAAATTCATGACGATATACGGACAAGAACAAACAACAATATTCATGGGTGAGCTAAATGCAAGATGCCAAACAAGCGTACAACGCAAATGTAAGATGCCAAACAGAAAAGATGTTAAAAAGAAACATCCTAAAAAGCTTGTGACCAGATCGCCCCATATTATTAAAACAAACGCGGCTACAAAACCAGAGAGTTTTAAGCAGCTTCAATATGCTATGAAACTCCATATGGAACCGCTACCAATTGCAAGCAGCGCACACTATAACATCCCTGCTGCAATTGAATCAAAATTTGAAAAAGGTAACAGCAGTTATAAGTAAGTAATATCACAGAGCAGATTGGATGAAATATACAGAAGTTTTAAATGGATATATTTCTAAAGACCTGACAGACACTTCACTCGAGGAGATAGATGAAGAGATTAAAGATGCCCTAGTGATTGCAGAATCGAGAGACCTTCCTAAAACTAATTACTGAATACAACACCACCAGTAAAACACCTACATGAAAAATAGGAGCAGACAAGTAAAAATGACATATAAGTCAAAATGGATAGGGGGATCTACCCCAGAATATATAAACGAATTGAGAGAATTAAAAACGGAAATGATTCACTTAATAAGTAGGCAGCATGAAAAAGGCTAGGATTATTATTAAGCAAAGAGTTCTAAACATAGAACCAAGGGAAAATTGGAGAGAAATAAACAGAGCTAAAGGGTCAAAACCAGGAATTTATATTTAAAATAAAGGACGAAAATGGCAGTAGAAATTTGAAACATCAATAGATTTGAACGAAAAAGGAAATTACGGTCAAACATCCAGAAATTTACCGTAAATCCTATTGCAAGAAGAAAAACAGCCGATATCTTACATAAAGGATAAAGTTATGACAATAGACCTGGAGGTTATCTTTTGGTTAAAAAAATAACATCAAGAGGATACATAAGCCATCAGCCTAAATTATACGAATAAAAAGTCCAAATATGCAATTACTTTATTCACTCCGATGAATCTCTATGAAAAGTAAGAGAAAATTATATATGGCATTGGGCAGGACATACCAAAATAGCTAAAAATACCATGCAAGTGATGCCACAAACAATAATATAGAATATGCAAAGAGTAGAAAATAAAGCTACACGATTTATACCTAACACCAGGAGAGGAGAAATGAGAAAAAAATGAGAATCCTACATGAGGAGGACAAATTAAAACTAATAGATAAGTTCCTCAGAAAAAGAACAAAATATATATGGCAGAAAATAAAAAAACTCACACAAATATTCACAAATCAAATCTATATTCCCAATGAACAACGCACTCAACTTCATTTCCTAAGCTCAAGACATCAATCAGGTGAGGAGAAAAGAGGAGCCCTTATTAACGTGATGAAAACAGGAAGAATAGCAAAAGAAACATCATAATACAGCAATAATAAAAAGCTGAATAAATAAACATACTAAAACGACCGAAATTACCGGACATTGAGAAATTATTTTACGGAAATTAAAACCGAATTATGAGAACCTAACTAAGACAAACGGAGAATAAAAACTGAACATGAAGAACGAACAGAGATTATTCACAGATAAGATAAAAGAAATATGACAGACTAAACAAAATTACAACAAATCAAACTCACAACTGAATAAGGAAACCACATTAAACATAAATAAAAATAAAACACGATATAAAAAGCATAAAAAATGAATTCAAAGGTATGAAATCCATTGCACACAGAATATTAACCGCATGAAACAAATAAGTGCAAGAGAATAGTCGGATCTCCCAATGACCATTAGCCAAAAGAATTTAAGGACTCGGAGTGTAAAAGAGGAAGAAGGAATGAAGTAAAAATGAAGTATGGTGGTTCGTAACCACATTAAACACCAGGTTTCCCGTATCCTTTGGGTATGAGAAATACTTTTTTTCACCTATGACTACCGAGGTTGCTCATATTGGCTCCTCATTAAACTCTTTCCTCCTAAAACCTACGAAACGTTGCTACGATCTTCCTTAACAAGCACTTCCCCCTCGGTTTATTTGAGCTTAGACCAGAAGGGTTGTACGCTTCTCCAGGAGCAAGAAGTCGGCCGCGAGCCGCTTCCTCTTTTGTAGCCCTTGATTGTGGGTGGAGAACAGGGGGAGGGGGACCTGCGAGCCCTTTTCCCCACGTAAAAATGATTAGAATTCGGCATGTGACTGCCTCTTCCTATTTTTCCAAGCCAGGGTGGGCCGTACAGGTGGGAGGGGTAACTCCTGAGTTCCTAATATGCCTTTCCATATCCAGGCTACGGACCAAGGAAGGGCGGGTTCTGCCGTCATACATCTATCATCTTTGACACAAAAGAAAGACTATAGTGGAATAGAAAAGAGTACCGTGCCTTGCTCTCTCTCCTTTCCTTGGTGCCTATTATGATGGGGAAGGGAGGGTAGGACGAGCTTTTCTTTGGCTCCGGCTTTTCTTTTCACTTCATTTAATTTATCAATGTCAAAGACCATAACTACAGATATCACCTATAGGGTAAATTCTAGGGATTAAAAATAACAAGATGCTATATAACTGAGAGGAACAATAAAGCAACGCCAATGCTAAACTTATTATACATCTTAAAACCTTGAAGCAGGAAGGACCAAAGGAAAATATATATGGCATTAGTAAGTGGCGGTTCTCTTGCACCCTTCCAACCCAATCAACAGAGGCTAAGACGAATCTTGGAACTTTAGAGTATTAAAAATAAAGCTTTCTACTTAATTACTAACACTCGTAGTGAACTTTAACCAAAAGGAACGAAGAAACAAAACAGAGACGAACATAATCCTGACCAGTAACACAAACAACGGATAAAACCAACTTAAAAGGAGTACGTGAAAGACACCTGAATAAGAAAAACGAATTGAATAAAACTGCCCAAAAATGAACAACCGATAAGTGAAACGATGCAAAAAGATCCAATGTGAAGTGAAAAACAAAAGTGAAGTGATATTGCCTGATGAATTAAAATGTAAGTGATAAAAAACTAAAATGCTAAATTACACAAGCTGTAGTGAAAAGTGAAGACCAAAAGTGAAGGGAAATGCTTAAAGTGAAATATGTAGATATAGAAGACTAAATTTAAAAGACTTAAAATTAAATAAGTAATGAGAAGCAAAAATTATATAAAAAAATTAAAAAACAAACAAAATATCCCAACATATACAATACATATAAAGAAAAAAACAACTAATTGAGTTCATATACTGCAGCTTAAAACAGAAAGGCATGAATTCCACAATTAACAAATTAATTAAAGAGAAATTATAAAAGGTAACAAGATTAATACAGCTGTTCTCCCGTTATCTGTATGAATCTGCAAAAATGGAATAAAAGAACTAAAGAGATGGAGTAAACCGAGCGATAGAGGGATGCGTAATTTTGAATTTACAATAAATTCAGTAGATCCACACAATGTGGTTGTTCCATTATATCAAATCTATACAATATATGAAGAACTTGAAGATAGATCAAATTCGACTCTCTTACTCACTTTCTCACTTCAATTTTTTACTCCTCTTCCTACTTCTCTCTACCTTCATCATATCTTGCTGACCTTATCCCGCATAGATCCACTTTAACCCTTGGGGGTAAGAAAACAAAGGGAAACAAAGGAAAATGAATGCAACAACAGACTATTTGATCCTTAATAAGTTGCTATCAGACAAGAAATAAGCAAAGTTTACTAAACTTTGCCGCCTTTATCAATGATGTTTGCTTATTTGATGAAGAGCGAAAAATATATTACATTATAAATGTATTCGGTCTTGGATTTGGGGCAAAGTGTTGGTCTAGTTTATGTTTAAGCGAATCATTTGTAGTGTAATCATTGATGTTACGTGGGAGACCTTTACATAAATTGTAAACTATGAGTTTGGCGATTTTAAATACTTGAATTAGATTACCCTTTAGTATACTCTAGGCTTATGGGAAGAGATTTAATTCCTTAAGACGATCCTAGTGTGGCTTGCTTTTTTATACTAAGTATCATTTAGGCAACTCTACGTTGAGTCCATTCTAGCTTTTTATATCTTTTTGGTCCTAAAGACAAGGAGCGTGAACATTGTTTCATAAGAGGGTGGACTAAAGATTTATAGAGAGTATATATTACTTCTTTTGAATTTTACTCAAATGGCCTTCTTATAATGCTAATCACTTTGAATAATATGAGGAGAGGGACTTACATGAAGGATCGAGCGGGGGCCAATCTATATCCCTTCTCCCACTCCAGAGATAGTATGTGCCATCAATTAATCAATCCCTCCTACCACTACTAAAAAAAAAAAAAATCACTGTTCTGAGGAAGTTCTGTGAGCGAAACGTGAGTAATAAACAGACAACATCCAATAGGTGTTTCTTCTTCCCTCTTACCATAATATTCAAATGAGGACACCTAGATATAATAAATATATATATATATATATATATATATATATATATATATAATAATTGAAAATCACGTGACGCGTGATATATAGATGTATTTAAAGGCCTAAGGAAAATGGAAATTGGTAACACAACCCGGAAAAAACCCTAAGGAGAATATTACATGTAACAATGAAAGCTTAAAAAGGAAAATGGGAGATATAGAGAACGGAAAGATAGGGAAAACTATTTTAACCGTTAACAGTTAAAATAGTTTGCCCTATCTTTCTTTTCTATACATCTCTCATTTTCCTTCTTAAGATTTCATGTAATATTCTCCTTAGCGTTTTTTCCGGGTTGTGTTACTAATTTACATCCTTGGGCATTTAAATATATATTTATATATATATATATATATATATATATATATATATGTATATATATATATATATATATGTATATATATATATATATATATATATATATATATATATATATATATATATATATATATATATATATATTTATATATATTTAGATTGATGAGCATTGATAATAACTGTGTACTATTTATACTGCTCCTTGCTGATAACTTCTTTCTATTAACTAAAATTTAGGACACTGTAAAATCAGTGAGAAGCGTTTTGGTAGTTTTTATATAAGTCTCGGGTAAGAGACTATGTAAATGGATTAATTTAATTGTGTTTAAGTGTGGAAATGATGTGGTGAGTGAGATTACAAGCCATAGTGCGGTTGTTGAAAATAATCTAAAATTCTCAGTATATGGATAATGCATGGGTGATAGTGGTGAGAAGGAGCTCAATTGTACCTAAATGGTTTTTAGTTGAAGGAAATTATCAAGGTTGAATTCAGGAGGAGTGAATAGAAATAGTTTGAGTGAGAATTATGGTAGGAAGATGCATAAGAGCTTCTAAGTACAAACAATTTTCTCATCATGTTCATAATATGTTGTCAAGCAATGTCGCTTTTTATAAACGACAGTAAAGTAATTTTGCGATAAAAAAATAGATTTATTCGGCACATTAGTTATTATCATTATTGACTACTTTACTTGATGATTTCATTTGGTTTTAAAGAAATTTAGGATTTACTATCCTTTCTTTACCTCCTTATTAGAGTAAACTTCTTATCAGAGCATGTGAATCATGAAGATACATATGAAACTCAATTCAGTAATGTTTAAGAGCAATATAATTTTCTCAACCAAAACTTTTTGGCTAAGACTTGACTTATTTTTGAGCATGGAGATATATAATGGAGTAAGCCAGAGTTTCAATAATTTCTAACTAAAGAAAAAAAATAGAAAATAGTGATATATTCTAGGTAAAAATAGATTATTAAATATAAAAGAAGGTTTTCCTTTGTTGTTGGAATATTCCAGTAAAGAAATTGCTCGATGTGTTTGAAGGTTAATTTGAAGGTTATTTTGGCCCTTATATGCTCACACCCGAAAGGGTGTTAATGAACAAGGAAGTTGAAGAGTAAAGGTTGTCTCATTTTATGTTAAGAATAAAGAGTAAAGGTGAAAAAACAAGATCTGCTGACCAAAGGTCGCGTGCTCTCACTTATTCTGATTTATGAGATTACGACATTCAAAACTTTTGATAATTTCCGGACTAATCTTTAGAGGACCTTGTTAATTATATAATTCGAATGAGAATATAAAAGTACATAAGGGTTTCCAATTTCGTTCAAATCGGCGGAATAGTTATGATTTTATTGCCAAAACAAAATAATTCCTGGGCGAACCTTGGGAGAACCTTGGCAATTATACCATTCGGAAGAAAATGTAAAGCAACATAAGGAATTCAAATTTCCTTAGAATCGGCTGAAGAGTTATGATATTATTGCCAAAACAAAATAATCCCCTGTTAAACAACATAAGGGTTTCAAATTCTGAATCAGCCGAATACTTATGATGTTATTGCCAAGACAATAAAATACCCGGGCTAACCTTAGAAGGAGCTTGGCAATTAGATCATTCGAAAGAGACGGTAAAATAACCTAAAATTTTCGAATTTCGTCAGAATCAGCCAATAGTTACAATTTTATTACCCCCCTCCCTAATAAAAAGCAAAACGGGAACCAACCGACCAACATAGTGAGATGTAGAATCACCCGCGACTAGAACTCATGAGAGTGTAATTGAACCAAAATTAGGGTGTGGGTATTAAGAAAAAAAGGAAATAATCTCCTGTTGCTTAACGCCGGTAAATTCTGGAGTCTCTCTCAAACTTAATTTTTACACCATCCCTAAATGAATCTGAATCCTATATCCTTTATATTGCTTTACCTAAAATAGAAGGCATGGTCTATAAACCTTTTTCTTACTTTCTGCGGGTTGGTTTTACATTGGCTCGAGCAGGAAATTTGTGTAAACAACTTATCCAGTTTTACTTATAAAAGTTGCCTCATGTATCATTCTATATTTGCATAGAGCTATTAAAACAATTTTAACTTGTTTAATATTCAGTATATATAATTTTAATTTTCACATAAAATGCCAAAATTGAGAACGATTACAATAAGTATGTGGATAATATCCAAGGTATTTAAAAATTTCTTTTGTCCTTATTATTATTCTATCCGTTTCTATAAAGTTAGGAATTTATCTATTTATTTACTAAACCTACACTTTTTTGTAACTTCCTAGTGAGTTTTTCCTAGATCTTATTGACATTCCCCCACTTCCTAATGACATTTTCTACGCGTGTACTACAATGATAGAATAACACACAGAAAGTTTATAAATAGAAACCAAGAAAGAAATTGGTGAAACCATAGAATGTGCAAATGTGTGAAAGATATTTAGCCAAGATATTTCTGCAGGCAGTGAGGCCGGTAGGGTAAACTGCTGGTGTTTAGGCCGTAGTTTAGTGCTAGTTTGTGGATTATTTTCCTTGAATTTCCTTCAATCTCAAAAGCGATAAACGTTTTACAGATTTTTTGATTCTTACTTATTTAGGTTCTGTTGCAAATTACACAGGAATTTGCTTGAGCCATCTTAATTTTGACAGTTAACTATGTTGATGATCAAGATCATAAATACTTTATCAATTTGGCGCATTGATTGTCTTTGTGTATTAGACAAGAGCAAATGAATTAGAAGCACACCTCATCTAGACTGGTTGAAAAAAAGCATATAAAAGAAGTATGAGAGAGTGAAATTGTGTAGAAAGCACAAAGGTAGCCAAAATATGAGTAGGATGGGTCCTAAGGATCTGGTAATGAGCATTTGCCCTCCAACTATCTCTATTTCGGGAAAAGTTAAGAAAACTTTTCTCTATTACTTGCAAGTCTTTGTTGAACTTCTTTGCTTCTTGCTTCATTTAGGAAAAAGAACGACGAAAAATGAGTGAAAAAACTTAAATTGAATTTTCTATACAAGGCTTAAAACTGCTCCAAATTATGATATGCAAAGCTATGAATATATAGAGTTAACATTAAGAAATTTAGTTTTTCCTAATATAGTGGGCTTAATAACCAACATAAGTGACTGCCTCACTAAAGATTTATATTCTACATATATTGTTCTAAACTACCAGCTCTTTCTATTGACCAAATTAAATGACCCGCACAAACACGGACATATATATTATATGTTATCTATCTATTTGTATATATAATTCTAGCTCAAAGTATAAATCACCCTATTGAATAATTCATATATACAGTATATACATTATTTATTTATTTTTATTATTTTAATATTTACTTGAACCACGTTTTGCTTTAATTACAGCCATTGATCTTTGTGTAATAGATTTGTTACTTAGCCCGAAATTTTTCATACAATTTTATTTATTTGCACTTGTGATATATTCTATTGCTTTTCTAAGCACTACCCGTAAGTGTTTTATTGGATTTACCTCTGGGCTTTGTGGTGGCCAAACCATAGGGCTTTCCTATTTTTCCAAACCAATTATTGGGGTGGTTGATGTATAGCGTGAGGCAAGGGCTCTGTTGAAATATCAGGTTGGAATGTAAGTAATGGCGCATTTTCTAGAAAAAAGTTTTAGATAGTATTTATTAAAATCGTGCCACTTGTTATTGCTTAGGAATGCTACATTAAGTAATTTATACCTTTTCTTGCCGATTATAAAAATATTGTTCATAATCTTCGGTATTCACATTTATGTTTATCTCAGCTAAAGATCACATGGGACATGTGTTTCCTAAAGGTGCCAGTGCAAGTACAAAGCCAAAATCCATTCAGACCACTTATGGGGATAATGCATAAAATGATAAAAGTTGCAAGAGGTGGTTTTCCAGGTTCTGAATTGTGGATTTCAGTCTTATAAATTCACCAACATAAGATCGTCTAAAGGAACTTGATTTTAAAAGGTTGAACGGCTGTTGTCATAGCAAATCCTGCTACCACTTCTAATGAACTCGAAAATCAATTTAAAATAATCCATACAACTGTCTTGCTCCAAATGGAAAGCATTGGCAAAGTTCCTGTGATTGAAAAATTGGTCCCACACGAATTGTCCAAGAGGAATCTGGGAATGCTTGTTGCTTAATGTGAGCCATTGCATTCACGACACCTTCAGGTACCAATTGGGGCAACTTGTTACTCGCGACGAGAAGTGGATCTTTTATTATAAGGTTAAATGCTGCCGTTTATAGATCAGTGAAGGAAGCATAATTACTTAACACCCGTGAGGAGGAATTCATTCCCAAAAAGATCATGTTGAATGTATGGTGGTATATTGAAGGAAATGTCAATTACGAACTGTTTGACAACAATAAAACAATTAATGCTTCCCACAGAGCTTGAATGAACAAAAAACTCTTGAAACAGTTAGTTTGGGAAATAGAGCTCAAGCATCCATATTTTGCTGACCTTTTTGCCTCTGATTATTCCTTTTTTAGGGGATAACAGAAACATTTTGGTCCTCTTAGGATAACATCAATAGAAGCGTTTTAAAGCGAGTTAGCTTCATAATTTACAACAAAACCCAAAGAAATTTTAGAGCATGTCATAAAGAAAATTGTTAACAGAGGGTATAAGCTTATAGAAAACAATTTAGATTATGTTTATATGTAAATATTCTCATGGTCCTAACTTTTTTAAAAATTTTAACATATACCCTAAAATCGAAAATGGGACATTACTTTGTTTCAACCTGATGTAAGTTTACCTTTTGTTTTTGTGGCCTATAATTTTTGGATGGATGACTTAAAAACTTGCGAAACAATTGTGGATAAGTTGTTTTCATTCTTTTCTGGCACTGATAAAGACAACTAGCCCGCATCCCGCAGCCCTATAGTTTGTTAGAAATACATTCCTGCTTCACAGCTGGCACCAAACAATCAGGTTGAAATGCATCTTTGAAAACTTGTTAAAAAACTTCAATTTAAAAAAAAAAATTAATATAAATTTAGTTGGAATTACATAAATTACATGTAAAAGCAATACAATAGTGTATATTACATATCTGATCAGTACATTAATCTGAACATATAAGTTTAAACCATTTTACATTTGTCATTTTTTATGATCTTTGGCCCACAGGAGACGTTAATCTCAATTTACCTCTTATTCCCATGGCTTATTTTTTTATCTTCGTCCTTTTAGCTCTTGATCTGAACCTCTCATATAAACTGCTTTGGATGATCTTTTTTAACTCAAGCCTTCATTTAACTCCTCAACTCGTTCAGGCGATTTTTTTTCGATTATGTAGTGAATCCCGAATGATACATGTCCTCCATTAAACATGGTCCTTGGCGGGTTTAGACTTATTCTTTTTCAGGGTGTTGTTATGTATAAAGTAGTTCTATTTGGGCTTCATCATGCGTACCTCTTGTATCTTATTCTACCAAAATATGTTCCTCCATTTGCAGTACTGCAATTTTATTATTTTTGTAAATCTACCAATCATGATTAGGTATATATCCATATACAGGGTCTTTTTATACATGTCTTATATTTGAAGTTTAATAAAATCAAGAATAAGTTTTTAATCTTGATGAAACTTTCAGAAATTGTTGGCAATAGTTGTAGGTTTAGGTCCATAAATGACTAATCGAATCATTTATTTTTTGTAGAGGTTATGCCTGTTTTAGTGAAGCATTGATTTTTAAAAGATTTCGCTGAACTTTCAGATATTATCGACTATTAAAACTAATTTTATTTTAACTAATTTTATTTGCTTAAAATTAAGAAAAAATTAAGCATAAAAATCAGTTTGCATAATTAACAAAATAACTTAATTTATTTGAAGATTCTTCCTTTCATATGCTGACCATTCTTCTCATAACATTCATTTACTCTTGACTAAGTTGCTCTCATCACTTCTTTCAAAAGTTTTTCATCGATGTTATTACTTTCTTTAGCGATATTATTATTTAGTTGTTAAATACTTCTAGGATTATTCCGGTAAACACGATCTTTTAAATATCGTTATAAATAAATATCGAAAGGTGTTAGATCGGGGGATCTTAGGGATCTCGAAGTTTTTTACTTAGTCCGCATAGCGCTCGTCGTAATGGTATGTCTTAGCTCATTCACGTCTCATCCGTCATTGTTTTGAAACCACTGAACAGTTGCATCTGAAGAATGTTTCAGCAATTTTTTTTCGTCCAAACATTTCCAGGAGCTTCAATGTTTTCAGTTTGAAAACTTTCGTAATAATCATTTCTGCTAGAAATGTTTTTTCCCTTTATAGTTCACGAATGACTATGATGCTAGTAAATTTGTTACTGCACAGTTTTAAAGAAAATTATGCTGAGAATCGAGTATTCCAAAGATCATTTATCTTAAACAAAACTTTTAACACCTTCCGTTTTTAGCAAAAAACGACCGATTTACTAAAACTGGCATAACTTCTAAAAAAATGAATGAATAAATTAGCCATTTGAGAATAGGGACGTACAACTATTACCAATAGATTCTGACTTTTTCATTGTCGTCACAAAATTATTCTTGATTTTATTCAACTTAAAATGTAGGACATTTATAAAAATACCCTTTTTATCTTTTATGAACCTTGCTCGTACTTTCATGTTCTTCTGAGTTGTCCTCTGCTTCTGATCATCATCATGATTTGGATGTTACTATTTAACTTCCATTAGCTAAACCTGCTAAGATCGGAACTCTAGCTCGCATAGTGGATAACGCTTTTGAATTCCAAGCGAGGGCAGAGACAAAAGAACTCTGCGCTTGAAAGGAACAGCCACCAATGTGTAGCTACGTAGAGTTTAAGATACACCCATATGATATCTACGGCCAGGTATGCCCTCACACTGATAATCACAAAACGCTATCTCTTCCCTTTTCTGTTCTTCACCTGGAAAGTATATCAATCATCTCTCCTGGATAATGCCGAATTGTTTTTATATCTACATACTAATTAAAATGTATGAATGGCCTTTCAAAAGGCCAGGAAGGTCTCCGCAATCACTCGAGATTTATAAAATACAATATTACAAATCTGTGTGAAACTTCAATTTCAAGCAGGACCGGAATCTGATGCCTTAGGCTTTTCCAGTGACCACCATACTAATCTTCATTTGAATTTCATTATCCGGTCAAAACACAATCGCAATCAAAACGGGAAGGGTATAATTAATTAGCCAAAACAGCGATAATTTGGAATGATTATATACTTTCCAATTTAGCCATAGCTGCACCTTGTTAATAATTGCGTAATAAACTTCTCTTATACCCAACAGCCATTTTTTTATTTTTCTGCATGGTAAATATTCCTTACTCACATCAAGAGTCAATAGCCAAATTTTCTAAAAAATGATCAAAACTATTGATTATTATTTTCGTTATTGAAATCTTAATTTTAAGGACAATTCTGGAATTTGTTTGCGATAATTCTCTCACCATTAGAAAATAATTCATTACGACTTGAAGCAAGTAATATTATTCTTCAGAAAAGGGGAAAATAACCTAAATATCTCGATTCAATTCTTTTTGTTCGCACTCCCAAATACTGAATATATCTTCAAGCACTGCTGTAAACAATTTTGGGAGGGAAGATTCTCCTTTCTCACTCTTATTTACATGTCTTTTAATACCTGACCTAGTACATATTTTTATTACTTTTTCCAATATATTAATCAAGCTGAATTTTAGGCGGACATTTAAAATATTCATCGAAAAATACTATACACAATGGAAACCGAGAAAATGCCCTCCTCATTTTAGATGTTTAAATTCTAAAAATTTAAAACGAGTTAGAAACATTGATTTATAGGCATAAACTTCTACATGGTTAAAAATAAGTTCTTTTCAGCAGAGCGTTTAAATATAAAATTGCCTCAGTTAAAAATCTTATTCGCCCGTGTATCATTTGCGTTCATCATATAGGTCTATAGACCAAGAGTTTCGGTTTCTTCAGTCTTAGTTTTTAAGAACAGTTCTCCAAAGCTTAACGTAGGCAATTGTCTGCAAATAAAAATATTACTTGGTAATGCCAGAGGTGGACATATAAAATAAAGTTTTAAACCGTAAACTACAGTTATTACTAATAGAATATTATTCTCAAATTAAATTTAAAATAAAATTTGTAAACAAATTTAAAATTAAATCATTCTTCAACTTAAAGAATTCCATAATTTATTTATATAAATGTCCTGAGTGTTCCTACAGCTCATTATATTGGAAGCTCTATTAGGACACTAAAGGCATGATTCTCCGCAAAACCAGTACAAACCAAGAAATAATCTGCAATGTGAAACCAGGTCATAAAATGCAAGACATTTTAGGACGTAAAAGGTTAGTGGTTACCCTAAAATATATATTTGTGTTTTTTCTCTCATTAATATAGTTAAATTTTATTTATTAATTTACATTTTCTACCATTTAAAAACAATCCAGTAACCTGTATAGCTCTGCATTCCCGTCCCCCATATCAACTGTCCGACTAATCTATTACATCCATATTTTTGAATGTTTAAAGTTCAACGTTCATATAATACGATTCTTTTTACAATTTTTAAAATTTTCCAGCAGCAGAAGATGGGTGAAACTTACACTCGAAACGTTGTACCTATCATGTATACGAAATGAACTTCCCCTATACGTCCTTTCCTCCATCCTGCAAACTAAATTAAAGCTCAACAGGAGAAGCCCATCAATACATACATATATATATATATATATATATATATATATATATATATATATATATATATATAATATATATATATATTATACAGAAAAATTAAGTTATATTATCAAGAGTCCTTTTACCAACTCTCTCACTCTCTTCCACAAATTTTTACTTACTCTACCTTCACCACTTTCTCGGCAGGTGTTTCTTTACAAACCTTTCAGAGGGGATTCCCTCGTTTGTTTTCGATTTTAATTTTAAGTAACGACAAAGATAACAATCACATATGTGGAAAGTAGCCAACATCACTCCTCTTGCCCTTTAAAAGACTAACCTTGGAAATTCAGCTTTTAATTAGTGCCTAGAATCACTTCTGCCTACAAGTGGTCTCTAATTCTTTCTTTTGTGTTCCTTTGATTTATGGGCTCATGTTAAGAGTTCCCATTTAAAGAATAGCGACTCCAATCTAATTTTTAAGTGTAGGGAAAAAACTAAGCATTCGTGAGCTTCATCTTAATTAAATTAAACCTTATATAATAGTAATTAATTAAAAAGCAAATTGAGCGACAAGTAAGTTACAAGAATGAATTAAGCAGTTGACTTTATTTATTTCCGAAAATTCACATGAAGTGAAGTATATATCATGGAAGAATTTTGCGTTTGCATCCTCGCTTGTTTTTCATTTTGCTTCATGTCTTTCACAACGCGATTCAATATTTTCTGTATCAATGGCTACCTTGGATTAACGAAGTGCAAAGAGTGTTGACCACTCTCTGATAGTAATTTAAATTATTGAACAGGTTTCTTTGGGCTCGCCATCCAGCACTATGGAACCTTCTCTTAAAACCTTTTTGATTACACTTGGCAACAAATTTTACCTTTTTGTTTGTTACAGACATGTAAAAAGTCTGTCTAAGTAGCTTGAGGGCGCTGAATCCAAATTTGAAAACCAAAATTCTCTATTCCGTCTAGATTTTGTGTAATGACCCCCACCCCTTTTCGCTATTTGTTCCGATTAATAGATAAAAAAACATTTTTATTTTGTAGTTTTTTAATTTTTAAGCAAAACTATTTTAAAAGTAGGGGACCTTCCTTCTTTATTATGGTTTATGACAGACAGTGTACATCACTAGCGAAGTTACCCCCCTCCCTCCCAGGTTATGAAGATTTTATTGTATTGATTAAGTTTGTTATGCACTTAATGTTTAAAGAGACTTTGCTGTAACTTTCTCGTTTTTCTTTTGTGAGACATCAAACTTTGTTTTTCTAAAGACCAGCAATAATTCTTCATCATATTTTGATTATATTTTCCTTGGTACCTTGTCTCCATAACTAAATTTGTTGATGAAAACGTTCACCATGTTCATCACTAACCACTCCCAGATTTTCAGGAAAAAATCGAGATGAGAATGCAAAAAATGCATTTTATGTTACATTCTACATCCCATCTTTTCACAGGCTTCCAGCATATTGTTTACTATTTCTCGATAATTTGGATATTTAAAATTGCCGAAAAAGTTTTCAGTGACTTCCACAAAGGATGTCCATGCCTTGCGTTCCTTTTCATTGAGACACAAAGTGAAGGAATCATCAGAAACAACTGCGAATTTGTGGTCCAGTGAAACACCCAGCGTCTATTTTTGCATCAGTTAATGATCCTTTGAATTTGTTTTTCAAATATTGAAAGCTCTCACTTCTCTGATCCATACAAAGCAATTACAAAGCAAATATTGATGATATCTTAAAAGCTAAACGCCATTTTTAAAAATCTCACTAAACGTTTTCGCCGCTTATTTGGTGAGACTCGGATATGTGCGCACTGGGTGTAATAATACTATCTTATTGCTAACGACGACTTCTTTAATATTTTTTGGTAAATAGACATGTATATTTTCTTTATTTTTTGTGTGTTGTTAAATAAATATGTTGGTTGTCTTTATTTTTTGTGTATTGGTAAATAAATATGTTGGTTGTCTTTATTTTTTGTGTATTCATATTATTGTATTGAACAAAATGGTTATGCGCCCCGCGCTCGGTATTTTCTGTGATGTGGCCCACTGTGAAAAAAGTTCGGCTACCCCTGTACAAGAACATCATGCTTACCATTATGTTTGCCAACAATGTGTTCTTCTCTGGCTGGCCAATCTCGCTTTTTATTGTGATTTGTATCATCTCTGCTATCCCATAGACATAAAAAGCACATGTACTTTGTGTATCCCAACTGTAACCCAAGAAGAAGTGAAACAACTTTCAAATCACAACAGATCATCCAGCTATGCTTTTTGTACTCAATGATTTTCAGCAATAGTTTCATTGATGAATATGTTTCTAGAAGACTGGTAGTGTGGGCTACAAGAATTGCAGCTTTTTTATTCCCATTGTGCAGCAGAACAGCTTTAAGACCTACCTTGCTAGAGTCAATGAAAAGTCTCCACTCATTAGGATCATATTCACAGCCGATTTCCTGCATCAAGCTATTATTATTGTTGCAGTATCATACAGTATTTTCTTGTGAATAAAATTTTAATAACTTCTGGTGACGATCTCGAAAGAAAGATACCCTGACATCTGGAAGGAGAAGATTTCTTTCTTGTAATCTGGAGGCAAGTAACTTAGCCTTTTCTTTACTCAGATCTAAATCTCGTACCAAGTCATTTAAACTTTGTTGGCAAAATAAATTTGGCTCTGTATCTTGATCAATTGAAATATATGTTTGATCTTCAATTTCTCCAGAAATCAATGTAGAATCATCATCTGAAGTAGATTCATCATGTGGTGCCGGTTCCAACGATGATGGGCAATTTGGATAAACAATTTTAGGATTGTTTTACTTTGAAAATCCAGCAACATTTGTTAGGCATAAAAAACGATCACCAAGTGATTTGAGGGTTCACACCATATCATGAGAACAGCAAATGGCATTGACTTTCTCTTCCCATTTAAACAAGCTGTCAACATTGTGTTACATTGTGTGCAGAAAATATGAAGCGCCCAATCTTTATCCTGGTCCCCTACTTTGCATCCAAAATAGTATCTGTAGGCTCGTTTCATCGTTACTGCTGTTTCTATCTTTCTCTGTTCCTCTACTAGTGTGAATTGCCTACAGACATAACAAAAAATGTTATGGCTGTTTACACATCAGCGTCTAGATCTTGAAGCCATGACAAGGCTTTAAATATTAACTTGAGCAAGCAAACGATATACAATGTGAGATAATTATCATATGGTTCATAGGGCAAACTTTGATAAGCGCGGCAGACGTTTAGCCACTCAGAAATGTCGGACTTGTTTTGTCTCGCGCTCAGGAGATCAGATATCGCGATTATTTTGACATTCATCTCGGCACACCTGCACATAATGGAAAAGACGTTTTAATGTCACGCGCTAGAAAAATAGAATTTTAAGTTAGTTTGAAGGAACATTTTCTATTACAAACGTAAACCTCTCGAAAGCTAAAAAAAACTAGTATAACAGAACTATTTCAAAACACAGTATTCACTTGCTTAGTATGATTCTGCTAAAAATATTTTGTACATTTCTTGTAAGGAATGATGTTTTGGCGTTATTAAGGTGTTTGGGCTTTCGATTAATATGCAGGAAAAATTCTATAGATAAAACGGGAATAATTAACACTCAGCAAGGGCAAGATGCACGATAAACTCAGCAATAAAGTATTTGCTAGACTTTGTTCATATGTGTACATGCTCCAACCTATATACACGTAGCTACTTGCATGTACATACATATATATATATATATATATATATATATATATATATATATGACGCAAGTACGTATGTTATCTAATAATTACGCCAGTTAGGGAATTAAGTAGGTGACTGCTTATTTCGTCTTCTATTAATTTAAATGAGTCGGAAAGCATAATTATCAAAATAAGTCAAGGACCTTGCTACCACACCTCTTCGCTTTGGTACCACGGTCTCGTCCTTGAAGTTCGGACTTGACTCGAGCGTAGTTTTCAAAAGTAAGAATAACAGTGGATACTTTGAGACACATCAGAACATTAACAAAAACAGGAGAAAACTGAAATTATAAGGTTATTCAGGTGAATTGATACAAAGTATGCAGAGGAAAGGAAAACAATTTGTGTGCTAAACGAATCAATATTTTCTCATTAGAATTATGACAAATAGAAGGAAAAATATAGTGGCAAAATCTTTTTAAATGGCTCCCATCTTCCTTCCCCACCTTTTATATAGTTGGAAGGGAAGATCGTGACCATTTCGAATCAACCTGAACTGGTTGCATGTTCCACTTAGGAAGGTCTGGGCAATAGATGAAATTACTTCAAAAGAGAGGCTCTCTAAGATACTAATGTTTTCTGAGAGGCTTTGTTGAAATTCTTCATAACAACGCTTCACATGAAAATCTAAGGGGTTGCAGTCAAGGTCCTGGAGGGTAAAAGTTTACGACCAGTGGTGCAGGATGTTATTGAACAACTACATCTGTGTCTTCCTGCCTCCATTGCGGGAGCAGAAAACGGCAGGAAAACGTGAGTGCTTCCCGCAGCCTTTTATTCAATCAATTGCTTAAGTACAGTCACCAGTGCCTCAATGGGATCTTCTGCATTGGCCTTAAGGCTTTTGAGGAAAATGTGAGGAGGTATAACTTGACCTTCTTTGCTGACTACACGCAGAACCATTGAAGAAGGCAGGAAATTTTCAGTGCATGATCGTAGGCACTTCGTTATTACTTTCAGCCTCTCCATAGCGCCATTTTATATACTTTGTCAACAAGGTTTCTCGAGTAGTTAAACATATTCACAATCTGTTTCACGTTTCTCTTGGCGCATAGAGCGCGAGTATGGCGTAGCATTTTTTTATTTCACTTGGCATTCTCTATTTCCCGCATGAAAACGTAACTCTTACAGAGCATGTCACAGGCCAAGTAACTTAGATTGGTGAGGTCATTAGACTTGTGTATATTTTACCTGAAGTTAAATAGGAAATGACTTTTCACTGACAAAGGTCTACGCCTTTGCCCTCTGTGCATTAATATGTCTGCCAGAATTTAGTGTTGAGAAGATAAAGCAATGCATATTTTTCAATTTAACTGCTATTTTTTATTTTCAGTAGCCTTTTCATTTTACATTAATTTAAGACCCATGTTACCCACAATATATATATGGCTGAAAAAATTAGTAATTTGGCTCTATATCCTTTATCACCTATTTAATAATTTCCTGCATATATACGGGAATCAAATGTTCCCCACTAACCAGCTTACCCTAGTAAATATGAGAATATTAATAGATTGCTGTAATTTAGAACGATCATTCCCTAGTTATTTTAACCGCATAATTAATTGTGTTACTGCAATAATTTTTATTAATTTATAAAGGTGTGGCGGAGATTGAGAATAAAAACGAATTTTCCATTCTCTTCAAAAAGGAAGGGTGACTCTTGAAAAGACCAATCGAAAGATATTGGGTTGAGGAATAAGTTCTTGCGGTTTTATCAAATTTATTCCTTACCATTAACAATTTTAGAAAAACTTCATTTTTAATTGATAACAATATGCAATTTAATCAATAATGTATTCTCCGTTGTTATTTACTTCTTCCCAACGTTCAACTAGTTTTTCGATGCCTCTGCAGTAAAAAATCTCTGGATTTTGACTCGAAGAATTCGTCTAACCAGGTTTTTAATTCCACATCAGTATTGAACGAAACGCCACGCAAATTGTTGGAGAACAATCGGAACAGATGGAAATCCGATGAAGCCAAGTCTGACGAATATTGAGGAGGCGGCAGTATTTCCTAATTAAGCGTTTGGTTGGCGTCTTTTGTCATATTGGCAATGTGAGGACGAGCATTGTCGTGTTGCAGAAGGATTTCATAACGTCGATGAGGTCGCTTTTCACGAATAGCTTCGTTGAGTCGATACATTTGTTGAACGTAGAGTTCTGCATTGACAATATCGTTGTTCGCAAGGAGCTCATAAAGAATGATGCTTTCACAATCCTACCACACACACAGCATCGTCCTTGCTTTAATCGCGGAAGTGGTTTTTTATTGGGATAAGCCATTGTTTTCGATGGTTCATGTTAAAATAAACACACCACTTTTCGTCGCCAGTGATGATGCGGTGAAGAAATTTGTCCTCATATCCATGAGTAGCCTTGTGATGAGCAAGAAAACCTGGGCAATCGTGGAGCGTTTGAAGTTTGATGCTTTCGCTTAAAGCGTGCGCAACCCATGCACCAGGTTTTTAAACTTTCTTCATCGAATGAAGCTGATTCACTACAGTTTTCTGATCACACTCCAATTGTACAGCCAATTCTCTAGTCGATTGATAAGGATTTTCATGAAGAAGGTCGTTCAATCTATCTTCATCCAACTTAATGGGGCGAACAGAACGTTCTTCGTCATCAAGATTGAAATGACTGTTTTTGAAACGTGAAAATCACCATTAAGCTGTCCTTTCTGATAAAGCATTTTCTCCGTACACAGCACAAATATCATGACGAGATTTGAAAGCATTTTCATTGTTCCGATCTCGATTGAAAATGAATAACAACATTCCATTTTGAGGGTAAAGAACAAAAATTAAATTAACACAACTTTTAAATAAACCGTAATGACTTATTACTCAACTTCAAGGCGTAGCCTAAGCAAAAGCCTAATAGTCTACCCTGTTAAGAGACGTAGCCTAATCTTTGAAAATTTTGGTCTCATTATTTAATATTGTTTCTTAATATGTGCACAAATCACGTCAATAAAACTTAAATCAACACATTAAAAAAACCGCAAGAACTTATTCCTCAACCTAATACTTTTTTGGCTATCTGAGAGAACGCCTATTTTAACTGTTACCTTCTTGTGTATGTGAGAAGAGCTCCTTCCTAGGGCTTTGAGGAAGACTATGTCTGCCAAAATTAGCCTTTTAGCCGCATATATATATATATATATATATATATATATATATATATATATATATATATATATATATATATATATAAAGGTATATAGCCTCTGTAGGAAGCATTACACGCTTCCTACGATCTGTTAACAACATAAAAATACTCGGCGAACTTTCGAGCCCATTTTCTCGTAAAAATAAAAACAATAACATGAATCATAATAACTCCGCGTTATTAATTGGTCGATCTTTACTAAATAAAGGTTAAAATATTCCTTAAAATATTCTGCATAGCGTTATGGTGAGTTAATTGCAAATTTACTTGTAAAAAATAAATTAGTTGGGTGGGGGTACCCAAAATTGACAAATTCGAGAAAATGTTTGACTACTCGATGTTAACTCTTTTTTAAAGAAAACTTTAATCACATTTTTGAAAAGACTCATCATAATGATGGAAACGTTGATTTCACAAAGATCAGTTCATAAATAGGGGACTTATTATGTTTATGAAATGCCTGAAAATTTGAGGTTTTTCCTCCCCCATCGATTTAGAATTGGGGGTGGGGGAGTTTCATATATTTTAAAAATTAAACTAGATAGTTCTTGATAAAGTTAAAATAAACAGAATACCAACTCTTAAAAAATTTGACACACAAAAGAGTAAGCCTGAAACAGTCCCCTTAACCCCGATTTAAATAATTTAACGTCAATTTTGACTACTCATCATATGCAGAAGGTATACTTGGACACGTTTTTGCCAATTACATCTCTTACATAATTTAAATTACCTGTTAAAAGGAATCTCGATTTGATCTCGAGTGAAAACCTGAGATCTTAGGGGCATTTTATAATGCAGACGTATTTTCGATTTCAGATCACTCATTATTCCTCAATATTTTCTACAGATCTTTAGTAAAAATAAAGTTTAAGAAAGGTTTTGATTGTACCTTATATCAAATTTACAATTTTCCTATGATTGGAAAAAGATATGTTATATTTCATTCTATGGCTAATGGTATGAAAACCAGTTTTTGTTCTACAACCCAAAATATTTTTAACTTTAGACATTAGTTTTTTGACTTTTAGACTTTAGTTCGTAGTTTCCTAGGCTCACGTGCTCGGAAAAAAAGTAACCTGAAAAATTACAAAAGAAAAAGCCACATTTAGGAATTGCTATAAAATATAATGGGAAAAAACAAATGCGAAAAAAATATTGAGTTACTTAAGCAATATAAAGTAATAAAAACATAATTAAGTTTAGGTTAAGTTAAAAAAACAAGACGCGGGAACAGGCGAGGCCACAAGATGCAAAGTTTTTTCGGTGCTAAATTTTTTCCATTATTTTTTTCCGTTCCTCTAAAGGTAGATTAGTTTGCAAAATCCATTTCACTTGCTAAAAGATAGGAGCCTATATTAGCTATAACATATTTACCACTAATGAATATTTTGGCTTTTTACGACCTTTTATTTCAAATATCGTAAAAATTTTATATATAAAATTAGGGCTACGGTTTCGATCTTAATCTTTTGGGGTAAAAAATAACATAGTTTCCGAATAAAAAAAAGTCACTACATTATATGTTTAATCGTTAATTCTCCCTTGCTTTCACTTCCTTTCAGGGTCGGAATCCCTTCCTTAACAAGTTAACTACGAATTAGAATACAAATTGCTAAACAAGAGTTCAGAAGGATTAATTGTTATTTTCAAGTTAGATTTGGCCGATAAGTTAAGACATAATGGATTAGAGCTATGGCGGTGAAGCCAATGGAAACAACGCTTTCGATTTTAGCGAGCTTAAACCACATCGGATCTGGTTAGTCTTCGGTGGAGTCGGGTTTCGGGTCGTCTTTCAAGTGGCTGTCATTGTTGTAGATACTCGTGGTTTGGATCCCACGTCAATTATTCGGTCTCACCTGAGAAATAAAAGCATCTTAATTAGGGGTAGATGAGTAGTAAAACTAGTACCATTAAAAACGCCAGAACGAATTAAGTTCTCGGCCTAAGTAACTCGAATTGTATAATTTAATTATTTTTGTGACCAATGGCGGTCAAGGTGTTTAGGTCATTCACTCGCGAACATTGTCTATTCTTCATTAAAGAAGGATAAATAACTAAATGAGTCTCTGTAATGGAACTACTAATCCAAAATTTGCTGATAGTAAGGCCATTTTATGAAATATTTCACAAATCTGTCAACTAAATTGTTACCAAATTATTTCTTCACCAATATTTTTGTAAAGGTGTGAAATAAGATGTTTTAAAATGTTGAAATTCAACTCCCGTGGGAAACTCTGAAAAAAACCTGGTCAAGTTCGGGTATCGATACATGATTGTCGAAATATCGTGTTTTTTTTTATCTGGCCTTAACTAAATTGTGAGGAGTCAAATCATGGTTTTTTCATGATGCTGAGTTAATTGTTAGCATTTATATTTCACCAAATCACTTCATTCTTAAAAAAGGCCACACCGACCTGTATATGTAACTCAAATAAGTTTTTATTTCACATGTATACAAACAGAATTATTTGTCATTCGCATGATATTCACATTTGTCATTCATGTCAGAAACTTCAAGTCATTTTCTATGTCATCTTCAGACTCAACAACATTATGACTGAAGTTTATGCATGAAATGCTTTTACATACTCCACAAGCCGAGATGCACGTGACCCCATTCTTCTTGCAGCTGCACCACCGGTTGCAGCAAACTCAGTGACAATTACAGCTCGTGAACTTCAGTAGATCTTCAAAAGCCATGCGGTGTTAGAACTGGTTGATACTCATGCACACCTAATGTCCATCCATAGTCACAGGGGTTTAAAGACATACTCTGTAGAAGGATACAGTCCCAGGACGCCTTACTTGAGTACATGTTGTACCGAATTTCATACAATGTAGTATCTGGTCCATGGTGAATGTTCCTTAAAGTCTCAGTACCAGCCCGAATCACTGCCTTCCTGTTGGCTTCTGTGTCAAGGAAAATGTCCGACACAAAACCTGATAAAATGCGCCATGATAACAATTATTATTATTATTATGTGTCGAGGGAGTAGTAGTATTATCATCATTACCTGTCAAATAGAGCTGTTTTTCCATGGCCAACGATTGCAGAAACCGTATCACACCCCGTGAAGGCATAACAGAAGAGCAGATAGCTCATCTCTCTTTTAGAGAAAGATTCTTTGATTTTATGACATCATAAGAGACGTTTGATGTGTTGAAGAAGAGTCGATGATGGCTATTTGAGCTATGGTGCACTAGTGCTACCAGCATGTCTGTATCTTCTGCCCGCATCTGAAAATGAAACAAGATGATATAAAAAGTATAATGAACTGTTCAAAAACGGATCAAACCTTTCAACAATGTGAATTCTCTTATTTTAAACGACTCACTAACCCCTCCATGAAGGAAAATACAGACACAAACGTTACTGACCTTAACAGAAAAATCTGAAGCAGCAGCCAATGCCTCTCTCACAATCAAGGTCTAAGCATCATTGTCACACTGCTCCACAGTAATGTGCTGTTTTCAGAAGGTTAAAGAAAGGAGGTGGATGAGCTCATTCTTGTTATGAGTGTTGTCCAGGAACTTTGCTCTTGGGGTCCAGCGAAAGATATCCGGTCAAATCTGGAGATTATATCGGGAGTTCTTGGTACGCCGGATGTCATCGTGATCTGCTGTAGCCTGCATTGGCTCAAACAATGCAAGTAGCTCAGGTAACTCTTGTCAATATCCTGCCAAGTCTGATGTTGTTTCCGCTTCATCATGCAGAGAAGCCATCCGCCACCAATCACCAAGATGCAGTACGGTTGGTTATTGAGGTCAAGTGGATTAGTTATTGCCTTCAGACTTGTCTTTGAAAAGTCTGCCTTATTTGCCTTGTTTATCTTCTGATCTTTGTTGCTGAACAGGGACAATGGGAAGGAAGTCAGTTCATACCGTAAGCTTGTCTCAACTGTCATATCTCTCTGGGCGAAAATCATCAGTCGTTTGAATAACTTAGGTGAGTCACAGAAATTCCTATTCACGTTGAAAATGGGAATCTTTCTGAGTGATCACAGGTCTTTTACCTTTGACTTGTCATCCATGGTCGATGTCACCGACTGTCCATCCAGTTTGGTTTCATCTTCATCCCTACTTCAGCTGCTCTCTCAGCATTGACTGAGTCATCTACTATGCTTGTAAATCTTGTTGAGAAAGACACCAGCAACTCCTTGTCTCGATCATTGTCAAAAAGCTTGTTCTCCTCAAACCATGGCAAATTCAACTACCTCTGCATCTTCCTTCATCTGTGGCATAGCAAGGTCTCTGTGGAGTGGAGCATGTTTAGTAACGTCTTCTTCCATCCACTCGTTGACATCAGAGAAGTGAGTGCGGGTAGGCACCTAGCATTTGTGGCCAGAAATGCTGTTTCTCATTCTAGCTCCGCTTAGTCCACCTTCTGACTTGGCTGCCCTCATTAATTTTTGCTGAATGCACTAAGTGCCGGACAACTTATATGACTGCAGTAAAGGACAACGTGATTCCATAGGGCATTGAAATGTTCTAAGCTGTCCTTGTAAGCCGGCAAATTTTCGAGTTCCTTCATGATTTGACAGTACAGCCATGCGTTTTTGGCTTATTAATGATGGCTTGCGTCGGCAAAGATGTAAAACATCTTGGTAATAATGCAGGACATATGCCCGTTGTAGACTGCAAGTCGCCTATTCTAATAGAGGACCTTGATCACATCTACTATGTGGCAGTATTGTCTCAGAATGAAGGTGTTCTTCCTCCCTCTGCAAGACGTTTCGAGGTTTGTTTAAACCTCTGCTCAAACACTGCACCGACTGGGTCTGTGTGTTTGGCTCCCATCTTCCCACCAGCCACTTTCTTCATGAAGGTCCTCATGTCACCATACTCTTCCTAATTCAAGGCAAGTTTCATGAAGTGCTGATAGATGGCCGTATTGATCAGGAGGTGAACACGAATTAGCTTGTCAAAACATCCTCCATCCATGATGTGGTTAGCTGCCATACTTCCATAATAGATCAATAATATCACCTCTAGTAGTCCAGAATCTTGCATAATGTTACCCATTGATCCTCCAAGATAAGACTTCAGCAGGTGAGATCCACCGAACCTTGCCATGATGGATAGATTTGACTGCTTTATGACATTCACAACGTTCAGCCAAATCAGAAGATCAAAGGTTATTATAGCGATTTTGTGAGCAGAGAGCCGTATGCACTCTTTGAGAGAGATAAATATGGTGTTGAGGTCATTATTATCAACTTTAATAACTGGGAGGAAGTTGATTGATCTGTGTGCTCTGCTTTGCATTATATAAATGGATTCGTTTCATCCAGCCATTCCAGTTGGAGTGTAGGAACTCGGGATCGTGGGCTTTAATTACACATCCCGCTGCACAGCAAGTTCTGCCCAGTGTGAGAAGTGGCTGCTCATTAAAAGGGAGGAGGGGGGCTGCGTGATGGGGATCAAAATGATGGTGTTTATTCTTGTGTTTTTACTGTTGGTAAATAGAAGAGTCTTCACTTCAGCTCGTCTTAAGATCTTAGCTTTGTCGAGTGCCTTTAACTTCACCCTGGTGAACAGCTGCTGTTGTCTGTGTATCTGGCAAAGGTGGTACTGGAGAAGTGACTTTGATCCAATCCATTGAGTGGAAGAAAGTGTTTTCATGGATAGAAACAATGTCTAAATCTATATTGTTTCCAACAAACTGAGTGATGGCATTGTTTGTTTCCTCAACCTCCATAGAGACCACTTGATCCTTACTCGACATTTTACTTTCACTGCTATTAAGGAAGCAGTATTTGTAGTTTTGTGTCTCCAAGTAAGACTCAGTGTATCCTAGCCGGTTTAACTTGTTAAGCATTTATTTTGACCCAAATCTATGATCAAGTTGTATGGCAAGCCCTATTTAGTGTGACAATACTCCTGACCGCGGTCGAAAGCCTTAATGAAGTTCTGGACCCAAACAGCAACTCTTCCGTCTGTCTTTACAATAGGTCTCAAGAACATCTGAAGGCTTGCAGGAACAGATTCCAGCTGACTATTGATGTCAGTTATGCTGTGTGCGGTTGGGTATGAGTTCTGATCGAGATCGATCGTGGCAATGTCATTGCATATGAGCTTGAGAGCTGTCTTTATTATATGAGTCTTCTTATCTCCATGTTCAACATTAGCATGATGCTCTGGCCGAATATTGCTGGTGCCATCTTTGAGACGGAGCACATCTGCCATTCTTTCCTGTGTTGTGAAATACAAGGTGTCATGGTATTTTTTTTTAGTTTTATTTTTAGCTAATACTTAGAATATTAGAGGCTCTTATCTGACTGATGAAACTCCTGCAGCTTTTCATGGACTTGGTCGCGCATCATAATCCTATGCTGTAATTCTGATTCAAACCATTCGCAGAGTTAAATAAAAACTGCATCTAGCTCCTCATCAATTTTCCTATCTCCTATCTTTCTTTTGCCTCCATCATCAGTCTTGAAGTAATGCTCACCTCTCTCAAAAGCAATTTTGCAGCCCACATGGTACAATGTCCTCTGCTACCAAGTCGTTTATCCCTTCCAGGCCACTCCATGCTTTCTTTAGCACGGAGCTGACTTCTTGGTGATCTCAACAAAGTTGTTGTACATATCATTTTTAGACTTCATGTGGTACCTCAGTTTTCCTTCCGTTTGAGCCTCATTCATACATTCCACAATGTAGGATTTTTTACAGTTTCTGCATGTTTCCAAAAAGTATAGTAAACCTTTAGAGTTAGTTGCCTGTATGAGCCTCTGAGCTGGTGTATCCGGGCCTGCACAGTTAAGGAAATTGAGCATAGGTGGAGTAACGTCTTCATTCATATTGCTAGACTACAATGTCCTCCAGCGTAGATTATGAGATATATTTCTAATTTAGTTTTCCTCAATAGTGTTTGTGATGAATATAAATGCTAACAATTAATGCATAATCATGAAAACACCCTGATTTGACCACTCACAATTTAGTTAAGACCAGATAAAAAAAACTATATTTCGACAATCATTTATCGGTACCCAAACTTGAGCAGGTTTTTTTCATGGTTTTCCACGGGAGTTGAATTTTATAAACATATTGGTGAAAAGGTTGTTTGGTAAAGATTTAGTTGGCAGATATTTCACATGTTGCCCTTACTATGAACAAATAAATGCCTGTGAATCTTGTTTTTATGTTTACACCATGCGAAAAATAAAATGGATAAAGGAGTAAACATTTAAACATCATGCAATTAGCTACAAGGAGCTACAAGGAAAAGAAGTAACCTAGTAGACATTACCGTCCATTCAAAGAGGGTATCTTTGGCGTAACAGTTGTAGTCCTCGAAAATGTCAATTGACGCCCTCAAAGAACACTCGCACAACATTTATGTTCTCAAACGAATTTTTTTAAAGACTTTTTCTAGACACGACTTGAACTGCTCAACAGAATTGCTGTTGAAAACTTCCACTGGAAATGCATTTCAAGCACCAGAGATGGACTATTTGAAAGATTCGCAAACAAATTACGGTGGTAAAGCTTCAACTCAAGTTTGTATCCGTGGTTTCTGGTTCTGTTCTCGCTAAGCTGGAAAATATCCCTGTCGAAGCCTCGAAGCATTTAAAACACTTCGATAAGCTGACCACGCAGCCTCCGGGTCTCCAACGATAACAAATCTAATTCCCATAATCTATCTTCATAGCTCTTCTGGCTGATAGAGGGAATAAGTTTGGTGGCCCTAGCTTGCAAACGTTCCGAACTTGTAATTTCCTTCCAAAACGACGGACCTTAAAATTGTACTTATACTCCAAAGTCTGCTCTTCTTAACTCAAGATTCCTCGATTCACGAGTCGCAGACTCTACCTTGGGTACCTTGACTACAAATCTAACTAGTCGGTGGTCACTGCGACCGAGCCTCTCACCTATAGAGAGCCCCTCATCGATGTCATCCTTAGAGGTGAAAACCAAGTCGAGAATATTATTGCCTCTCGTCGGCTCTCTCAGCCATCGAGCCAGGAGCTCGTCGTTCGGGAACTCCAGGAGCAGTGCGTTATTATCACAGGGTTCTCTGTCAACTTGGGTGTTAGGTCTCCAATGACGATACACACTCTGTCTTCATCAAGTTCACTCAGCAGCCGGTACAGTGCCCTCTCCTTCTCAACGAGATGGGCAAGGGGTCAATAAAGCAGCAGGTTCCTGTATCTGGTTTGACCTATCTCTAGGTCTACAACTAGTAGATCGTAGTCGGATATAATGTTGCAGTTCGTCGTTTTGAATGTATCCCTAACATACAACATAACACCACCACCTTCTTTGTTTAGCCTGTCTTTTAGGAAGAGATGGTAACAGGGAATCGTGAATTCACCCTCAAAATCTCGGTTCGAGGTTTTTGCCCTCGACTCTGTTGTGGCCTCCATCTCACGTTCTTCCGTCGCTACGATGTCACGAAGTTCAAGAAAATTGTTCCTGATTGACCTCGCATTAAAGAAAAGAACTTTCAGGGAGTCGCCAAATGTTGGACTCCCTATACTCTTCTGTTTCCCGTCATATTTACTTCTCTATCCCTAGGTAGTGGCGTGGTGGCACCATTTCTAACGACCTCCGAGAATGTGGCCCAGGAGTGACACGGGCGTATTGATGCACTTCCGCCTTAATTCGGCGCCAGATAGTCCTTTGAGTCCGCTCCACGACATCTTGTATCATGTTAGAGAGTACAGCTTTTCCTTTAAAGGAAAGGTGCACCCCATCACTTTGGTAGAGATCGTTCTTACCATAAAAGGCGCGGTAAGGGTCCACAAAAAAATCCCCTCCCCCGTACACAGATCTGCCAGGCATCATTTTAAAGAGACGTTCATCAAGTGAGCAGTCCGGGTTGACCTCTTCTCGGGAGAATCCTGACCACGCCCCGTCAGCGGTTTTTTAACCCACAGTCGTCCACAGCTCCCACCACCGTCTGAAGAATCTTAGGTGTAGGGCCTACCTTACCTCCTCTGAGGTAGAGGTCGTTGCCACTTACCATCAGGAAAACGACCGAGCTCTCATAAATCGCAGATTTCCCCGCCTCTACTCTAATTTGGGCGTTTCCCCGTCCAGGCAGGCAGCTTACTTTCAAACTGGTGCAAAGGTGGGCCGCTAGCATGAATTGAAGGTCCCGTGCTTGAAAATCACCAATAAAGATGACCCTCGCACATTTAACTGTAGGGGACAAAGTTTTCCCTTTCGGGAGCGACTTGTCAGTTTTCTCTTTCTTCTCTATATTTCTCTTCTTTTTCTTCTTCTTGTTCTTATCTTCCTTTGGCCTCTTTCCTTCTGTTTCTACGTTCTTTTTTTCTCTTTCCATTTATATCCTCCTTTCTTCTTTCCATTCTTCCTCTTTCTTTTCTTCTTTTGGCTCGTTGAGCTAGCAGTCCTGCAGCAGAAAACTCCTGCGCTGAGACGTTAAGTGTTTTCTTCCCTCCGGAGTCTCCACGACACTTACACTTCACCGATCTCAAGAGGTGAATCTTCCTTTTGAGGAGAAAGTTCTCCTCTCTCAACTGATCAATGCACTTGCCCAGACGTGCCTCGAGTTCCCAGAACTCACAGACACTAACGGCGTTTCTGAGCTACTTGCAACTCCTGCCACCGAAGTTTTCGCTCCATCTGTACACTTTGCATTTTCCGCAGGTTAGTTTGCAAAACTGTGGAAAATTCTTCTTCGCTATCTTAATTAATTTAATGTCCGATCATATGCCTAAAAGTTTTTTTGTGATTTCTCTCGCACAAGCCACATCTGCCTATTTTCAGGAGGTTTTCGGTCGTTCGGCTAACAGAAACCCTTATAACCAAGCACACCAACTCTAAGGTCTCTCCTGGGCCGAACGTCCTCGAATAATACCGCACCTCCCTACTGAGAAGCACAAGAACCCAAGGTATTCTGGTTCTCTGATTTATCGACAGAGGTGCTTGAAGTGTAACTGTCTTCATACCAATCCCTACTAATCAACCAAAAACGGCCAGACTTAAAGCAAATAGTAAAGCTAAGTACCCACGACTTAATTCGAGAACTGTTGCTGATCTGGCAACCAGCAATGCAAAAAAGCTTTCTCACCAAAGAGCAGTTGAGCCTTTGTTCACCAAGTAACGGTCAAATGGGGCTGGTCAGGCCATTACACGTTAGGAGAAAGCTTCTAATGGCTACTTAGCATTTCTCCCTTAATCGTACCTCAAGCGCCTGAGCTCCCTTCAATCTCAGTCTCTTGCAACCTATGAGTACTCCAAGGCGTTATTTATAGAGGTTCCAAAGCCTCTGTTCTCACACGGCATAAGGTAGCTGGTGAGGTCCTAATAACTAAACAACTTATGTATAATAGATGGGTGGTTAGTTTTTTTTTAAGACAGTTAAGGAATGGTGGTGAAACCTAATGCTAACAGAATAGATAAAGCTAATAGGGGGATGCTAGGAGATGAATCAAGGAAGTAGTAGAGGAGTTTGACAACTATTTTTCTGGATCCTACTAAAGCTACCTTACAGGCATAGGTTACCCTGCCAGACAAAAGGTCCCCCAGCTTAGCTAGCTGAACTTAAGCAGATTACGCAAGCTCTCTCACCAAGGGCAAGGACGTTGTAAAAGATAGAGAAAATGTAGGATATAAGCTAAATATATCTTATGCAAGGATGCTTATTCATACGATAAAATTCATCCTGACCTCAACTCGTTTTTCATTATGGATTTTTTTTACCTTGACATCACAATTTCTACCTATTTTGATAAGACTAATCGTCTCCACTTTGGCTTCATTTTGCCTAAATGTAGACGAATCACTTCTACTTGGCGTAGAACTAACCCTTCAACACAGTATATTAAAGTGCACGTTAAGAAAGAATAAAATATTCTTGGTGTTTTCCTTTTACGATCTCATATATAGTTGTATGTAGCGTAGCATCGTTGAGAAGTTTTCCTTTAAAATTCCGAAACATATATTTCCTGCCCAAATTTTATATGGTCTAAGTCATGACTTGGTAATTCTTTTTTCATGTTCATCGAATATGAAAATAATATTGCAAAAGGAATTGGGAAAATGGTTTTTCAGCTATAAAAAGAATTATTTTCATAAGATGTTTGCGATTATTTCCCAGATTTTGTATATTACCACCAAAAGGAAAGCAAACCAAAGCTACTATGAAATTATGGCCAAGATGAACAACTTCTCTATACATTTTTTGAAAAATTTTCCAAATTATTTTAAAAGAAGATATTAGCGATGTTTCGAAATATTGCTCAGTAAATATGAGGAAATGCAGAGAAGGAATAGTACTTTGTAATGGATGATTTGGCTGAAAATCTTTTTCAATTTAATTAATAAATGAAAAATTCTGCCATAAATGTATACCTATCAGAGCGCTCTGCCTTCTTTTTTATCAAGGAAGATTTTACTGTTTAGTTCGTCCTACAGTTTCTTAAGCCGCCAATTAATATGTTTAGTTATTTATCTTCTACTGAATCTTTACCAACTCAATATGAACACTTCCTAAGAACTTCAAACTTCTTCCCTTAAAACTCCTTATGAAGGTAAATATGGAGACATATATAAACATAAAACAATCTAAATTTAACTCAAATAGCTTTACTCCACAGAAGTAGTAGGATAAAATGAAATGTTATGAGCAGTGTACATACAGTCTTCAAGACCTTACACAACTCAGTATATGTTATTTATTTTTTTTTAATTATCATAATTATTGAAAGAATTTACACTTGTATTCGTTCGAATAAAAGTATTCCAAAAATCTAAGATTAAAATTTGTTTAAAAAGGAGAGCACATAAGATGCAATGACAAGTTACATGATGTTAATTTCAAATACATTATCCGTTTTGTTCTACCATTGAGCGTTAAAAGTTAAATAGTTAACATTTTGGGGGGTTTAGTAGTTTTAACAATAGAATGTAAAATTAATTTATACGTGCAAAGATACCCGGCGTTGTACGGGAATAAAAATATATGGTACCTAAAAGAAGTAAGGTTTATTTTAGTTTTGAATAATGGAGGAATTGGATGAAAGACTAACAGATAACGATTTTCATATTACAGTAGTGCAGCCTGGCGAACAAGCCAGTGGGCAAGCAGGCGGGCGTGGAGACAAACGTGAGTAGGAAGGTAGCAGCCACATACTTTAAAGCGCGACTCAAGCAGATGGGCGAGAGTTTTAATTAAATATATAAAATTAGAGTCTCAGGTATACTGATAATAGGTATTATAGCGTTTATTAAACATTGCAGTCTAGAAAACATTAATTTTTATTTTCAATTATTTGTCCCCCCAAACCTAGAAAAAGTAAATATTCGAACCTAACCTAACCTAACCTAACAACCAGGTGGCGCCACTTTTGCCAAACCTGGGCACTCTTCGGGTCATATGTTACTCCTAATGTTAACCTTTGCTGGCCTTCATGGTCGCTCTAGGTGGGCTTCTATAGCAGTCATATATATATATATATATATATATATATATAAACGAGTATATACATACAAAAAAACTTTCGGAAATATATATTAGATGTTATGCGATAAAAGTAAGCAAAATAGACAGAGAAAAAAGCACCAGAAGGCAGAGGAAAAATTATATAATCGATATAGATTCTTATCACTCAATTCACTTCGCGATATCTGTGGATGAGAGGCTTAATCTACTTAGCTACCCTGAGATAATAAAGTCCTCAGTTCTCATCATGCTTAATTTTTGCCTTTTCTCACAGGGCCCGTTCCACATTATACTACATAAAATTTAAAGTATCTACATTTTATACAACGATATAAGCTGCCAAACAAGCCGTAACGCACCGCCCCCTATGCTCTAGAGTTAAGGTGAAAAATAACTAAGCTTCGAAGTGGTGCCGTGATTCGAACTACATATTATTTGCAAGTGAAAATGGAGGTTGAAACCACTATACTATTCCACTATATAAAACCACTCCATTCACACAGAGCATATATGTCTACCACTTCGCATAAGTCACACTACAAAACATCTAGTAATTATAAAGATATTTTTTTTTAATTAATTTATATTCGATTAGTAAACAAAAGGCATGAGGCACAACATTTATAATGCGATTATTTATAAAATGCTTACAGGAAAGATAATTGACCCTATGGTTCATTCCCTCATTCCTACTAATGTGAAAAATAACTATCTCTGTCTGACGCCTCCCCCCCAATTTATCGGAAACCACGTGCTATGGTATCGCGCCATGGACGACGTCATTTTCTGCTCAAACATTCTCGAATTTTCGACTCCTGAGCATGTTGGGCAAATATTTCCCAATCCTGCGAGCTCGTCCCAAGCCTCCCTCCCCCCATGGTGACGAGGTGTGAAAGAGCCACTATGTCTTACCCCTTGCTGTGAAACGATGAATCGACTCCGCCTCCGGATTAAGATGTTTGGAGCTTGTGACTCCTTTCTCTCACTCCCCCCCCCCCCCTTGCCCTTCAGAATAGGGCATACGAATACTCGGGTTATTCTGTAGTTCGACGAGTCCAGCCCGCACCTTAAGGCTGTCCTTATCTTCTCGTCCCGTAAGCGTTCGTAAGACTTTTTCAGCCGTGATTCTACCCAAGTCAATTGGTAGCTTATGTGAACGGTAAGCCTTTGAATTTGCGCAACATTCTCCCTTCGTTTAATCGAACCAAAGGAAGTCTCCATCGATTACCTTTAAGGAAAAAGAAGATTCCTCTTTCAGTGGAATTACGAGAATTCCCACACTCCCCTTCGAACGTCGTCTTTGAAGTTTGGCTATCTTCATCGGAAGGTTGGTTTGGATCGTGCCTCACCTGCCTCATTCTGATCGTGCCCCACTTGCCTCATCAGATCGTTCCCCACTTGCCTCATGGCAAGAAGGACCTTCCTCGAAGTCATCGACCAGTAAGACTGAAACCCCCTCCATTATTAGTATTGTCAAGTTCCCCCTTTTAATCTGAGCTTAATTACATTAATCAATTAATTCCATTTGAGAATCCCTCCTCATAATAATTATCAAGAGACTATCTCAATTTAAATAATTCCCTTTTGTCTATTATTATTCATATTTTTATCGTTATAAATAAAATTCTATTTTGTTGTTTCATCTTTAACTAACCTTGAACGAAACTCTCGGCCTATTCAAGTAAATCTCGCCAACCATGTATGCATTCTTCCTGATTATTAAGGATTTGAAACATAACGCCTCAAGTGTGACCTCCTAGTCGGTCGTTGCAGTAGGTGATTAAGTAAACCACCACATGATATAGGAGTATTGTATGGTAGAGAGGGATTGTACTACGACACAGTGCTCAAATGTAATCTCCTAACGTCCCTGAAACCCTGAGACCTACATACGAGGGTCGGTCAATAAGTTTTGCGAATCGGTAGGGTAAAACAGAGGAAGCGAGATGGCTCTTTATGGGGGTATTAGGACAAGTTATGACAAGTCAAGACCTGCAGCCACACGCTCCTGCCTCCTAAATTTAAGAAGCTGTAGCTAATCGCAGATCGTCAGTCAAAAAATTTTCAACAATGGAGAAGGTTGAGCACCGCGCAGTGATTAAATTTCTGATCAAGGAAGGCAAGAATGCAAAAGAGATCCATAAACGCATGGTTGCAGTGTACACCGACACCGCCCCTTCCTATGCAACCATTGCTCGCTGGAATAAGGAGTTCCGACATGGCCGTGAGTCCCTTGAAGATGACCCCGTCCAGGACACTCGTCAGACGTGACCAACGAGGACAACCTGGCCCGTGTGGAGAGGATGATCCTCGAAAATCGACGGGTGAAGGTCGAAGAAATCGAGCAAGAACTTGGAATATCACATGGAAGTGTTATCAACATCATCCACGACTATTTGGCGGTGACCAAGGTCTCTGCCTGTTGGGTCCCTAGAAACCTCACACCCCATGATCGACTTCAACGTCGTCAAAGTCCACAAGGCCAGAGTTGCAGAAGCTGCCCTGCGCGAGAGCGGATTCAAGGAGCTCAACCATTTCCCTTACAGTCCAGATCTGGCCGCTAGTGACTACTTTGTATTCCGCCAGCTGAAGGTTGCACTGCGTGAACGCCGGTTTGGGGACGATGAAGATGTCCAGCTGGCCGTCCAGGAGTGGATTAAACAGCAGTGGGGAGATTTCTGGTTGTTGGGAATTCGAAGCCTCAAGGACAAGTGGCGCAAATGCATCGAAGTCGAGGATAGTTATATTGAAAAATAATAAAACACTTTTCCTCATATCTCGTTTCCTTATATCTGAATTGCAAAACTTATTCACCGAGCCTCTTACTTCTTCTATATTATCTCAATATCCTGATGGACTCTTTTAACCCCACTATTCACTCAGATTTACAAACTTAAAAAAGAAAAATAAATATTAGCTTACAGAGAGAACAGTTTAAGTGAAATGCAAAAATCCATGCCTTGGCAAAATGTATCAGGTTTCTGGCAGGTATTTTATTTACTATTTATAGTCGAGTATACTACTGGGCGTTTTATATGATCTAAGTTTAATACGAAAATTAAATGGTCACACTATTCACTGATAACATTATGTAATGCTCAATAATCTAGCATTTTAGACAATCGTAACGTACATAGCCGTCCTACATACTCACAATATCTTGATAATTTGGATTAGGTTGGTACAAAAGCATTGAATGAAGGAAGAAAGTGCATAGCACATCTAAAAATTTGTATTCCTATTATCTAGTGATTTACCCAGTAATGGAATGTTACCCTAATGACAGGAGGACCAGTATTGTCGAATATTAATGCCACATTATAAATGACTGTAGGAAGATAGTATCTTTACTAAAAACTATCAGAGGGCAATGTTTAGAAGTATACAATTTATACAGCAGTGTATGCGATGTACATATAAGTCTTAAATATTGGAAATATTTAAAATATAAACATACTATGTAAAATATTTAAAATTGTTCTCTAAACACTACAGGATTCACCATATTTTTTATATGTTGTCCAATTTAATATGAGTACAATTTCTCTACATTAATTGATGCTACGCTAATAAAATATACCTAGAATCAAATTAATGTAACAGCAAATATATCAAGTTTACTTTATGAACAGCTTAAGTGTACCCCTTTAAATGGAGCTATTTATATAGTCTTAATATGATCGCTCAAATATCATTAATAATATGAAGAGATAATGGCGAAAAATAAAACTGGTAATATACTCAGAATGTGCAGGCAACCTATTTTAATTGTACCAGACATAAACAGATCTCAAGAAATGAGCAGAATAAGCCGTTTAGAAAATATTATTAAAAGGATAATAAATAGGGATATATGATACCGTAAACACTAATGGTGTGCCATTAATTATACATAAAACGAATTTAATAAAAAAATTGATCAACAAAGACACTATAGTGGAAATAAATATGGAAGAGAAGTATATAATTAGAATTTTCAGAATATAAAAGTTGAAGTGAGGAAATGATTATTGCAGATAAGAAAGCAGACTATGACCATGGAGTGCAACAAGTGAAAGAAAAAAAGGGACCGATTTTCTTGTATAAAATTATAGTAAGATCAAGATGAAGTCATCTGACTACAAAATAAGGGCGGCTCTCAAAATGTTTTTAGATATTAAGCATAAAATTATAAAAAAAGAGAGAAAAATTTAAGAACTAATCTCAGAAACTTTGAAGATGACTACTAAAAGATGAAGGAACATAATGAAACTCTACTAATATACTATCAAAGTAAATCAACTAAAGTGCTGAAGGAGGCATAGCAAATATAAAATAGCTATGGACAAAATTAGATAGTAAATAACAGATAAAGGAACATTCAACTAATTTTTGTATTGTGTCCACCAGACACAAGTCAAAAACTTTGTAGTAATGGATTTAGTCCGGCGGCAAAGAAGATCAGAATATTTTTGCCGACCTACCTTTAGGCAACTTCATCCATTATATGCAAGCAAATTCGATAGCTTACACCTTTTTAATCCATATTGTGATAACGACGCGTATTAACGCAACATAGGTAGTCAGTATAGATGTAATAAGGGTTAATAAATAATTTCTTCATTTTATATTTATTGCTCACGGTATCACTACGATGTGTAGGTAGAGTCTTTAAAACATGTAAAGAGAAAGTGCTAGTTTGGAAAATTGCCTAAAATTTATTATTTAGAAAGTTAGGGAAATTCCATACCCACCAGTCACAGCATAGATCTCCTCTCAATAGCGCTTATGAGTAAGTGAATGGGCAGCTTAAAATAAAAAGCAAAACCCTTTGTAGAGCAGATTAATAAACCCTGATGAGTTAAATAAGGATTATAATATATCGTAGAGAGCAGCATTTACACATAAGTTAATCAAATGATGCATAAAATGAAAATTAACATAAGTGAGTCCAAAGATTAAAAGAAGCAATCATGATTCTAAACATCAGGGGTACAGTGATATTAATTTATTTTTTTATTTACCCTTAGTTGAAAAATGTTTATTTTCAAGAACCAAGCATTGAACAATTGTTTTTTGATGTCTAGAAAAAATCTAAGAATATAGAAAAAATATAATAAATGGAAAGTGTGTAGCCTTAAACTTCCAAAGGTGTAAAGACATGTCCAAAATACATTTTATATACTAATTTATACCCCATCTTTTCATCTGAATTATGTAAAAATCACTTGAGGGAAGGAAATTTGGCAGATAATCTAATCTTTAAAATAAGCTTCAAATATGATTCAGAGCCAATCATATGATGAACTTAATAATGTAGTATAAATCGCGTCTTTCTAAAGATAGAGCAGAGCTTTTGGGATATAAATTTAGAGATATAAATCCATTACATAATCTCAGCTTTCTCTTGAAGCCGAAAGAGAAAACAGTTTGTATCGTATTTCAAGATGGTTTGCTGGTTAAGTACACTATACAAATGGCCGTATGCAGAAATTTGGTTAGATTATAATATGGAAGATTGGAATCAACCGCATGTTTGTAATTATTTAGGATCTTAAAACTTTTCTACATGCAACTAGGTGTGCAGTCAGAAATACAAAAATATTTATGTTTTATATATGAGATTGAAACCAGCAACTGATTTAAATTGTATCCAGAAAGAATCACATAACAGGAAAAATGGTACAAAAAATATCATTAGACCTTACTTAAAGTGAGATAGACTGCTGCTTCAATAAGTGAAAATTATAATTGATAAAGCTCTAGCAAAGAAAATCACTATTATATTAACTTGTGCCAAAGATCTCCTAATTTATCAGGCGCCATATTGGAAAATTGCATTTTAACTTTAGTTTCTGTTATATAGCTCATTTCTTCATATTTTACTCCAAAGGTTTGGCAACATGTTGCGCGGTCAGATACTTAACGATCAAGGCTCTAGGTTAATTTTAGAGTTTGGGTGCGGCTCAGAATACATGAGGAGAAAGACCCCAGTTGTTAACATGATACCTTGCAAGAAGAGCTCTTACACAAAGTAGTCAGCCCCATTTGGTACTTTTTTATCAACTATTTTTCAATTTACCAGAATATTTTAAGTTAAACGGATTTGGAACAATACTTAACATTTGCATTGAAATGTATTATTAATATTATTTACATTAAACTTTCTTTGAAGTTAGTATTAAAGTGTGATACAATAAAAAATTCCGAATATCTGTAATTTTATGCATTTGTTCTTTTAAAACACTACTCAGATTCACAACAATTTTTAATAACTTTGATTTTGCAAATCCACGAGTTTCAGTACGAGGTTTATTTCTTAGAGAAGAAATATGAAGAATATTTGGCAATAATGAGCAAATATTTTTATTCTAAATCATTTTAATATGACTTATAATACAAATTTTATAACTAGACGTAAGCCTTAAAGATAACTATGCCATCTTTAATTGAAATTTTATGACACTTAAATAGTCCTAATAGTTAAAATGTTTTTTTTTATAGGTATTCGTTAAAAAAAGACACAAGTTTATTTGTAATGGATTCGTTTTTACAAGTCAGCCTAAATTGGACCACAAGGCCTGTTGTGGCCTGTTCATCTATGTGTATAATTGTGTAACTTACCGAGCCTTTAATTCTTTTCCATGTTTATGTTCATCTCTATCATTAGGTAACTCTTCTCAAGAAAAAATGCCTCCGGCATCTTAGCTCGTGTCACTATAAATGATGAGTGGTAGACGTTGAGCTCATTGTGACGTCAAAGTACTATGCAAGGTAGTAATCTGATACGAATCTAACTTTTTCTATACTCTCTCTCTCTCTCTCTCTCTATACAAGATAGAGCTTGAATGGGCTTTATCTATAGAGAACACAGCTAAGAAGATATCATGATACTTAACAAAGACAAGAAAATTTAACATAAGATAATGCTGCAAAATGGGTACAGAAATTATGGAGTGGAGTGGACAGTACCGTCCAAAGAGTTCAGTAAGCCTGTATTTATATCACAAACTCTTCAATAATGTTTCGAGACAAAATCTAATGTTTCCTAAAATGGTATATGATTACCTACATGTATAAGTACATATAGGTAATGGTTATTCCAATTTAGATAAATAAAATGAAAGTTATCAGAAATTAAGTAATAAAATAAAAAAGTTGGTGTGAAACATGATCAGAATGACAGCGGAAATTAATTCATATTTGAATATAACGATTAAATTATCATTGGAAATCTCTGTAAAAGTTAAACTAATTTATATTTAGTGTAGAAAACTTTATTCTTGATGATGCTTTGACATCTTCTGACAGAAAACGAACAACAAATTGTTTATACTCTTTCCCAATATCTGAAAGAGACCTGCTGCAGGCATCTTGAAGCGGTTCTTCATCCTAATTTGTGTAATGGTTCCGTCTTTTATTTTTAAAGTCTTCCTTAGTTAGCATGGCAGTTTATTTACCAGCTTTATATAAATCTTTTTTGTCATAGGATAGAAAATTTAAAGGCACTCTAGGTAGCGCTGCTATATGATCAGATACCAACCAAGAAATTGTAAACATTTTCTTTGTCATGCTATATGGAAGACAGCTGGCAAGAAAAGGCCATAAAGTACACGAGATTTAACTGAAGTTATTTTCTATGAAAGAATTCCGCTTCTAGTAAATTGATTATAAGCGAAAAAGTTGCATAACCTTTACTCATACCTCATTTATATCTGTAGTTACCTCTCACGAGTATGGAAAACCTAGGATTTTCTCTAGTTAAATTTATGGAAGATGTGTGATAGAAAAAACAGTGATCCGATCATTATTTTACGATACTATACATTGATCTTTATTGAAACTTAGTTATATGAATTATATATATATATATATATATATATATATATATATATATATATATATATATATATATATATATATATATATATATATATATATATATATAATTTCACGGCAAAGGTAGGAAGAGAAAGGAAGCTCAGGTAAATGTGATTTATTTGCCAATATAAAACAACGCTTCGGGCCTATCGCCCATCTTCAGGTTATAAAATCATTTAAACAATAAAAAAGAACTAATTTATATCATTAAATTGTTATAGTCACTAAAGTTAGTAGGAAATATAATCAAATCTGTAAAAACAAGGAAATATTGAAATATATTCACAGGAGTGGTCTAGCGCCAAAAAATAATCAAAGACTAAATTAATGTAATTTCAATAAACAAGAAAGATTAAAAGGTGATTCTATTTAAAATTAATTTAAGGAGTAAAAATATAAAAGCTAAAAAATATGAACAAACAGACATTAGAATTAAAATGACAGATCTTAAGTATTTAACTAAAATATAAAAAATAATATGCAAAGGTGATTGATCTAAAAGGTAAAATTACAAGTTATATGACACAAAAGCTAAAAACAAAGCAACAAAACAACTAAAACAAATTTAAATGAGTAATATTAAAGATAATCAAGTTAATGTAGAGAATCGAAAGAATTAAAAGGTAAAATAAGGGATTTAAAGCCAAGATTATAAAACGAATTATTTTTTAAAGTATTTAACATATGAAACCACAACTGAAGTACAAAAAACTTTTAAAGTACAATGTATCTTACAGATGAAGTTAGGATAAAATCAGGAAGTAAAGAAAGTATAACGGGAGAGCCTTGGAAAAGATGCTATTGAATGGTTAGTTGGTCAATAAGAAGAAGTTGGTGGAATGTTGACAGAGGTAATTCTAATTAAGAAATTAGGAGGGAAATAGCACTGTTATCAAGGTTAAGTGCAGAAGATTATGTCTTTATGAGTAAGGATTCCATAATGATGGGGATTAAAGCGAAACGTTATTTTTCATTCTAAAATTAATAAGATGTTCCTGAACCTCTACTGTGTTCTTACCTTCGCCAGGAAATTTAAGATTAGACTGGTCAGCAGCAACCATTATGGCAATATATATGTATATATATATATATATATATATAAAGGGTGTTCCAATAACTTGGACCGATTTTAAATGAGAATTAAGTTAAGGCGTCTCAGGATTTTCTCTCAGATTTAACAACTTCACTCGTTGGCAATTCCAATCATGGAAAGATTAACAATCGAACAATGTGTTAAAGTTATCGAAACCTATTACGAAAATGGACGTTCAAACAGAAACGCATTTCGGGCACTTCGCGATTTTTTTGGTCAACATAATCGACCAACCGAGAGTGCAATTGGAAAAATTTAAACATACGAGGTTGGTGGCATATATGAAAAGCCATTGCTTGCTCGTTTACGCCGTTGAGTAGAAAATTTTGCTGATGCGCGAGAATGTGGCAGAAGATCCAGAAACCTCTATTTGTTATCGCACGCATGAAATGAACCTCTAAAAAACAACGTTACATCGAATTTTGACACAATATATGTCTCTACACGCTTACAAAATCCAATTGACACAAGAACTGAAGACTGCTGACCATTTGAAGCGCCTTACATTCGTCAATTGGGTGCACGAGCAAAGACAAGCCGATGATGATTTTTCGTAAAAAATCATCTTTAGCGATGAAGCCCATTTTTCTCATGGTGGATTAGTTAATAAGCAGAATTGTCGCATTTGGGCTGATGAAAATCCAAGGAAGATTGTTGAAAAGCCACTGCATCCGCAAAAGGTCACTGTTTGGTGTGCAATTTTTGCTAGTGGAATCATTGGGCCGTATTTCTCCGAAAATGATCCCGGGAATTCTTTACGGTGACAGTTGAGCGATACCGTACCATGATAACCAACTTTTTATAGCTTGAATTGAGTTCTATGGATGTAGAAGATTTTTGATTTCAACAGGATGGTGCCACATGCCACACAGCCAATGCAACAATGGCTTTATTAAATGAGAAGTTCCCAGGTCGCATCATCTCTCGAAATTTAATATGGAATAAAAAACTCAAAGAATCTCGAAAATGAGAACTTTTATGTGTTTTATGAAATATTTTAATTTGCTTACATCGAACCAAAATAAGATTTAAATTAAGTGAGTCTGGATGGCTAATAGTTCCTTTAAAAGAGCACTGTCCCTCATCTCGTATTACCTCTCTTTTTGCAGAGACAGAATAGACAGAGCTACAATGATATTTCGCCTTACGTAAAAGAATAAACAACCTCAGTCATACTTTTTCAAGTAAAAGCATTTCGTAAGCATGTCATTATTTTGTTCCTAACTAAAACATTGTAATTATCTTGAATCGAGGAACTTTGGTGTCGCTCTGGGAAAAGAAAAAAAAGACAGGAAGATAATATTTTAGGTTGAATAATTATTTTAAAATTGTGTATACGAGTGTAGGTAATAATTACAATGCAATAGCCTCTATATATTTAACTTAGATCAAAGGAATGGAGAATTTAAAATAAGAAAATTTGTGGCTTGAACACTAGCTTGAGATCAAGCTTCCACGGAGTGGAGAGATTACCAACATGAGAAGAAAAACAAGTCGAAACCATCGAATAGTACAGAATCGACAAAAGAAGACATTCAACACATACAAGAAGACCTGATTGCCAGTTATGGTTTAATCCTCTGTCAATTAGTTAGACACATTCATATCTGATGACCCCCGCATCTCATCAAACGATAATGCTAAAAAATAAATTGATTCGCAAAGAAAGCAAAAAAGCTGCTCACTTTACAAACCAAGATTTAAACTTAGTCACAGTTCTAGCCCGGTGGATTCGGGAGTTAAAATCCTGGAAGCGAGCGATTGTAATTTTCCGTTACGAGTTAAGATGAAGGGCAACCAAAAAAACCTAATCGTTTATCAGCTTGATTTATTCCCCTGGTCCAAATTGTTTTGACCTCAAGAAAATGATCCATTTCTGCATAAATAAAACACACTCAATACATCATAGGCCCTCGTCCAGCTTAAAACAGGCCTTGCGGGCAATCTTCCCTGAACCCCTAATGAGATCTACTATTGATAGGAGGCTGATTGTCATTTGCATTCAGCCAGTACCCTGTTGCCTTTGATCGCCATACGTGTTTCTAGTTATCTATTGTCTACTCTTTTTATCTTTTCACTGACTGCAGCTAGGTAGCAATGTGGACAGAAGTAAGCAAAGGACTCTGAATTTCCGTGCTAAGTGTTTTTTAGTAATGTGTGCCGAAGGACCGGCGTTGAAAATTTGCAGAAATTCCTACTTTGCAGCAAAGCGATTAAACTGGTTTACAGATAAAATGAGGTAAGCAAAGCACGAAAATAGTTGTTTTAGCGTAATTTAGAGGTGCTGATTTCAGATATGAAATCAGTTTTTACTCATCACCTCTAGTTTTTGAGGTATACATGTATACATGTATTAGAAATTTTAGGAATTATGTTCTTTAAAATCCTTACGCTACCAATGGGACAATACATTCCAGAAGTTTTTAAAAAATACCCGTGAGCAGAATACAGCTTAAATTAGTGTATATTTTTATCTCGATGGTAGTTCTAATGTATTAGCATATTATTGAATATCTGGAAACTCTCGATTACTCTTCAGTTATTTTTGATAACTAGTGAAGTGAACACGTGCTGAAATGTTAGCATTTGTTTTATTATTTTTTGAGAACAAATTGTTTAATTAGTTCTCAGGTATATTAGCAATTATATATATTAGAAAATATATATCTTTCACTAACTATATTTATGCTTTCTACTCTATATAATATATCTACATGGCTAAATTTAAGCAAACGGGCTGTCCCAAATTTCAACCGCCCTCTAACTAAACTTTAATGTTTTAAAACCTTATATAACATTATTTGGAATCAAAAATATTCTGGTAGTGAAAGGGTTAAAAAAATAAATGTCTTATTCTTAGATGCTGAGGTTAGGGCTGCTCAACAATCATGTTACAAATCATTTCATATGTTGGAAACATGTCTATATTATGATTTTGCAACCATATATATTTTGTAACAATATATATGATTAATGTTTATTTTGTTTTCCAGAATTTTGTGAGTTAATACATATATCTACAATCGCTTCAGGCCCTTGAAAACACCGAGGATGCATCAACAAGGCAAATTCATTCTGTTAGGTGTATGGGAATTTCACGACAGTTGAACAGCGCTGAACAATTACTTCTCTCCTGAGAACTGCTTACTTTCATTATTTTCACTGTAAAATTGGAGACCAGGACAAATCTTGGGCCCCACATATCTGTTGTAAACCCTGTTACAATGGACTAACTGCAAGGTTTAATGGCAGGAAAACAGCCTTCAACTTTGCTGTCCCGATGGTCTGTAGAGAGCCAAAAAGCCATGCAGATGATTGTTATTTTTGTCTGACTAGTTCCAATGCTTCTTCTAGAAAACAAATAAAATATTCCAACTTTCCTTCAGCTATGAGACCTGTTCCCCACTCAGATGATCTTCCTGTCCCTACACTCCCAACAAATAAAGATCTTATCCCTTCATTAGATGAAGAACTGTCTTCAAGGGAATATTCTTTCAATTCGATCTCTTCTGAAGACAATGTCTCTGTTAATTCAGGAACAAGTAGCAATGAGCCCCACTGGGTCACGCCGGAAGACCCGAATGACCTTGCGCGTGATTTGTATCTATCTAAGCAGCAGGCAGAGCTCTTGTAATCTCGGCTTAAGCAGTAGAACCTGGTCAAGGCCGATGTAAGGATCAGCAGTTTCAGGACACGGAACAAGGACTTTACTTCATTCTTTGACATGGAAAACAGGTTGAACTACTGCAAAAATGTCTCTGGCTTGTTCACCTTCCTTGGTTTCCCACACCATCCTTCAGATTGGTGCCGTTTCATAGACTCTTTCAAGCAAAGTGCGAACGCTGTGCTCCTGGACAATGGCCATAAACACCCAAGCATTCTCATTGCTTACTCAGCCCATCTGAAGGAGTCGTATGACAATATGGAGCTCCTTTTGTAAGCTGTCAAGTACAACCAGTACCAGTGTAGTCTCTGCGGGGACCTCAAGGTCATTGGGCTCTCTATGGGTATGCAAGCGAGCTTCACAAAGTACTGTTGCCTTCTCTGTCTCTGGGAGAGTCAGGCTGTGTCCAAGCACTATAAGTAGAAGCACTGGAGGTCTAGGAGCACTTTCGTGCCTGGTAATCACAGTGTCCAAGAAGATCTTCTGGTGGACATGAATAAGCTGCTTCTTCCACTTCTTTATATCAACCTTGGTGTAATGAAGAATTTCGTGAAGGCCATGGACAAAAGTGGCGCTGCCTTCCAACACTTATGTACTCTAATCCCAGCTCTGAGTTCTGCTAAGCTTAAGAAGGGCATCTTCGTCGGACCTCAGATCAGAGAGGTGCTAAGGGATAATGAATTTGAGGAGCTTCTTACTTAAAGGAACTGAGAGCATGAGAAGCATTTAAGTCAGTCTGTCATGGCTTCCTTGGTAACACAAGGGTACTAGATTACCAAGAGTGTATCGAGAAGTTGTTACAGTCTCATGAGGATATGAGATGCCGAATGTCACTCAAAATTCACTTTCTCCCTTCCCACCTCAACTTCTTTCCTACTAACCTCGGGGCAGGGAGTGATGAGCATGGAGAAAGGTTCCACCGAGGCATTTGTAAGAAGGAGAGCAACTATTAAGGCAAGTGGAACCCCAGCATGATGGGGGACTTTTGCTGGATGCTCTTGCGTGACATCCCGGTGGCAAAGTACACAAAATCATCCAAAAGTCTCACTTCTAAGTGTCAGCTATACTATGATTTGTGTGGTGTATTTTATTATCTAAGTAATTTAGTTCCATTTATTTTCAGTATATATGCTGTTTTTTCTGTAATACACCTTTGTAAAAGATGAAACAAACACATTATATTTGAAATTTATATGTAGTATAATAAAAATGGGGTATGCGAACGCAAAATAACTAGAGGTGATAGAGCAAAACTGTTCGGAAATTTGAATTTACCACAACAAAATTAGTAAAAAACACCTATTCACATCCTTGCCTCAAAACCAAAATAATTGGGGGAAAAGTATTATTAGCCATGCAACGTTAAATTGTGGTGTTTACATTATAATATGGAATAAAAAACTCAAAGAACCTCGAAAATGAGAACTTTTATGTGTTTTATGAAATATTTTAATTTGCTTACATCGAACCAAAATAAGATTTGAATTAAGTGAGTCTTGATGGCTAATAGTTCCTTTAAAATAGCACTTTTCCTCAACTCGTATTACCTCTCTTTTTGCAGAGACAGAATAGACAGAGCTACAATGATATTTCGCCGTACGTAAAAGAATAAACAACCTCAGTCATACTTTTTCAAGTAACAGCCTTTTCGTAAGCATCTCATTATTTTGTTCCTAACTAAAACATTGTAATTATCTTAAATCGAGAAACTTTAGTGTCGCTCTGGGAAAAGAAAAAAAAGACAGGAAGATAATATTTTAGGTTGAATAATTATTTTAAAATTGTGTATACGAGTGTAGGTAATAATTACAATGCAATAGCCTCTATATATTTAACTTAGATCAAAGGAATGGAGAATTTGAATAAGAAAATTTGTGGCTTGAACACTAGCTTGAGATCAAGCTTCCACGGAGTAGAGAGATTATCAACATAAGAAGAAAAACAAGTCGAAACCATCAAATAGTACAGAATCGACAAAAGAAGACATTCAACACATACAAGAAGACCTGATTGCCAGTTATGGTTTAATCCTCTGTCAAGTAGTTAGACACATTCATATCTGATGACCCTCGAAACTCATCAAACGATAATGCTCAAGAATAAATTAATTTTCAAAGAAAGCAAAAAAGCTGCTCACTTTACAAACTAAGAATTAGACTTAGAATTCCATCACCATCGAGTCTCCAGTCTTCAATGAAGTAACCGTTACGGGCTGGTCCACATAGCGGATTTTTACACTATGCTGCCGAGGATGATGAATGGACTTCCATCTATGATAATCTACTCGCAATATACTCTCCTAAAATGGAATCATTAAGCTTTTTATGACTCCAAAGCAACCTAAAATCAACTTGGAAGAGCTACGATGAACCGCTAATCAAGTGGACGTAGGGCAAGACCTAAGCTGGCACGGGTTTTTCCAGTCTCTACCTTTGAACACCGCACCCATCATCACCACTCAAAAGGACTTAACACTGTATCAAGATAAAATCCGAAGGCAAACTCACGTCATTTAGCTCGGGAACAGTGGTTTAATATTAATAACAATAATAATACTAGTATTCCGAATCACAATAATAGTGCCAAAAAAATACCAGTTTAAATTCAGTGCCTATTTATTTTTAACAGTGTATATAATATAAATTGTGCAAAATCTAGGGCTCATTCATACAAACTTTAATAATACTTTAAGGCCAAATTTAGTGCCGAAAAATCCGTTTTATCATTTTATTTTAGATTTAATTCCATACTCATAAGCTTCGTTTAGTTAGAGAGAAATCGTGTGGTTCATGCGCTACACACAGAGGAACGTACAAAAAAAATAGGTTTAGTTCACGATGAGGACTTGCTGTCCGTGTCTGCGAACGCTGAATTAAATGTTAAAAGCTTGAAAGAACCTAAATTATACAGTCTCTGAAATTTGTTTTTCAGTCAAGAATAAAACAAAATTTAAATAAGACAGTAAATATAAATTTGTGTTGCGCACACACAAACAACTGTATTTGTAAATAAATATTATCCAAAGAATATCAGAATCGCTGAGTAATTTGACATTTATGTTGCAGTCAATAAGAAAAAATGATTAAGAAAGAAAATATAAAAATAAAAATACTAAAGTTATCATGCGCACACACAAATGTTGTATCCATAAAAAATAGACTATCTGAGTACTGTCAAATTTTCGTGTGCATACAAGAAAAAATATGTGCGAAAAATATTTATTTTTAAAAACTTATATTAACTTGTTGTAAGCTTTATGTACGTGAAAGGAAGTATTTATGGTATTCACATCGTAATATGGAATAAAGAGACTTAAAGAAATATTGGAAATGAACACTTTTATGAGTTCATTAAATATTATTAAATTTATAATGATAAATTTATGAATAAATTTTCTGTTTATCTTGTAATTGTTCGTTATTTTCTTCGTTCAGATGACTTGTTTGAATAAGGCAGACAACCTCTGCTACATTTTTGGTGGGGTGACTTTTGCATCACAGAAGCGCCGTATAACTGCTATGGTTATAAAGGCATATCATCTATAATTTGGATTCAAGTTTGGTGACCAAGATAAGAACGAGGCTCCTCACATATGCTGCAACACTTATGCTACTAACTTTCGTTAATGGTTGAACAAGAAGAGAAAAGGAATGCCTTTTGCTGTGCCAATGACGTGGATGGAGCCAGCAGACCATATTAACAATTGCTATTTCTGCATGGTACCTCCAGTACAAAATGACTTGTCATACAAGAAAAAGGAGTCCATTGAATATCCAAACATTTCATCAGCTATTCACCCAGTTCCACATGGACAAGGTATACCTGTGCATGACGCGCCAACTTTAGTATCTTTTGTGTCAGATGATGAAAGTGGTGACGAGAAAGCAGAGAAAGATGACAGTGCTGGATCGCAAAGAGACACAAAGTTTGGTGAAGCACACTAGTTTTGGCCACATCTAATAACCCAAGGGGGACTCCATGACCTTGAAAGCGATTGGCAACTCCTTAAGAATAAGGCAGAGCTGTTAGGCTCTCATCTTGTACACTAGAATCTCCTAGAAACTGATGTGAAATTTTAAAATTTCGTGACCGTCAACAGCAGTTCAACGATTTCTTCGTAATGGAAAGTGATTTAGCAGCCTGCAATAATATTAGTGGTCTGATGGAAGCACTTTTGGTCGAATACTAACCCAGACACTGGCAGTTGTTCATTGCTTCATCAAAAACGAGTCTGAAAGGTGTTTTGCTCCACAATGGCAATAGTGAATCAGCAGTTCCTGTGGGCTATGCACCACATATGAAAGAAACTTATGAAAATATAAGCATATGTTGCAATGCATAAAATATGATGTGCATCAATGGCACCTCTTTGGTTACTTAAAGGTTATTGCTATTTCAATGGGCTTACAGAGTGGATACACCAAGTACTGCTGCTTTCTGTGTGAATGAGACAGCCGTGCAAGAGGTTCCCACTATATGATGAGACACTGGCCACCTCGCCAATCATTGGATCTTGGGATGAAAAATATTCAACTTCGACCTTTCCCTGAACCAAACCAAGTTTTGCTACGATCACTACATATAAAACGAGGGCTCATGAAAAAACTTTGCAAAAGCTAGGGGTCTGGTCAGGGATTCAAGTATTTAACATCAAAATTCCCCTCAATGAGCGACGCTAAGAGAAAAGAGGGCGTTTTCATTGGTCTTCAGATTCGATAGCTTCTTAGATATGCTGACTTTGAATCAACAGAAGGGAAGGAAACTATGAAGAATTGGTGAAAAATCTCATCAAAGCTTACAAGAATATAGGATGTAACATGTAACTTAAAATCCACGTTTTGGAATTTTTTCCCACTGAATTGTAGGGCAGTGAGTAAGGAACATGGTGAAAGGTTTCACCAAGATATTTCAACCATGAAAAAGCGGTACCAGAGTAAAGGGAGAACAACAATGCTTGATGGACATTGGCAAAAGATGATTCTTCAGCCCACTATAAGCGTCAAGCAAAGAGGCAGAGAGTTGATGTAAATTAGAGTTTAAAACATAATGACACAAACTGTACGTTATAATAAAATAATCAAATATTATATGCTGCGTATCTTTAAACCTATAGCCAATAAGCATTTTAGGGGGTGATATTTGGATTCAGTGCACGAAGATATATAAGAATTTACTAATCTCATTTAAGAAGCACACAACTTTTCAAGAATTGTTGACCAATGATATTCTAATAATAGTAAAATAGTTATTTAAATATAGTTACAACATAATTTGGATCTTTAGAGTTTGGTGCACATTCTCCTTTCTTTTGGTAAATTTTTTGGAGGGGGGGGGATTGAATTATCCGTTTTCGAGTTCTTTTATATTATGTAAGATTGGTTTAGATTTAGTGTATCTCGTCAGATATTTTGGTAAATTACACCACTAATGCAGTTTCATATATAAATCCCATACAAATATAAATATATATATATATATATATATTATATATCAATATATATATATATTATATGCAAATTTTGTTGTAGACCATGGTGTATTTCGCCTTAGTTAATTTCCTTTGGCAACTTTTCATTCTTCTGTCTTTTTTATTCCATCTTGTAGATGGTGGATCACTTGTTCTGTATTCATCTCTCTTTTAAATGAATAGGTTTGGTAAAAGCCAAACTAAATTGCTGAGCTTTCGATCTTATTTCATCATCTTCGGAGCGTTTTGATATATGCTTTCCTTCTTTACCAATGAATGTGGAGTAGAAATCAGAGTGAATGAAAGAAAACGATTTTTAGGTGATATTTATTCCGCCTGGTTGATCATAACATAAGAGGAAATGAGCCATTCCGGTGAGTGAAATGTTAAAACAACTTTAATTTTAGATTCCAGTTTAACGCTTGACTATTGATGGCCGGCTTCTCTTTGTTTATTAAGATAGCTTCTAAGATGTTCTTCGACTCTATAAATTATAGGACTGCTTTATAACCTAACCTTACGCATCAAAGAGAACAGGACGAGGGGGTCCCAAAGATCCTTTACCCTCAACTCCAATCACAAGGACAAGGAAACTCTCAGAGCTGTTTTACCTTAATTAGAAAGAATAAGCCGAGGAGATTGGTAGTGGAAACCTCTAGATAAATTTGGACAAAAATCCCGTTTCCAGAGCCGTTTGGCTCGCAAGCCATATGGAAATGAATTTGTTTCACTAGAAATATATTTTTAAAATAATAAATGCACTATGATAAGAAAAAGTGAGAAAAATGGACATTATTAGGGAAAATTAGAGTAGTGAAGAAATAATGATATAAGCGGTTAAACGAAATATTTTTCTATTATCGATTCAATTTGCAGGAAATTATTTTACTCCAAATCATTTAAATCGAACTTTGCCACTCATCTTCCTCATACCATTTTTATCGCCGTTTCATTTGATTTCATATCAATAGAGAGTAAAAACCTCTCACCTTTACCTTTATTAATTTCAATCAACAAATAGACATAAACGTAGAACTTTCTTTTCTAGGTAAAAAGTTGTTGAAAAGATGCCGTCTATTATTTAATCGTGTCAATTAAATCTATGGTACCGAGTCAAAGAGAAATAGAAAACTATGAAACTAATAAACAATCTTTCCTGTTTTCCCAAATTATGTTGGCATTGTTGAAACTATTTTCGTTAATTTTCATTTCTGTTTAAATCTACATTAAAATTATGAGGTAAGAAGGAAAAAATAGGTCCAGTCATTTACTAAAAAATGGTATCGCACTTTGCTAAAAGAGGAAAATAACTTCGACCATCAATAAATATACAATTTTTTCGGCAAGAACCGCATGGTAAGATTTGGCGCTTCAATATTCTTATCTTTCGCACAATAATCTAATTAATTACTCTCTACATTTTGAGTTTTATGACCTCAGCACTTTGGTTTAAAGTGTTTACATATATCATCCAACAATTACTCCATTTTTTTTACTTGTTCTTGCAAATGAATTATTTAAAAAAACTGTAATAATTGTTATTAAATAAGATTAAAAGCGTCTCAAAAGCTTCGTAGAAGTGCTGGTTACGGGTTTTAATCTTAATTATGCATATATTTGGTTATTAGAAATACTCATAGGTTTCACTTTAGAGTCAAAATTTGCAAGAGACGATACAGTCAAAGAAAAATTAGTGTGAATTTAATTTTTTGCAAAGGCACAATGCATTACTATAGAATCATTGAAATCTTTATGAAATATAGATATCAATAAGAATCTATCTTTTCTAAACGTATTGTATATCTTGTTCGATAGAATTATAACCGCTATATTTCCATCTTTCTAATAAATCTCTTAACAATTCTGTGTTCTTCGCTTTACTTCCTTTGAGAACAATAATATTTATATCATCATGAGAGTTAATTTGTTTCCTTCTTAAATTCTATTTTATTTCTGAGAAAATAGTGACATGGCTTAAATCAAGTGTGTAGGTTCGTGACGTTATTTTGTGATTTTATCTTTATATTGTTTGTCTCTACTTATTCTTCACCCTAAACTTTTGTTGTTGTCTGCATATTGCCATTCTCCTAGTAATTTTTCTTTAATTCCTAAAAAGACGCACAATTAAGGTCTAAATCTTTTTATACCATTTTTAAAACTTAGATGGCTTTTATGCGTAAGGTGGAGTATGGCCCCCCAAAACTCTGTTAACTATTTCGCTTGATACGTAAAATTTCTTTTCTTATTCGGTGAAAGAGATCAATACATATATATGTGTCACATCTTTTTCTCTTCCAAACTGCCATCAGTTTAATTTTTTTATTTACAATTAGGTACTGCTCATACATAAGTTACTAAATGCTTGTTTATTTATTTCCAACTCTCTCTCTCTCTCAGCCAATAACAAGTAGTCATTAGCATAGACCGACATGAAGAGGACGCATTCTTCATAGTTAACGAAGCACTTTACACATGCGTCAATTCACCCAATTGACCCTTTCTCAAAACTTTATCCATAAGAATAATAAAGAACTAGGGTTAAATCTCCTAGCAACATAGGTCATACCAATCTCTACTTCTCCCATTCGTACTTTTTTCCCAAACTCTATTCATAAAGATATTAAAGAGAGAGGCTGACTGTACACCCACAATCCTTATACCCGACCGATTATCAATCGAATCTTACAGCACATCATTTTAACTAAACAAATATAATAGTCTGCACAACCTTAACAACTAATAACTTTTTACAACATCAAAGAGTCCTCTGTTTACCCCATGTAACCGAAGAATCTACGAGAACAATTGAATATTATACGGCTTCTCAAGATCACGAGAACATTTATGAATCAACTCCAGCTTAAAGAATATGGCAGCGAACTGTTAAAACCCATTTGTATAATAATAAAAATTGCATTACCTATAGAATAATTCTAATGATTTCAAAGAGGCAAATGTAATTTTTTCACTTACTTTACTTATAACTAAATTACTGGAGCCATAGTTATATCCTAGAGTATATAGAGGTAAATAACATAATAATTGTCTCGCAGGACACCTTTCAATGCGGAGGTGCTCAAGTGATTTTCTTGAATAGTTTAGCTCGAAATCAAAATCTAAAGGTCCACGTAATAGGAAGAGGCATACTAAAAGGGATTGTAGACTAGATGATAAAGCATAGGGAAAGAGTTGTTGTCACTGAAAATTGTTCAATATAGTCATCAGTCTCTAGTGGCGCACTCAGGTCTATATTCTGTGTTCTATGTTAATGACTCAAAACTAGGTATTAGTGCAAAATACATCTCGATGACTGTGAAGATCTGTAAAGGTCATGAAAAGGGTAATCAAATTTTAACCCAGTGCACATAGGAAAGTATTTTGCTATCTTAATCTCGCGTGATCTAAAATTTTCCAGATGGAACTGCAGCTTACCATAAACCAAATAGTATCTAGGATATACAGTTAAGATATTTTTCGTTTAAATCGAACGATATTATTGATCCCATAAATATAGCAACTTATAAGACCTGATTTGGAGTATATAATGCACTTATTATATCGATACATGCGAAATAGGATATTAATATTATAACTCTTCCAGCCTAGAATGAAATTCCTTTTAGAAATTATGTTACTATCGATGATAACATAGTTATTCTATCTATAGCGTTTCTTCTTTCTTTTCCTTGTCCCAAAGCTTGTTTTTTCTATTCAAATCATTATTCACATTTCTTACAAGATTGTAATTGCTGCTCCTTATTCTCCTTAGAGCTTTAGTAGTATTCATCCGTTCTTACATATCCTATCGCAACTAGTAAGTATCGATAAATAAGTATCAGGTTAAGATTCTACTACAAGTTCCATGTCATATTTATAGATATGAGTCAACTTTTATCTTTAATTTTGTAGTTCATCCTCATTTCTGCCACATTCGTCTTACCCATATTTTCAGATCTTTTCAACCCTACACTGGTCATAAATATTCCTACAAAGTCTTTGCAACCCTAAATGATCTAATATTATCCTCTTTCTTGTAATTTCCTCTACCTTATCTTAATTCATCGTTGCAACAACTAATCTATTCCTGCACAATGATTTGGCCAGATTGATCCTCACTCAAAGTTTTCAACACTTTTATCATATAGTTTTTCAGCAGCAATTGTTTAGTCATACATCTTATCTTTATCCTCTTATCTCTGTCTACATCAAGTGGACCTTTGTAACTCTTCTGCTGGAAGAACGTCTTTGCTACACATGTTTCATCACAGAAATCGAACACACTATTTCATTGCCACCGGATATGTAGAATTTTGTTTTTTTCTATGAACTGGTTTCTCCATAACGACATTTCCATGCCTTAATCTCGACATATCCAGAAAGTAATACTAGTTTTACAATATAAACCCTTCCTCAACATTCTTATTCAATCATTCCGACGCACATTTTTCTGTGAACTGCTGAGAATTGACTCATCCTTTAGCGATATTGTTGTGCCTCCATCGGAAAGTTGCATACTTTTCTTTATTTTTCTCCTCTATAGCCTTTAATCTTTGTCTTTGTCCTTATTTTACAGTTTTCATTTGGTATACAATTTAACATTTTTTCTTTGTTTAAATTTTTGCCTACTCTGCAGATTTCAATATTGGTTTTGCTTAATTGTCCTTTAAATTAGTCTCGATCAGGTAACATATTTAGTAGTATTAACAGTCTTTTGCTATTTTCCTTCTCCTAGGTTTCTTTAACTTCAAGATATGATATTGAGGTTGAAACTTTGTTGAACTTGAGATCTTATTTTCTCTATCCTGTGCGTAATGTTTGATATTAAAAGGCTGGAACTTTGGAAAGGAATAAAACTGGGAATTTCTCCTATTAATATGCTTCTTTCGAAAAATTAATCACATATATTATTCTAGTACACACTTATAGAATGATTAAGTCTTTTTTGGTCTATTAGATTAAGAAATATAATAATCTAAGATTTAGTTATATGCAATCAAACTCAATGTCGTATCATTAAAGTATCTAACTTAAAAAGAGTGGGATGTAGTGCATAGTCCCTTCATGCTTGTAATACTTCAGGTTAAAATTTTGAGCAGTAGAGAGCACTAACTATATTATTGAATTCAAACCTTCACATGTATCATAGTTAAGAGAAATAGCGATTGTAATTTTTTTCATCATAATTATAAGAATTCATTAAATATATATATTTTGGAATAATATGAAACACTAAGCTAATCAAGTATGGAATCCTGACATCCAAACGAATGTTAGTGAGTGTTTTTAAAAAACATTCGCTTTTTAATTTTGCTATTTTTATTTTTTTCGCGAACTTATAAGACTTTTATATTGATATGAATTTCAGCGTTGATTTTTACTATAAATAAGGAAATAGTGCACTATAAACCTTGAGATTCTAATAGAACAATTAAAGTTCGATGGAAAAATAGTGTGATTTAAAAGTATATAAGAAAGAATAATGGGTTATTATAATAGCATTTCGAAACAGACCATATTTTTGGCAATCGAAACGGATACATTTATTTTCGTAACTTTGTCAAGCACAAAATAAAAACAGCCACTATGAACTATCAAAAGGGGCTAGTGTCGTTTCTCTGTCTAAAACCCAACCCAAGCGATTTTATAGATATCTAATTGATCCTATTACAAATCTGAAGATCATAAGGTTTCTCATTTGGAGTATGTGGTAAAATTTTGGTCGTCACATATGCGAAAGAACAAATTTGTATGCGTCTATCAGCGAGACAAAATTTATTCGCAAACATTAAAATAGATCGTATAGAGTGAAACACCTGCGTTGGCTTTCACTGGACGATCGGAATAAACGAGTCCTACTTATTGAGTTATTAAAAATACGAAACGTACCCAATAATATGAACTATCTGTATCTACAAGATGCTCAATCTGTTCCTGCAGCGACAATGTTGTTCGCTCTTAACTAACGGCCATTCACGCATGCGCGTCAACTGCTGCGTGTATTATATTATATTATATTATATCATATTATTGGAAGAATGCGAAACTCTCTTGAATCTGCCTCTAGCACACAAATAATAATAAAAATCAGCAAGCAAAGATATTTTTTAAACACAATATACGAATTTCAATCAATATACATCGCATTTTATTACGGTAGTCCTTTTATTCCGGGCAAGGCAGGGCACATATTCCAGTAACTCAATGTTGTAACAAGATAACCGAGTGCCTACTAAAAATATTGGTTAAAAAGCGGTAAATAAACGATTTGGTAAAAAAAAAATTCTTAGGAAATAACTCACAAATAAAAAATCTTGCGTAGGTGAAATACAGTCATGACCAAAAGTTTAATACTGATATATTTACTTTCCAATAAGTTTTTGGATATAACATCGTAACTCTTTGGCCAATTCTAATGAAATTTGAAACTTTTATTTTCTTTTCATTCTCTTTCAAATGATATAATTACCAAGGTTGTATGATCATATAGTCCTAAAGTTCTGTTGACCTTGTTATTTTTTTCATTCGATTTAGAAATTTTCATTACAGCAGTAATTATTCTAAGATTTAAATTAGTGCAGTTAATTTGAAATGTCAACATTTTTAAAATAATAAGAAATAGGTGTACTCCTCAATTGGATCTAAAATCGCCCTCAGGTCGGGTTGACGTAATATGTGAGTTTCAGTCCCTAGAGCTTTACTATTCGAACAGAAATGTAAAATTATGACAAATATGTGTTAAATGAAAGATCTTGTGTAATTATAATCTTTTTTTAAGCATTTTTGTGAAAAATAAATGTTTGAAACATTTGTAATTCCAGAAATGGTTGTTTCCAAAGAAAAGTGTGCAACCATTGTTGGTTTGCACTAAACTGGCTTGAAATACAAGGAGATAGTTGCTAAGGGTACTGAATCAAGGAGAACCATCTTTGGATCATTAATGACTAAAATAAAATGTAAAGAAGATTTCTGGATGCCCCCAAAAGATTCATGAGAAAGCCAAGATTGCATTCTAGTAATATCCTAGTGCCAAGCTTCCTTACTATTGATTTCAATGTAACAGGTATGAAAGTTTCAGCCCCCATAGTGACACGGAGACTTTTTAACATGGGATTCAAATTGGAAAGGGCACAGAGGAAGCCTCAGCTTAACAATGGATAGGGCCTAATTTTATATGAAATTTATAGATGAGAAAATGGGAGCGTTTAAATGAACCCTGTGTTACATCCTGACATTCTAACTACATGAGGCTGTTTCTTATCTTAGGAAACAGAAGCACTAACAACTTTGCCCAAGAATTCTGTCATGAACTTAACATGGTAACAAAACCTACTTCATTAGCCCTATTCCTAACATTTCCTGAAAAAATTTTTGGATGGTAACTATTTTTTGCATAATGACGCAGCTTGTCGCAAAGCAAAAGCAATAACTAAGTTCTTTGCTGAAAAAAACAACCAACCTTTGAGAGCATGAACCCCAAATTCGCCAGATTTAAACACAATTGAGAATTTGTGGGAAATCATCGAACAAGCTTTTGATAGAGAGAAGCCAAACAATTGTGAAATGTTACGGGAGCTAATTAAACAAACATGGAGCGGATTCAGTTAAGATATCATCACCAATTTGGTCTCTAGCATGCCAAAATGAATTGAAGCATTCCTGAATAATAAGGGATATTAATGAAAATATTGACTGCGAACACGATGACCGTATTTATCAATAAAATGAGTTTGATCTCTAGAGTTTTGTATATTTCATCTTCAAATTGTCATATGAACTTAGTAAAAGAAAGTGAAACGTGATTTTCTTATATGAAATAATATAATAATCTCAAAACCTCTGCCTATGATTGTATTTAAAACAAAACTAATAAAGATTACTTTAAAATATAACATAAAAATAATAGTTTTAAATTAATTATGTTTCAATATCCAATTTACATTTTAACTATACATCCACTCTGACTTCCACTCTTTTCCTTTTCTCTTTACATAGTCTCGAGTATATTTTGGGGACATTGCTGGCTCCTAAGTCTGTTATAATCTTGTCTTGTTGCAAGGTAAAATAAATTCTAATGTAACTTGAAAACATAACATCACAGTTAGTACTGCTTTGATTGAAGAAAAGTCTTTCTGTTCAAATGAACTGATGTTTGACCTCATACACGACACCAACATCGAAATACATGCAAGTTAACTCACGAATTTATGTTGCGCTAAGATATACTCCTTAACTTATGTACGCATAAATTTTTATGAAGATGCACAAACATTTTACACACTTTTTGTGATATATCCTGTATTAATTCACTAATAACCCTTATTTTGCAGGACATAACAGAAACAACGCCTGGGAACACAACTAGATCTCAATGGGAGCTCTAGCAAAGAATATACTGCGTCAAACATTAGTACAAGACAGGCTCGTTCAAGAAAGTGCAGGACACTTTCCTGCATCAGTTCGAATGTGAAAAATCCTCTTTCGATACCCGAATTCAGGACTCGGTAGACCACTTCGAGAACTAGGGGACTGTGGATAACCTCAATGCAGCCAGTGAAAACCGTTCAAGCCATTCCGGACGCCCCAAGAATTGTACAGCTGAGCTGATCGAGAGCGTGAGAGAGTCAGTTCAGCAAAATCCAAAACGCTCGGTGTGCAAGCAAAGTTAGTCCCTCGGTATATCCAGTGAGACTTCCAGAGAGTGCTAGTAATTGATATAAAGGCCGATCCATACAGAATACAGACGGAGCAGCTCATTACAGCCTTAGACACAGAGCAGAGACAGGCTATGGCAGAAAAGATACTGGAGAAGATGCAGGAGACACCAGATTTCCTTACCCTTCTTTGAACCTCGGATGAAGCTCATTTCCATCATGACGGAAAGGTAAACTCAAGGAAAAGTGTCTTCTCGGGGACCTCCAGACCAAATGAGCTAGCCACTATTTCCCTACCCTAAACTAAGTGCACAGTATGGATTGCAATCTCAGCCAGAGGCATCATCAGACCATTCTTCCTCGAGGAATCTGGCGCGACAGTGACGGTCACCAAGGAGCAATATGTTGAGGTCCTCAAAACCTTCAAGAGGGAGCTGCAGATTCTGTTACCGTCGCCTATGGGAAGGTTCTGGTTCCAGCAAGATGGAGCAAGCTCTCACACTTTAATCCTGTCCTGAGATTGGCTGAAAGAGAACTTTGGTAGCCGTGTCATCAGTCTTAAGACTGATTTTGAGTGTGACCTTACAACCCAGACCTTAGCCCAACAGATTTCTTTTTCTAGGGCTAACTTAAAAACAGAGGGTACACGGCAAGACCCAGGAACATCACGCAACTCAAGGAAGCCATCAAGAAGCAGATCAGAGCCATTAGTTAGTCGGTTTGTAAGCACGTCATGAATAACTTTGTGCTGCGCTTCAAGAAATGCACAGAGCTAAATGCAGGTCATCTCGAACAAGTGCTCTAGAATGAAAAAGAAAAGTCCAAAGAGTCTCATGTTTTGATAGGATGTTTTTAAACACAATAAGCTAGTTACTACCAAAGTCTCATTCAATCCTTGCATAAAATTAAGAAATGAGGCCTATCGAAATTTGGGGCCCATTTTTTAGCGGTCACCCTGTATTATATGTTATTCCGACCAAGCAATCTTGCTCCTTTATCTTTTATTTATTTTCTTTTCTTCTTATTTATAAGATAAATATTGGAAGTCAAATATAAGTTTACACCTTTTATCTTTATCTGATTTGGCGGAAAAGTTAAAATTAACTGAATTTTACTTATACCAATGTCAGAGTTTTAATTATTTTTTAAGTTTTATCTTCTATGCGCAGAAAGCGCATGACTTTTTATAATTTCATCTCTCTCACAGTAGGAATGTAATTATATTATCTTCTGACTTATATTTTGACTTCATAATTATTCCTAGGTAGTGAATGCATCACCATAAGACGCTTCTCTTCAGTAAATGCATCTATCAAACAAAAATTCAGCGTAAAACGAAGAAAACCTCATTAACTTTCCCGAAAGAAACTTCGATTGCCAGATTAGTTTCATTAATTGAAAAGGCAAGGGAAACCTTATACGCCAGCCATTACAGACAAATTTATAATGCTATTCTCGGGTGCAGTTGAATATACTCTCATCTGGCCGCAGCCACAGACGCACGTGGAAATTTTCCTAATTGTTTAAGCATGCCAATCTTTTTCATACTGGCCAAACTGCTCTTCAGTCAACGACGACTAATGAAGGTCTCGATATAGTAATGGGCACGGTGTTAGTTTCTATCTCCAATACCAAACCTCAATCCCAATTGCCAGTGGACACAAACCGCAGCGCTCAGAGAGGTCTGGCTACCTATTGGTGGACATGCTGTATTTTTACCCCTACTCCTTCTTGGGTGTAGGAAGATCTTACACAAATCATCAGCACATAGATACTCACAACACTACTTAGCTCTCGCATCTTCCCAACAAATTAAAGATATTTGGATTTTCTGTTCCACGGAATCCTGCCGATGTATCCTTATATTTTCAAACCACTGATGAGGAACGAGCCATTATAATCTTGTTTTGGTTTAATTATGCTTTACGGGTTTCTTTCCCAGACAAGAGACTGATCGCATAACCTATCTCTCTACTCGCCACGCTTAGAAGTGCTTCAAGATTAATTTGTTATCATCTCTAGATAACATAATGCTGTCGTATCAAGATACTGAATGAAATATATCTTCAAACAAACGAGTATGCTGTACTTGCGGGCATTACGATAATTTTTTTAGAGTCATGTATCAGGTTATTCTATCTTCTTCCCGTGAACAATATTCTAGGAAGAGAAGAGTTTCCTTCCATTACCCACTTTAATTCACTCCAGGGATGTTTCTCTCTAAACACTAAAACAAACCATTTATATAAAATTTTTAAGGACCTTGAATGTTTATTGGTGCAAGGAGGAAAGAACAATATTGATTTTCCTTCTGGCAATTATTGTTGTTGGAAAATCTTTCGTTGTTTCCCTCAACCAAACTTCGATTACAGTATCATTGAGCAACTACACTTCAACTAAACTGGAGAAAAAGATTTACAGATGGGGAAATAAATTAGTTGTGGGGTGCAGGACTGGAAAAAAATCTAGAACATTTTATCATGGAATGTACTACCTTAATAGATATAAGAAGAAGATTTGGAGTGGAGGGGAAGCAAAAAAGTTAAATACTGCTGTTTAAGGGGGAGAAGAAAGACAAAGATAAATGTATGGAATACATAAATTGTCTATGGAATGCAAAGAAAAGAGTAATAGAAGAAAATTGTGATGAAATACGGGAAGATGGGGATTGAAAAAGCAAAAAATACGGAGAGGCAGGTGCTGATACACAAGCTAGGCCCTTTTATGCTGATGTGATCCATCACTTAAATGTTAAACTTGTTTATGATTTACTTTAATAAAATATGAAGTGTGAGATTGAAATTCTAAATATAAGTAGTAAAAATAAGAGTAAAAAAAGACTTAAGTCGACAAACTATATAAAGTTATAACTAAATTATATTTTTAAAACATACCTTATAATAACAGTACAGTTATGGCCAAAAGTTTGGAGACTAATTAATAAGTTTATTTTTCATTTGTTTTTAAAATTTACGGGATATGAATAATTATTCCAATATTTAAATTAATTCAGGTTTATTAATGTCATCATTTGAAAAATAATAAGATAAAACAGGTCGCTGAATCCCAAATCGCGCTCTGTTCCTGTTACAACAGGACGTGAGTTTCAGTCCTTGGAGATTGGCTATTCGATCTAAAACATAAAATTATAAAAAATATCGATTAAATGAATGAAGTTGAGTCGTAAAATCTATTTTAGTGTTTTTTCTTTAAATAAATGTTTAAATCTTTTTCAATTCCAGAAATGGTTCCTTCCAAAGAAAAGCATGCAATTATTGTTTCTTTCCACCAAAGAAGCCTGAAAGGAAAAGGGATAGAGCTGCTTAGGGTATTGCATCAAAGAGCACCAACTTGAGGATAATTAATGACCTCAAAGACTGGGTTCACTCCTGTGGAGAAGTCCAAACTCAAGGATTGTGTTGGTTCGAGTGCACAGCTTGCTCACGATTGGAAATAAGCAGGTGTGAACATTTTAGCGCGTACAGTGAGGCGGAGACCTTTCGACAGAAAACTCAAATCTAGAAGGGCTGTGAAAAATTCTCATTTGACCGATTAAACTTTACGAATACTCTCAACTTTTGTCAAAATGTTTGAGGAAGCGCTTTCACGAGTCCTGTTTTATGGTCTTGGTGAAGTATCCTGCCACTCTTCTTTTTGGGGATGCTTCTCTTCTAAGAGTACTTGAGCACTAACAATTTTGCCCCAAAACACTGCCATGAACTTAAAATCGCACCAATACGTGCCTTATCAGCAACTTTGCCAACATTTTAGGACCACATTGGGAATAATAACTATATTTTGGGGATTAATGACGCTCATTGTCACAAAGTAAAAGCAAAATCGAAGTTCTTGGCTAAAACAACATCAATATTTAGAACAATGACGCGGGAATTCGCTAGATTTAAACCCAGTAGAGATTCGTGGGCAACAATCAAACTGGCGTTTAATAGACAGAAGTCATCAAATTGTTAGCAGCTGTGAGTCCGAAATGAATAAAAATTGAGCAAAATCAATTAAGATATCATCACAAATTCGGTCACCAGAATGTGAAAAAGAATTGAAACAGTCATGATGACAAAGAATATTAATGGAAATATTGAATGCGGGCATCAATTGACTGCGTTTATTGATAAAACGTGTTTGGGCTCTAATTTATTCCAAATTTCACTTTCACCTTATGATACACACATAGTTAAACAAAAGGCAACATTTAATTACTTGTATTAATTTTTTTTTTAGGAAAAATATAATAGTATCAAAAAATTTGACTGTGAGTATATGTATTAAAATATTAAGAAAGTTCAAACATTTAAAATGCCATTAAACTAATATACCTAATCTAACCTAACTTCTAGAAAATTTGCAACATAAATTAAGTTAAATAATATAATTTAATGTTATCGAATAAAATATATCATAAAGATCTTAAGTTGAGAAAAATATAAAATAAAAAGGTAGAAGAAATAAAACCGTAAGGGGGGTTTTGGTAGCCTGGTGGATACGGCGTTGGACTTCTAATGTCAAGGCACGGGTTCAATCCCCAGCGAGCGCGGACATAAAACCGTCCCGGCGTCACGAGCTGACCTATTATTGACAGATATGCTAAAGATCTCCCATCCCCTCCAAGCGTGGGAATCTCGACACGCGTCATTACGCACATAGACAATCACAACACCACTATTATCCCTTTCTCGGCTTCACAGGAGCCCATATCCACACTTTCCTTTGTCAGATCAGACTACATATTAGTTTCATAAGAGAAAAGGCACGGCGTCTGATGAAAGATGCCCAAGAGTTTCATTTCCACCTCTCATTCTGCTCACGCCAACAGTCTTTTGAACACTCAATCTCCTCCCATCAATGTTATTTGAGCACAAGAGAGTCACAGTCATCATTTTCTTGAAAGTATACCCTGGCTAGTGTTTGATAGTTGACATAACAGCCTTAATTTAAAGCCTAACAATTTGCTGCCGGATCAAGAAGTGCGTGCGGTCAGCCTTACAATCAAATGTGTTACTTTCTTCGACGCTAACCAGTAGGGGTACTATATGCTAACGATGTATTCTACTCTCTCTCTCTCTCTAAGGTTGTTGATGGGTTTACCTCTTAGGTCATGATTTGAAACATATATGCGAGAAAGCCTGTTTCTAATCTAAGAGGGTTGTATTTTATATGATAAAAAAAAAATTGCTTGAAACGGAGTTTTTTTAATTTAATATCCGATATGAATGTAAATCAAAAAGCTTTACCATTCGTTTAGCTTAATTCCTTTAATTGCATCCTATAATGTGGGGAGAATCAAGATTTTAAAGAACGGTTTTAACCCAAGCTATCGTTTACCAATGCTATAAATTGATGTCTTAGATACGCCAAGTTGTTTTTCACTTGGGCGTCATAGACTTTTAATTGTTGCAGGCTCATCTACTTGATATAAGGTCAGATCAAACACGGACTCCATATTTGATACATTTCTGGCACATTTGCTCATCTACTTCCTGTGTGGCGACGAATCGTTTAAGTTTCCTTTAGCTTGTTACGAAAAAGTAGTACATTACCCTTTTTCCCAATCCTTATTGATCTAAAATAAAAAAGGAAATATGTACAAAAACATTTATGTGATGTTATTATTAAAACATTTAAAATAGTTTGTACGAAACTAATTCCTAAAAAGATATATGAAAATTAAAAAATGATCCTTGATACAGTTTTTGTTTTAATGTTGTTAAATGGGAATAACAGCTTTGATGAGAATATTTACTTTTATAAATACAGCCACAGTTTCGTAGCACCACACTCTTTCTTTCAGCTGTACGAAGACTGAAAATATAATTACCTAAGTGACTATTTATAGACAACAAATAGAAAAAACGAATAATTGACAACACAGATAAAAAACAACATAATATTTATTACTAAAATACTAATCAGGGAGAAATTGTTTAGTCGCATTGCCTAAAAATTTGGAAAATGGTTTTATCAAGTGATTGCTAACTGGTTGTTATTATAGAGCTAATGATCATGTTGAAGCAAAGGTTTCCTCTTGAGAGATTGAAGATTTGGATGGAAATGATTATATATTGAGACTTCCATTACATGACGTTTTAGTAAGTCATTAGAAGTGTATGTGAATGCCGCTTTTTTTCAATTGATGCTATGGTCAGTTGAATTCATATGTTCAAATAAGGCGTTTTAATTAATTATCATTTGTGCGTAGACAATACTTTTGTTCGTAAGCCGTTTGTGGCTGAAGGTAGGCTATCTAAAAGTGTTTACGAACATAAATATTCTGTGCGCACATACAATGAATCTACCGACTTGTTTAAAAATGAAATAGTGTAATATTAACTGCCATATTTTATGTTATTTGCGAAAACACAAAATAAGGGTGGAAATAACTAATTAGACATTCATGGAAAATATTTTCAATTTTGATTATTTACCGGATTTTGGGGTCTAGAATTTTCTACAACGATTGCGAATGACCTGATAGGTGCCAACAATAACACTATATATATCTATGGGGTTTGCTTAACCTCATTAAGCATTTGAGCGTCATATGTCAGCATTATGACATGATTAAAGTAAAGATCTCTCAAATTATTTGAGAAGCAAGTTAATTGAGCACCACAGTGAGTTAACTGCGATAGAACTATATCTACAACATTAGTTGTTCCCATCAGAACTTTAGGTTGGATTGCATAAAATAGAAGACCTTAAGGATTAATACTACCCTTCGTCATGGTAGAGCTCCAAGGAAAATATCTAAACACGCTCGTGGAAGGATGCTGAGATCTTTTAAGAAGAGTACTGTAATAATTGATTGCATAAATTTTTATTTACTTCTGGTACATCACTTACAAAAGAACACTTGGTATTGAGCTAATTAGATTAGCTCTTAGATCTCGATCACAGAAATTATAATTGTAAACCATTTTAATATGCATTTTATGATCTTCCAAATATGTATTTAACCTCACTGTAAATAATCGCTTAGGCAGATAAATTATTATTCTTTGAAAAGTTGAAAGAGAAAACCCGATGCTCCGAAAACGGTCCTGTAGGCATGCCATTAAATGTCGTCCTTCTCATAGGTACATATACTCGTATCTATATTTAAATTCCACAAAGCATATTTCGTTAAAACCTACAATTTTATCTTATTAAATGAAAAAGAATATGAGGCTATAATTATTCGAAATCTATCCAAGCGTTAATGGGGTGAAGTCCCGAATAATTTTACACGAATCAAAATCTAACGGCAGAGTTTGCTAAGTTTCTTACGCCATAGAGCGAATTTCGCCCCCACAATTACGATTTTGTTTATTGGACATGTACTTTAGGAATTTTTTTTCACCCATCTTCCGAGAGAAACGTCATCAGTGGAGAAGACGAAGGGCAGTAATGTTTTGAATTGCTATAAAGCAAGTTGATAGTTTCAAATATTTAGGTACTTATTTAGTAAAGAATGGTTCTTTAAATTCGGAATTTGAGCAAAGACTAAGATGAACCCATTAGGCAATGGGAATGCTTAAGAATGTTTGGAGTAATAGTAGCTTTTCTGTGCATAATAAAATCAAAATTTATCAAGTAATGGTTAGAAGTATTTTGATTTATGGACATGAGTCTTGGTACAGCACTGTGAGTACAGATAAAATACTATTGGCATTTGAAAATAAGGCTCTACGACGAATATTCGGAGTTAAATGGTGGGACAGAGTGTCAAATACCAGAATCAGAGAAATAACGGGGATGCAACTGGTCGATGAGTTTGTTAGATTTTCCCATTGGAAATGGCTAGGTCATGTTTATAGAAAGCAGGGTATAGTTTGGGATACACCAGGATTGGTGGTCTCTGGTAGAAGAGGTACAGGTAGGCCTAGAAAGACTTGAATAAGGACTGTGATGCGGAAAGCATGAGATGATTGTTGGGAAGATCTTGACGCATTAGCTTAAGATATAGGGTGGTGGCGTGAGTTCATAGAGGCCCTACGCAGGAAATGATTTATTGATTAGATTGACTCGAATTTAAAGCGAAGTATCATTGAAGCCATATCAAGCAAGAGGTTAGTAATAACATACCTGTAAAGAGAGGCGTGAAGTTGGAGTGAAATAGTGGAGAATATAGCACTTAAATCCTCCTTCAGGCATTTCGGCCTGGAGAGTTCACAAATTCAGGCTTGATGCCGAGGGAGTTTGCCATTCATCTAGGGTTCAGTTAAGCAGGGGAAATATCTTTGCTACACCATCCATCCCCTAGCGATAAATTGCAATATTTAAGGCAGGAAGCGACCAAAGCATGGATACCAGTCTCCAAACTGTTGTAGTCAGTAATAACGGAGAAATAAGATAATTTACAAAGGTTGCAACATGAGTCTTAATAGATACTAGGCTATTAAAGATGTCCAAATTTCTAAATATATCATAAAAAAGGCATGGAAAGCGCCATGTTTTAGATCGGGAACAATAGTTGTACTGCGAAACACGTCATCAAGATTGTCTTGGTGCCAGTAAGTGTTGAGATTATAAATGAAAATTGGGTTTCTAACTGTTTCAGCAAATGAGTCTGGGGAAAACTAGACAATGATTTGCATCTCATCAGTTTAAATAAGAAATGGCGGACCAAACGACGCATAAGAATATCAAGATGAAGGAGAAACGCTCTTTCGATGGTTAAAATCCCTAATTATCAATATGGATATATGTGATTATCAGCTTAAAAATAAAGCGGAGCTAAGTTTAGAAAAATAAGAGATGTAATCATGATTTCTAGATGGAATGAAGCAAAACACTGGTAAAAAGAATCAAATACCTCTGAGAGGAGCAGCAATACCAGAGTGCAAGGCTCTACACTTTCGTCCTCCCGGCGAAGGCCGTCTGTCCCACGTAGGTGAGCAGATGCAACACTGTCCCCTTTCTGAAAACTCTACTTAAAGATGGCTTCCGCCTTAGTGGAAGACAGGTGATCTAGACTCTGAGAAGAGTCCAGTTTTCCACGACTTTAGGAGGTAAGGGAAATGAGAGATTAAGTGGTAGCTTGAAGATATGTTTGTATTTAAGTTCTTTACGAAAGGGTGAACATCATAGTGCTGAAAGACAGTTGGTAATATCCCAGGAGAAAATGAAGTGGTAAAAGTAAGTTTGGCTAGGAAAGGACAAGAAAGAGTAAATTGGTGGCTTAGAGTTTAGGCCAAAGGTATAGACTATCATGTCAGATAAAAAGGCTGAAAAATCATATAGTTAAAAGAGAATGTGATTTCATAAAGACAGAGACTATTAAGTGTCTTGTATTGTACAAGGTGTGTGATCAATTTGGCCTTTATTCAAGGACACGGTAGTTTTGAGGTTCGTGGGTGGTCTTTAGTAACAAAGGTTAGAATTTAGGATCAAGAGTTTAACTGGGAAGGAGAGAAATGAGATCCCTTATCATCTGTCCTTGGCTAATTGAAGATATCTGACAAAGATAAGGTTTGGTGACATGGGGTGTTGGAACTTTTAAGGCAAAACTGAACAAGAAGGTGGTCATAAATAACTTCAGGGGTCACTTATGTTTAGTATATGAATCGGGAAAAATGAACCGGCTAATTCAACTCATTTCAATAGTTTTGAGTGAGGTTAAGAAACGGATTAAGAGAGAGAAAAGTGATTAAATATGCTGATAAATTGCATATACGAGCAGTTATAGAAGGGGTTATCTTAGAATAAGTAAGATTGGAGAAGTATTAGAGGTGACATGTTTTGAAATTTGCCGACCTCATCGAACAATTTGGCTCAGAAATATCCTTGGGTCCGTTAGAAGATGTCAATTGTTAGAGTGGGTTTCACACGCAGGGTTACAAGCAGAGTTAGAAAGTGCTTGGAGACTTGAAAGAGAGATATTACGTATGGGTCATTGATTACACCAACCCTAACCCCACGTTTAATGCGTTTAGCAACGTAAATAAATTAGTAGCCTGTGAAGGAAGGCTTCTCAAAAAAGGTCACAGATGAAATTAGCTTTTCCCAACGTTAAACTGCCACAATGTAAAAGGCCAGCAGAGAGATTAAGTGGGTATTGGTGGTGGGGCGGTCTTCATAAGAAAGAGAGAGTAGTGTTTTAGTAATTATGTTTCAAATTTATTCAGCATATAAGAGATGGCAAAGGAATTTAGTATTAGATAGGACACAAGTGCCTTAACAGAATGCTTTCAAATACTTAGATGCTTAATTCTATCTTAAGTTGTTTGGGAGATTGTTTGATCTTATATTTGAGATATAATCTCTACTTTGTAAACTGCAGTCATGAGTTCGAAGACTTCAAGTTAATTCGCAGCCGATAAAACAGAAGTAGGGCTTCGAGAAGTTATGTACAAGAATGTTTAGCAAATATATATAAATTTTGGGAAAAAGTTCTATAGGTTTGTCAAGAAATTAGTACCGGTCATTTTCGAAAAGAAGAGGAAAAGTATATTCATGATATTAAAATATCATCTTTAATTAACAAATTAGGTACCATTTAGGTAATGGATGTTCAAGTTCAATAATCTTTTCTCTCAACGCACCTGTCAACGTGCAGACACTAAATGTCAAGAACTAATCTCGCTCTCATGCATTAGTCATTAAGAGTTCTAACAGTTTGAAGCTTAAAGGTTGTCTCCTTATTCCCAAATTTATTTAAATATAAGTAGTTTATATTATTATTGTTTAAAGTCTATACTATTATAGAAAGATTTTTCACCCGTTATATTCAAAGCAACTTCAACTGCTGAAAGAATCGGAAGATTATTTCAGGGAAATTCTGATGTTGTATACAACAGCTCATTCTTCTATCAGCGTAAAAGCAGTAAACAAATCGTAGCATTCAAAGAAGAACCACTCAGACACTTTATGTTCCAAGGCTCTTTGTTAACGAAAGCAATTACTTATATAATGGAGGGAAAGACTTCATTGATTTGACAACTGATGAAAATGGGCTGTGGGCTATTTACGGCTTACGGGATTCAAACAACACGGTGGTGATGAAACTGGACGCTTCGCTTTTAAAGGTATGTGGACATAAATTATTCTGTTAGCAAATGCTTTAGCAAGGATTCATATTTTTTTCAGAAGATAAGTTTCGAATTCGTATTTTTTATGGATTTTTGTTTTGTTTTTGGAAAGTATCTTCACATACGCAACATCAGATTGTTTATTGTGCTGATTTCGTTTTCTGCTTTAATTTTATGTTAGTCGTTTTAGTCTCGACTCTAAGTTACTATGTCGGTTGGTTGAATGGTAACCATTTTACTTTTCAATGAGTTTTCGGAAGTTTTGAAGGTAGTAAGGTCCGACGATCTGTTTTTTAATTGAAAATACGTTTGTAAATTAAATCTCTTTTTTAAAATTATTGAAATAATTGAGAGTTCGCGACTTAGGTCTGTTTACCTTTCTACTATTTATTTGCAATTTTGACAACTCTTTCTCCTCATTAATCCGTAAACTGGAGAGACCGAAATATACCTAAGGAAACTCCTTAAACCCTTTTTATTCTACCAAAAGTAAAAAAAAAACCCTAAGACCATTTTAAAACAAAAAAAATAATCATCATCATAAACTTTCTAAAAAATATTTAAGATATCAAAAGCCATAATCATCCTACTCTTAAATATTAAAAATATCAACTCACACATAAACAGTTTCCCGATTACATATAAGTGAATATTACTTGTGTTTTTTTAATATAATATAATATCATTTAAAAAATCTAAAATCCTATAACAATACCTATAAACTCTAGAAAGGTTTATTAGAGGTTTTCACTATGACCTCTTGTGATTAAGACAGCCCTCGAACTCCCTCTCTCATTAGGATTAGAGGTAGAATCGGATGCATTTTACGCAGCCTCTCAGCCCTCTGGTACGGTAGGTTAGGTTAGAAAGTACTCTTTTAAGTTTTACAGTTCAAGAATTCTCTCCTAATATTTCCCAAATTGGAGGAAGCACTCCTGTAAATTTTACAGGCATCAATACCTATTTTCTCTGCTTAAATTAAAATAATTTTTTTCTCTTTGAATATGAAACAAAACAGCCATCAGGCTTGTCTTTTTCGAGCTATAGACTGTTATCATTTGCTCATGGGCTATGTTTATAACCGAAATTTTTTTAAAGGAAAAAATCTTAGGAAAATTCCTTATTTAAAAATATAGTTTAATGGAATACATGTTTATGGTTCACTTTCGAATGCACGCCTTCAAAATTTCATAACAGCAAATACCGCAATGCCTATCAGCAGCACTCATGCGAAATTACGCAACATGGTTTACATTGTCGGTTTTGAAAAAGGAATCATTTTAATTGTATGCAAAACGTTTTTCATAATTTGTCTTCTTTGGCAAGAGATCATTTTATTTCAGTGCCTGCGTAAATAATCTCTCGTCCACGATAAGTTTCACTCCTAAATAGGAATAAATAGCTCAAACAAACATCAGAATAGAGAAAACCAGTACAAATAAAACATATTATATAGACATCCTTCTTTTCAAATCTTCCATTAAGGAAACAGTTATTTGCCCCAGCTCAAAAATACCTCGAGGCTATCATGATCTAAAAAAAAGATCACCATTTAAATTGATTTTTCAAATTGTCTTCCCAACCCTATTTTATTCAATATATCGTGAAAACGAATACAAAAAATACAGAGAATACGTGACTCATCTACCCGATATCAATCAAATTATACCCAAAGTTTATACCTTTTTTACAAGCACCATACCAAACACCATACTACCCAAAGGAGAAAGCAACCTTTACCAGGTATGGTGAATTATTAATTGAGGAGGAAATTATAGCTTCTCTAAAATTTTGAATCGCCCATAAACAACTATATACGTAAACGACTTGATATCATTAAAACAATTTGTGACCTATCTGTCTACTACAAAATTAATACAAATAGTTCTAAATTAAAATGAATAAATTATTAATTTTTTACTTGTATTTTATGATACGTAAACTCGGAATTCACTATACTCCAAGCGGAGCCATAATGTGTTGCATTAGCTCTCCCATCGGTGGCAAAGATTTCCTATATTTTCACTAAATAAATTCAAACACAAAACAATTGCACTTCGTATAAAATTATATAATAATGAAAATTATTCTGGGATTTCTTCCAAAAAGATGTTATAAACTTATTTTGCTGGATTGACATAATGATCGCTATACGAATTTTGGTCATCAGGCTGGCTTAATTTGAGATTTGGAAATATTGGTATTTTTCCATCTTGTATTAATTTTGACTACAGACACATCTCACCCACCTTCTGAGTACAGGATTTCGTATGAACGTTCTTCGCTCGATGAAAAATGGACAGATAAATTGAAATTTGGTAAAAAAAGTGCGTCTGTGTGTGTGCTTTTTAAAGATTCGATTGCAATTAATATAACGTATAACCTGGAAAGGCACTACTTGACAAGTATAAAGAATTTGAAAAACCTACAGAAACTTTGCGTCTACACAATTTGTCTTGACTAAAATAATCTTAATGCAAAGCATAATTGACTTTCAAAAAAGGTGGTAATGAAACTAATTCACTAACAAAAGTAAGAAATAATTGAAAAGAAAATGTAACTACACATGTAAGGCAAGTTTGTTACAGACTGTCTGGCTGCAATTTCTAAAGATTTAAACCAAGCAAAAAGCCAGATTGTATGAGCATATTATAAGGTAGTCAATAAAATTATTTCTTTCATTAAAATGAAAATAAAATAAATTTTAATATAACAAAACATTTATTCAGCAAAGCAGTTTCTATCATTATCGACACAATTCTTCATTCATTCGTTTAACTAAGATGTGGATTTCTTGAAAAGTTCATTCATATCATAGCAAACTTTGCCATTTAGGTGGAGTTGTAATAGCGTAAATAAATGTTAATCAGAAGGTGCAAGGTCTGGCGAATAATTAAGATGAGGAAGATTGTCCACACGTACGCTAAAAATTTTAATAGTTCCAACCGTTCATTAAAGAGAAGACCTTTTGATTTGAACAGGGCCGTATTTTAGTGGCGTTCAAGTCAGGTCGCGAGCGACTCTACATCTCACCATGTCGGTCGGTCGGTTCCCGTTTTACTTTGCTTTTTGTTTTTGTAATAACATCATAACTATTCGGCCGATTCTAATGAAAGTCGAAATCCTTATGTTGTTTTACATTTTCTTGCGAATGCTATAATTGCCAAAGTCCTCATAAGGTTAGCCCGGAAATTATTTTGTTTTGGCCATAACATGGGGCTCGAGGTGTTTGGTTCACCTCTTTGCAAGCCCCCCAAAGAGGACCCGAAACATCGTCAAGAGGAAGTTCAAGTGGACATATGAGGGACCCTTTTCACTCGAATAAGTGGCAGCGCTGGTATTAAAAAGCACGGTGTGCATACCAGGATCCTGTAACACCCCGTTAACATGACAAATTTCAAAAAATTTAAAATTGATTAATGGACATCGGAGTTAAATTAATTTATGAGCAAAAGTGATTTAAAAACGAAAGGAAGTGTTATGATATTTATCATAAGAGTGACTACAAAGTTCAAAGTGGATTAAATAATGACGAGCTCAAAGGTGAATTGAATAATATATTGGACGAAATGATAATAAAAAATGGTGAAAGTGAAAAATGCGTGCAATAATAACCTAATTAAATCCGAAATATTTAACGATTAGAAACAACCTTATTTGAAATAAATTAACAAGGTATACTAAAATATTCAGTAAAAATGAACAAAATGAGTGATAAAATATAGAGAAAATGATGTTATTTAATATTATTATAAACAGATTTACTAACAAGTTATAGAAATTTTTTTTACAAAAACTGAATAAAGTAATTAATGACTTTAAAATAATCTACTAATTGTTATAAAAATTGTTTAGATATTTAGCCAAACAAATAACAAAGTAATTAAAATAATGTGTAAATGATTTCCACGTATCCTGGAACCGTCTTACTTGCCCTGATATCTTTCTCTCCTCTGCTTAAATTCTATTTTCCACACTGTTTCATATTTATTTTTACATGAATAGAAAATCTCTTCTGTAATTCACCTCTTAATAAACCTTAAGACCTTGATCACATTCAGCCGCCCTGAGGCTTTTAAAAAAGAAGTTATCGCTTAAGCTCCCTTCATCGTTCCCAGCCGGCAAGCCCCGTGCACTCATGGACCTGGACTGCTCATAACCCTCGTTTCAAATATGCCAGTCGACTTTGATATGGTAAAATTGGGGGAATTGACGGAAGCTAGATTGAGGAGTAGCCCACAGCAGAAATAAATTTCAGAGTCTTCCAGAGAAAAGGGACGGACTGCGAATCGCGTTGATTTAGCTTTTAGCTTTATCGATGGGGGATTACCACCCAAAACCTTGTAATAAGAAAATGAAATGAATTTTCCTTTATGCGTCCTTTCGTTCATCCTTCAAATTATATATATATATATATATATATATATATATATATATGTATATATATATATATATATATATATATATATATATATATATATCTATATATATATATATATATATATATATATATATATATATATATATATATATATATATATATAATTTCCTTGTATAGCACAAATTTAATGTCGGCAAATTTTTAATAGCAAAAAGGGGTCTAACCTAACCTCACAATTTTATCTCATTCATTTGAAAGGTATTTATGTCACTCTTTTGTTATGCCACTCTCTTTGTCCATATTTCTACGGAGTGTCTTAAAAGATGCAGATAATTAGTTTTCTTCTTTTTTTATCTTATTCTCTTTTACTTTTACAAACTTAAAACACAAGACCTTTCAACGCAAAAAAGCACCACTTTCTCTCTATTTTCAAGCTATCGACTTTTACTGACTTCGCAAAATCTAATTCTCACTTCTTACAACCTATACACTTATTCATATGAATGTGGTACGCGAATCTATAAATAAATTCTGAGTTAGAGTGTGAGACAGATAACTAAAATAATGATGGGGTTGAGCAAAGATGCTTCACACTTTAAACTAAAATGCGGAGATTAGGATCAAGTGTTTGCTTAAGGAAGCTGGGGGTGAAAGAAAGGTATAAATTAAGAAAGTTAGGTATGAGGGGGAAAAATATGCTATAAAGGATATAGAGAATTTGCCTGGTAGATGGATACAAAATAAGCGGATTTTCCTATCGAATAGGAGCAAACAAGGAAGTTATTAAGATCGTATGTAGTTGCTGGTTTCATCAGAACAGAGCGTGGCAAAAGAAGTAGAGATTGAGAGTGAGAGCAATGTGAATGAACAATTGTATGGAAATGTTTGGTGTTGGAAGGGTGAATGGAGTGAGAAAATAAGAAAGAGGTATATATGGAACGAGATAAAGTGTGGATGGGGTTGTTTTCTGAGAATATTCTAAGGACATTTATTGATGAGAGAAGAATGTATTAAAATACACTTGCGAAGCAGATATACGAAAGTGCATGTCTTGATAAGTAAATGAATGAAAGAGCTCGAAAAATATGCATTAAATATGTGAATTAGTGTTTAAGAGAAAAGAGCCTGAAGAGGAATATGTGGTTGATATTCTGTAACATAGGTGTGCAAGGAGGGGGTAGTGTGTGGGCGTGGAAACCATGGTAGGTAGCTGTGTATTTTTTAGCACCTAAAAGGATTGAATGGGAAGGGTGTTTTGGTAGTGTGTAAGAGGACAAACATGCTTTTAAAGGAAAGCGGTGGATATTGATGCTTCACTACTCTCAAGTTCATCACTTTTTGTCGATTTCTTCACCTCTACTAAGGTCACTTTTATCGACGAGCTTCTTGTCATGAACTTCCCAATGGACGACTTCATTTTGACTAAATTGTTGAATTTTCTTTTCTAAAGTACATATCATTGTCAAGATAGCTATGGCATCCCGTAAGGAGGGGAGGATAAGGTAATAGGAGAATAGTGCCCTTCCCCAGCTCTTGGGCATCAGTTGTGTATCATTCGAGTCCAAGTGCTTTATATTTTCCATGCATTTTTACTTTCTGTATCTTTACCATTTGTTTTACAGATTTTCCTTACTACCTTCTGCTCAATGCAGCTTCGCTGTTATTGCCTTTAAGTTTCGCGAAAATGAGTACTAATGCAATCATTATACAATTTTGATCCGCCTAATATTACACCCACTGTTTAAATCACACTTAAAGTTAAATTTTACAGCTTTCTTAAGGTTCCATTGTTAGATTAACAACATTAAAATATGTATAGCACCTTCCGGTACCTTGCGCTCCAACTAGTCAACTGTTGGTTATTCGTATTTTGTACCTTACATCAATTCTTCTTACCTGATCTCTTTTCCTTTTAAATAAATTTGCCATGCGCCTCCCAACTCATTTTACTCGTATTTGCTTTCTCCCTTTTTCTCCCTTCCATCAAACCTTTCTACCCAGTAAGTTCATTACTCAATAAACATGGCTCTGATGTCGAAATTTTAGCTTGTTGAAACCAATATTTATTCTGAATAAATTTTAAATAAATCTCTGGAATGTTAGTCACGTTTTTTCTTGTTATATTTTGGCAGTAGAAATGTCAAATCACGACTTATGTGCAGAGTATCTGTACTTAATTTAATGTCGAAATTCGGATGATTAGATAGGGCTATTGCCTTATTGACAAATGTCTTATTGCAAAATATAATATATGATATTTAACTGTTTTTATCAATGTATGTGTGTTAGTTAGAAAGAAATACCGTAGGGACAGCGGGTTATATGAATGTAGATCAGCGTCTTTCCTTACCTCGATGGAGAGCACATTTTAATAAGCATTAGTAAGACTCCAAATCTTTTTCTCTTTTACCAACTTTATTATCGCTCATTTGTTAATAATTCTCGATTTATAAGGCTGAAGTAAATTTTCCATTCTCTTTGAAAGCAGGGATTACAATTAAAATAGCTGATTGGTAAGCAAAATGCTGAAAGCGAGTCTGTCATGAAATTAGTTACCTTTATATCTATTTAATTTACTCTTGATGTTCACTTTAGTAATAATAATTTCTCCAATATGTTACTTGATCACTTTTACGAATATCCATAATTGAAATGTTGATGAATAGAACCTCAATGAAAGAAAAATGATGAAAAATTAGCTAAAAATACAGTAGCAAACCGAGAATCACCCCTGATTTGAATACCAAAGAAAAGAGAAGTGATCATTAAAATTCAAATAGGAGAGTTTAAAGAAACAAAACGTTCTTAAAAAATTAAAATAAGGTAAGAGCATAATTCAAATGTATAAACAACTTCTGCATTTCAATGCCATTGGAAATTTATTAGCCTCTGCTCTCTGAAAAGGCTTAAATTAAGTTAATATTCCGTCTGACATGTTATAACTCAACAATTAACTTTATTCAAAATAGTAATATAACAGATTAATCCAACCTACTACACCTCAGTTAGCATATACTGATGTGGATAAAAACGCTTCAGGTACTCATTCACAATGAATTAACAGAATAATTAGACAAAAATCGATATTGATATATTTACATAGTTAAGTTTTTTGATATTTTGGTATATTTTTTGCTTTTGTCTAGTTATAAAACTAACAGATATCTTAGTAAACATATATTCCACCGAAAAAATTCACATAAAAATGATATTCTTTGTATCTAATAACTATTGCTAAAAACAAACTTTAGAAGATGACACAAGTATTCAAGCAATAATTATTTCCCTCATTTGATATTTCGTGGCATAACCTTTGTTTACAATTACATCACGAAGACAATTCTCATATGTTGATATTAACTTTTCGCAATCATTTATTGATATTTTGTTCCATTTTTCTAAGCAAATCTCCCTCAAAGAGGCAATGTACTATGCGTTTCTTTATAGGATTACAGCCTTCAGTATTCAGTACAAGTGCACAATATGATTTAGCACTGGGGATTGAATTGGCCATGGGAGGAAGTTTATTTCTCTCTTCCACAACTATCCCTGAGTTAATTTGTGCTTGTGATTAGGACGATTCTTCTCCTGAAATGTCCGTTGATGTCTGCCGTGGAATTTTTCTTACATGGGAGCAGATTTTCATCTAGTAACTTTCGATACGCGGTGCCATCCATTTTCTTAGCAATGGTGTAGAGTGCTTACAATTACATAAGGCACTTCAATTCCATAGGAAATAATCCCATAGGATAATCCATCTTAATGGAATTTACTTATTTGCTGTTGAATAACTTGAGGAACTTTTTAAAATTCGGCACTGCTTAAAGCAAACCTCCTTCCTCGATAGATACTTAGGAATGAAGAAGGTGCTAATATTCGTCAGTTTATATCAGTTTCGTTTATTAAAACTTTTCAAATCTTTAATCTTACAATTTTGATCGAATTTTTTGGGGGCTTAATAGGAATACTTTCGCATGTTATTAGAGTTATTGAATGCATTTTCTTCACCTTTCTAAATTTTTCTAATTAGTAATTTTTGTTATATAAAATTAAAGTCATTTATGCAAATTTATTCTGTTACAGATATATTTACTAATTTTAGTTTCACATAGTTTTATAACCAAGTTAAAGCAAGAAATATTTAAAAAATATTAACAATTTAAGTGCTTAAATCCTTGTGTCACCTCACTCTAAATTGTAATTCACAATAGACACTGCTGATAAGTGTGAACGCAAAAGAGATCCAACACTTTTTCATACTTAACAATAAAGAAATGTGGTTTAATAATTATAGGAATAAATGTAATAATAAACTATCCGGGTGGCTCTTACTCTATGTACATGAAAAATACTGACCAGCACAATAAAATAGAAGAAAAATATCCCACCATTGGTCAACGAATAAAAATGTCAGAATGAACAAGAGACCTATTCAAAATTACTCAGGATGGTAAGCATTTGGAAGGGTAAGATCCAGCCAGAAAAGATAAAATGTCCTTTTTCGCAAACAGAAGTATATAACCATTCTATAATTCCGACTGGGACCATCAAATATTCTATGGTTTTCCTCAAAAGGGAATTAAGAGACAATGGCTGAAGAAAACTTACCAAATTACACTGAATCAAAAGAAAAACTGAAATAGTTATAAATTGTAGAGACAAAAATACAGGTCACTTGAGCGTTATCCTAGCCCAAAAAAGCTCTAGGAGGGAGTATGATTAATGTCCTAAACCTAAAGGGGGAAAATTAAATTTAAAGTTTTAAATTCGGAACAATTTTTAACCTTTCTATTATTTTAGATTAACCTAACCTATGATGATGAGAATATTACAATATAACTAATTTGTCCATATATTTCGAATTATTTTTAATTTAGACTAAAATTTAACATTTAACCTCCTTAGGAAGGGGGAGGAGGAGGTATAATTGCGATAACAGTGGAGGGGGGTGGGGGGTATGCTCAAATTGCTAGTATCAGGTGGAAGTTGTTCAGGTTTTCAAGGAATACACACGAGTACTAAAACGTGAATCTAACTCACTTTTGGAAGATTTGTACAAATCTATCGCCATTTCAAAACTTAGATGGAAAGGTGTTTCGGTCTATTAATGGAGTAGTAAGTGATTCACTACTCGACACTGCATTTGCCCTTTTAATATTGCAAACCTCATATACAAGTTTGAACTCTCTTGCAGATATAAAAAAGATCTAGACTCAACATAAAATGACATTTTCCTCAGATTGTCAACTCAAACGTAACATAAATCATATGACTAACACTACCTAAAGTTATGGTTAATTACAAACATTGAGTAGAATGAGAAAGACTGCAAAAAGCTAAAGTTTATCAATGCTTACAGTATATAATTGCTAGTATTAAGCCATAATATTAGGCTTATTACCACCCATAGGTACTGTGAACATGACGATTAAAATGTAATCAAACTTTTCTCGTGGATTATACAATGAAACAAAGTTTTTGTTCTTGACCCCTAAGTGTTATTTTGCGATTCATTTTATTACAAAAAAATATAAATAGTTATTATTTCTTTTAAACTTTGCTTTTGTGCCTTGTATGATGGAATATTTAATAAAAATGGGCAAAACTTGTTTTTTTTCATCCATTGTATGAATAAAAACAAAAACAGTTAAATTTATACAATTTTATTGAAACTTCCAAAAATAATATTGTCTACCATCATGTTTTCATTAGATACTCCATGGAATTTATGTTCAAAGTTCAGTATATCTTGATGGAAGCGCCCACATTGCTTCTCTGATTATGGTTCCACATTCTCCTTGAACTTGTCAACATGGCCATCAAGGATATGCACCTTAGGGACGTTCTGCAGCCAAGTAGGCCATAGCTTTTCTTAAACAGTTTCACATAATTTTAAGCCTTGTCGTTGACTAAAGGGCCTGACATAGCGAAACATAACTCTTTTAGTCTTCTTCTCCATTTTTAGTAAGTTTTTCAGAGAATTCTGACTATTGTGATTTTCATGATATGTGTTCCAACAAACACACCAGCTTTCATTTAATCCTCAGAGAATTTGGGAGAGAAATGTTTAAGACACTTGAAGGCTGCAAACGCTGTGTTGTGAGCTCTAAGAAAATGTTTCATGAAACCGACTTTTAAATGCAATGGAGGGAAAAACACTCTTTGATGATCTCCCAATCGCCTATGCTTGACATTATGTTCTTCAACAGAGAACTTAGTCCTTTTTGGCCAATCCTTGTTGTAGTTTTTCTTGCGCTACTATTACTGTCCCCCCAAAAGAGATAACATAGAAACTTGGTAAAATTATACCATTTTAAATTCTTGAATCACTAGCAGGCTATATTGCTTATAATTTAAAGCTTGTAGCTGGAGCATGGTACAGTTCGAGCCATTCTTAATATATAGTAAATAAACCAAGAGAAAGGAAGACAGAACTTCGTTGAACCGCTTATAGGGCTAGGTCTAAATAGGTAAGGTGATTAAGGAGAGTGCGGCATAGTGATAGGCTCTATAGCAGGGCTCTCTCACTTGAGAAGCAAGGTAATCTTTCCCTTTCAGGAGCAATACTAGGAGCCACACAAAAAATGGAGCACACTAGAACTCTTGAAAGCAAACACGGATCTCCTAAACGAATTGTAAAGACTGCCACCCCAACTTATCCCTAACGGGGAAACGTAAACACTGCAACAAGTAGCACAGACAATTTCCTCCAATCTTTAAATTCCACTTATAAAGTGCATCGATACCCCGAATGGAATTGGGGTATCGACGGCAGGAATCATAACACTTAGAAAACAGGACCTTGAATAAAGACCCTATCGCAAATCATTTAAAACAGGAGCTTCGTATATAGAAAATTTGAATCATGAGTAGGTGCTTACTCATGCGAAGAATTCGACAAAAAATAATGTAAAGGCAAAGATGGATTAATGGGGATGAAATTTAGAAATCACACTCATGTATTTAAAGTGGTTGGCGAAAACACATAAATGGCAGCTAAAGCGCAATAAAAAGAACTTTCATTTATCATGCTAATTTCCCCCTCAAATATATATAGGAGCTTATTTGGGAAAATACGAATGTACTTCATATGTTAGGCCGTAGAATACCATACATTAACGAACAGCCCAAAGAAAGGTCTGATGAAATGTTGTGAATTTTCCATAGAAGGACTCAATTTCAGGAAGAGCAAAAATCCACCCAAGATGTGCATTGAGTACGAGGTCGACCATCGCACTCGCACGATGGCCATGCTCTGGCCCTGAAGAAAATAACTTATTAATAGAAAGAAAAGGGAAAACCAGGAAAATAAAAACACCTAAGTTATGTAACATCTCATTCAATGCTGCAGATAGAACGGAAATATCAGGGAATACAACAGCAGCACTACCAAGTATAATGGGAGGCATGTAGACAAAAATATATACATGCGTAATTCACGCACATGTACAGAATTCCCTACCACCAGGGACAGATGAAAAAATACTAAACCCATTCCTCAAGGCAAACGGACTGGAACCAATTAACTTTCTACACCAATTTAAAGAGGGTAGCAATTCTGATCACTTAAGAGTGTTTTTCTATTTATTTTTACGTGAAATTTTAAATATATCTTTAGATACATGAAATGTATTACATTTCATTGTTGCCGGTAGAAAATCGCACATTTTTTGGAGAGAATAGGCTTAGTTATTTTATTTCATCTTAAATTGCAGGAGATAAGCGTTCCTACAGGGAGAAAATATTACTGCTAGGGGTAATTACGACAATAAAATTTTGTGCAGTTAACAAAACTAGTCATGCCACATTTTTCAAATGTTTCGGATAAATTTAACTATAGAAATGGTTATATTTATTATAAAAACCTCAAAAATAATTTTGGATGATTGCCACTAGGGGAGGTTGTGCTTAGTTGTCAAGTAATAATATTTTTCATAACACGTTAGGATGAAAAATATATTATGCGGGGGAAAATAAAAATAACCAAATGTTAATGTAATTTATATTATTAGAAAATATATTTATTTATAAATAAATATACGCAAATATCCAATCTCTCATAAAATAATAATATATTAAATTGTCACTGAACGAAATTTATCGCACGCAAATTGTGACATGACTAATTGAAGTAATTGTAATGGACGAATTTAAGTTGGATCTCTGTTATGAGAAAAATTTCTTTAAGATCATCTATAATATATGTATATAAACTATGAATCCAAATCATTTGCGGAAATAATAGATAAAATATTTGTTCAGAGATATTAGAGTGCGTGTTGTCGAGAACAAACATTATTTAAAAAGGTATTATTTCATCGACAAGTAACGCAAGTTACATATTCAAAAATTAATTAATGATAGCATGCAGGGTATAAGAATGGTTGATTTTTTTTTTTACTTGAGTTTGCATTCACTGAATGATATTGTTTATATTCTTTGGAATAAATGTTTTCCGAAAATTAAAGTAAAAATAAAATTTTCGAGTTTATTAATTATTACACCATTAAATGGAACGGCTCTCCTGATTTTAGTTTTGAGTGTATGTTGGCTAATTGTATGCTAGCTACTGTAGCTTTGCAATGTAACTAGGTTCTAGCTGATTATAGCTTACGTTCAAAGCAATAATTTCTAAATATCCTTGAAATCTAGAACCAGCCGGGTTCATGTCTTCAATGGACGTCGAATCCATGTTTATCAACATTCCCGGGAACAAACCATTGAACTACTTTGCCAGAAAATCTACCACAGCCAGGATAATACCCCCCTCCCGATTTCTAAAGAGATTCTACGACAACTCCTTCAGGTTTGCACCAAGGAGGGGCCTTTCTAGGGCCAAAATGGCTACATATATGCATGTGTAGGTCAATGAAGTGGTGATGGGCTCTCCACTGGGTGTTCTATTCACCAAATTCTATGTTGGAATCGTGGAGGAAACCATTTTCAAGAACAATCCTCCATTAAAACCACTAATATTCGTCCAATTGATTTAGTGATGACATATTCATCAATCAGATAACTCTAGCCTTGTCCTTACCATCATTCAAGCTTTCAAGGAAAAAATTAATCTCTCAACTTCATCTATGAAACAGAAAATAACTCCACCTTACCATTTATCGACGTCTTCGTCCATTCTAAACGGACATTTTTTACGACTGAATTTTACGCTAAATCAACAAATCTCAGCCTCTGCACGAGTGGATCGTCCAAATGTCCTGATGTATTTAACAGCCCAAAGAAATGAAAACAGGCATCACAACCCGAAAAACGCTAAGGAAGATATTGCCTGAACTATTAACAATTTAATAAAGAAAATGGAAGAAATAGAAAGGAAGAAAATAGAAGAAACTATTTTAACCACTATATGAAGGTGAATAAAGAAGTTGGATTCGAACATGTGTCACCAAGCACTCATCGCTTGATGATACAGGTTCGAATCATCGCTTGTTGAAAAACAGAAATATTCAGCAGAGAAAAAAACGTTTGAATTATAAGTAAGGGAAAAAATGGCTCCAGGAGTCAGTGGAAATCAACTTTTTGAAACTATACAATAATGCTTTTTTAAATATACCAAAAAAATGGAATATTTGTAGTTAGTTTGGTTATAGTTAGTTATATATACATATTATGAGCTAAGCTTAGAAGAGTCATATTATTAAGTATTATTGAGTAGTCATATTATTAAGTAGTATTAATTTTTTTAATATATACAAGTTAGTTATATTAACTTAGAATTATGTTTAAATATTTAAAACTTAAAGAGTTAAAAGCTTTTTATTTTGGCTTTAACTTAGTTCGCTTCAATATTTTCTCCAGTTATTCTATCACATAAATCATTTTTATTCACTTTATTATTATCGTTTTTAATTTAGTTATTTCTAGATATTTGTTCACCTATATTTTAATCACTTTTATTTTTTTCAATTATTTTATTTTTAATTACTTTAATTCGTATTAGTACCTATAATCGCTTTAATTTAATAATTAATATTTGGCGTTATTTAACCTTTTCTTGTTTTCTCAATTGAAAGTATTAATCACCAATTCACTTTGTTCATATTTTATATAAATTCTCTTATAAAAACATTTAAAATTTCGTCACTATTTAAAGAATTATTTCTACGTTAATTCCATGTTTATCTATTCACTTGTTAAGGTTTCTTCACTATTTAAAGATTTTTTCTATGTTAAATCACTGTCTCTCTATTTACTTTTCACTTTTGACTTTAGTAGATTTCCTATGTCTTCATTCCCTTCCTAATTTGTTTGTAGCTCTTCATGTTTACCATGTGGACACAGGTCGTTGGGATGTACCTCGACGACTCTGATAGCAGAGCATTTAGTTCTTTTGGGTAGAAGCATCCTTCAAATATCCATTTGAACTTTAAGGATTGGATTTCTTGAAGCAAGTTCCTCGAATATTCCTTAGGAGGTTTTTAGAGGGGGGGGGGGGGGGACTGAAAACTTAGAGTTTCAATTCTCTTCCGTCAGATAGATATCCTTTGTTCAAAATTTCTTTTTCAGGGTGACGGCGCGCATTTATATTGATTTCTTTCCTCTACGTCCTCCGTGGCTGATAGTTCGCTTTCCCTGCTTTCTTGGCTCTCTTGGCTCTCTTGTCTCTGAGTTTTTTCCTTCTTATTCCCTTTTCTTCCCTGCTTTCCTCGGGCTCCTATTTGGAATTTTGCTTTCTTGTTCTTTTTCTTTGCTTCTTCTTCGTCTTTGTTTTCTTGGCCTTGTTTGTCCTCGACGAATTGGAAATTTAGTAGCTCTCCCGATGGATGATTTTCGGTGAGGCACAGCTTCTTCTTAAACCTGTTTTTTAGCAAAAGCAGGTTTAACTATTTTGAAAATGATCCTGTGTATGCAAATTTAGAGAGATATTGGTGATTAGGATCATCGCCATAATTTCTATGCTTTCGCTTGTTATAAGCTATTCAGGATGTTCATTATTTCAGTTTGTTGATTTATCGGGGCCACTGCTACCACGTATGTCCATTGCCTTTGCCTCCTTCGCCTTCTCTTTTTTTCCCTTTTGGCCCAAATTGTCTATTTACGGATGGGGAACCTCATGGCCGAAGCCTTGTGGTCCCCTCCACAGTTTACACATTTGGGCTTCTGTGACCAACACTCCTTCCACCCGTGTTATGGTTCGGAGCAGTTGGAACATGTGACGTCCTTTGCCTGACACTCATTTGTCGGATTATTTTCTACAGCGAAACATTTAGAGCTGCATTAGAGTGGAATATACTCTGCCTCGATCTACTCTGGTGACACCCGTAGATAAAAACCCCCAAAGCCTTAATTTTTTGCCCTCTGCGCCATCTAAATATTAACGAAAACGATCTTAAAGATGCTCTACTCTTTTGCGATTTTTTATATTCTAGTAATGTTGGCCCATTTTGCTTCTTGGATAGCTTCTCTTTGATTTCTTCGCAGGAGTTGTCCGTAAAGAAAGGGTCAAGCCTTCTTAGAATAATAGTACGATGCGCAAGTATCTCGTGCGGGATGAAAACTTCCAGCCCGATCTTTTGCAGAAACTAGCCTGTTCACGTTCTCCATCGTTTCACAGATGGTAGTGTATCCATTGGATATTTCTATGATCCTTATTAGAGCATGTTAAGAACGCTGAAGATCATCTCAATCACGGTTTTACTGGCTGGTTTAGTCTCCCAATCCTGCCTGGTGCGGAGGAGGATCCAGTTGTTTATATGGGGAGTCGGCCTCTTGGGCCTATTTCAAGCAGCCGTTCTCTCTTCTTCTGAAGTTATTCTATTCTTCTTCTAATAGATTTGCTTCTCCGTTAGCTCAAGTGGTTTTCCTTTGATCTTTCCATTAAATTTCCTCCTTTGCCACGACCAGACATTATGATAGCACAGATTTAAAACTCAAAATTTACTATCAGGACTACATGTTAAACTATAGAGGATCGAAGAAGGATTGGAATTGTGCGACTACAGCAAGCCAACCAACAAAGATGACTTAGTCTACTACCTGTCGGAAGACAACTCTCGGACGAAAATGGGCATATTTATCAGGTTCTTTCTGCGTGTACGGAAGATTTTCAGCCAAGAGTTCAAATCACAGAAGAAAATGCACATGCAAGACTTCTTCCAAAAGATGGGGTACCCTGTGGCTTTCATCAAGTGGACAAGGAACAAGACTATTAACATCGGCCAGCGTGCCTTAGCAACAGGGGAAGTAAGGCCTAATAAAAAGTCCATTTTAGTCCATATTAGCCCTCTCTCCATCACAATACGAAGAAAGCTGGCACCCTCCACTAGAGTTGTCCTTCAAGATGGCACCAAAGTCGGAGATATAAGCTGTTCCAAACCACCAATCGAAATAAATAAGAACTTCGTATTATACAGGGTACCATGCAGCAATTTGCCCAAGGCTCACTTTAGTGAGGCACATATGGGCGTGTACACCAGAGTGAGAGAGCACAAGCAGGATATTGTGGCTGGGTGGTCTAGTAACGCTCTCACCGAACACCTTCAATAAACCAACCAAGGCATCAGCTGGAAAGGGACAAAAGCAGTGGGATATGCATCCAACAGAAGGAGGAAAAAAGCATTGGAAGCGGCATTCATAGCCAGGTCAAAATGCTTGAATATCAACTTCGTATTTATTAATATAAGTCGGAACGTAGCCGAGCATATGTTTTTCCCATTTCCTTTCTCTCCTGTACGGTGAAAAGATTCAGAATAACTTGGCGTCGATGGATCGCCCTGATACTGGCCCGGATTCTTCAGAGAACCAACGAATAATTGACGAGCTCGGACTATGGTCAGTTAATTTCAGTCCAATGCGTATATAGGACGGCGGTCCCGCTCAAGATCAAACTGTACAACAGCTGCTTCAAGCTCTACTAGCCATCCCTCTACAAAAAGCTTTAGTGCAGGAGGCCTCACAGCCCACACACTACCAAAAGCCCACGTATCATTTGAAGAAGCAAGATGGCTGGTAGAAATAGAATTACTATTCTGGCACACAACGTGCAAAGTTGGAAGACAAACAAGAATAAACTCAACAACATTTAGAGAGAAATGGACCCAAATATTCTGTTGGGGTCGGAATCTAGCATCAAGGGTGACGAGAGACAGAGAATTTGTCGGTACAATTTTCTCCAAACGAACGTAACATAAGAGAAATTGGTTCGGCCGAAGATAGCAGTCAAGAAGGATCTGCAGTCCATACAGTGGAATACAATAGACGAATCATTTCTGTCGGTAGTTATTAGGTGCTCTCTACGAAACATCCAGATGGGTGCGGGATACCAACCTCCCCGCGGTTAGTATATGCCCATTAATGATATATACACTCTATTCAAGAAAGAGCGCCCAGTGCTATTCGCCGCGGAGCTTAACGGGAGGAATAGGATAGCTAGCTATACGAGACCGGATGCTAGAGGAAGAAACATTCACCTCTTGCTGAGAAGGGACATCGTAGAACGCATCAGACCGGAATTCCCTACATACTTATACCTAGGATCGGCGACCACACCTGATGTATTTCTCACAAATACTAACTTTCCGATTCACCTACTAGTCCAATTGGGGACGTTGATGCCTAGTGTTCACATCCATATATTGATAACACTAACATCTTCTCCTATCCTATTTCATGTTGTACCCAGGAAAGACTTCTCCAAGGCGGACTGAGACGGATACAGAAGATCGCTTACGTTGGATCTTCCTGATATGAGAGGCCCATCCGATGAAGATCTCGACGACGAATTGATCAATATCAACAGCTGCATCTCTAACGCAGACGTTATTGCAATCCCAGAAAATCACATACAAAAAGATACTGCATACAATCTCTGCAAGAGAGAGAGAGAGACGTGCTTAAAGAGCGCTTCAATGAGATATACGCTCGTATCCTAGACATGGGCTACACAAGGCCCATTGATTACCAGATTGTTCAGCAACTTAGGAGGAAGCATAACACCACGCTGTCTAACGAACTGAAGGAGAAGTGGAACCATCTTTTTGAAAGAATATCCATTGACAGGAATCCGAAGTCTTTCTGGTCAGTCATCAGCAATTTCACAAAACAAAACCACTGTAACTACTCCCTGTGAAAAGGAAAGACTTTTTCACGAAGTCTGGAAGAATTTCTTTATAATATCCGGTGAAGGGAAGGAGGACTTTGACCCAGACTTCGATGATCATGTCCTCGAATACATTAAAAGAAGGGAGGACAGATTTATTCCTTACATAATCCGCATTACAGAATCATGGTTAAATATTAAAAACAGAGATTTTCTAGCAGAATATAATCTATCTCAAAACAAAAATTTGAAAAAAAGCCGAATTAACAAAAAAGGAGGCGGTGTCCTATTCTACATCAAAGAAAATCTCAACCCGATCCAATTAACAAAGCCACAATTCGCAAACATAGAAAAATCGTGGATACTCCATAAAAACAACTACTGGGCGAAAATAGTGATGGCTCTAATATATAGACCCCCAGCTCAGCCAATGCAAACCGACAGCGATTTCTTTGAACAAATCAGATAAAATAAGTAACGCGCAGGATACCGTAATTTTGGGCGATTTTAATTCACTAATAACAAAGTGGCCCAAAGTGCTCTCCGCTTATTATGGTAACAAACTCTATACTAACTTTCAAGAAAGTTCACTAACTCAGTTTGTACTATGCCCTACTCGCGGAAATAATATACTCGACCTAATTTTTGCAACAAAAGAAGATTTGATAGAGAATATTAATGTCGGAGAGGAATTTAGTAATAGCGGCGGCCACCGTGCAATCACATTTAGTATAAATTTTAATCGTAACTATATAATTAGTAGCAACGAAAGAGTCCCAGACATTAGAATTTCATTAAGCTCCGAACAAAACTTAAGCAAAAAGATTGGAGCAACTTGCGTGAGATAAATGATATAAACGATAAATGGACATTTTTTGCTAGCTGGTCGTTCGCCACACGAAAATAAACCTAAATTGTGGAGTAGCTAGATAGATAAGTGTCTACGATACAAAAGGAATGCCCATATTAGATCAAAAACATCTAACGACGAAAGAGAAAACGAAAATATTCAGACTTATGAAGTAAATCCAAAAGGTTAACTAAACAGAGTAAAAAGTCCTTTGGATCACATGTGGCAAATCAAAGTAAAACCAACCCAAAAGAGTTTTATAGTTACATACGACAAAAGAGAGAAACATCTACATCTATCGGACCGCTAACTGACGAGCGCAGAAACTTTACCACGAACGATGAACAAATGAGGTGTATTTTAAACACATATTTTACATCAGTCTTTACTACAGAAAATCTTACTGAAATCCCAACACCCACAGCTATCCAAATAGGTTACAACGAGGCGTTAAGTACTATAACCGTTACAGAAAGAGACGTACTGAGATGCATTAAAAAGCTTAAGGCAAATAAGTCACCCGGCCTGGATAGGGTCTTCCCTCGATTATTAAAATTAATTATTCGTTAGAGACCGGGACTATACACGATGAGTGGAATCTCGCTAACGTAACACCAATATTTAAAAAAGGCAGTAGATCTCTATCTAGTAATCATCGCCCAATTAGTTTAACCTCGGTCATTTGCAAAATGTTAGAGACACTTATACGCAAAACGGCTTTCGAAATAAACGCCCTTGTCTAACGAATCTATTATACTTATTCAATGACATTTTAATGAATACGACGAAAGTAAAGCAGTCGACATAATTTACTTAGACTTTAAAAAGGCCTTTCGATAAAGTTTCACACAAACGTTTACTAACTAAATTAGAAGCGCATGGAATTGAAGGCTCGATTGCAAGGTGGATATAAAATTAGCTAAGTAATCGTAGGCAACGCGAGTTATAAATTAAAAATCATCTAGTTGGACAGACGTCACTAGCGGGGTACCTTGGGAGTCTGTTCTAGGACCAGTTCTTTTCTTAGTATACATTAACGACTTAGACGAAGGCATTTCAGGCATAATATCAAAGTTTGCTGACGACAGCAAAATCGTGAATTCAGTACTCACTAACGCACATATTAATGAAGTGCAGAACAACCTCAATAAATTTTCGAACTGGGCGCAAACTTGGCAAATGCCTTATAACACCGACAAATGCAAAGTGTTCCATATCGGATACCGAAACGTCAAAGCAAATTACTTATTAAATGGTACTCAATTCTTAAGCGTTAACAGAGAGATTAAATAAGCGACGTCATTAAATAAGCGAATACAATAATTGGATTCATTGGTAGAGCGTTCAGGTATAAGTCCAAAAATACAATCCTTACTCTCTATAATTCCTTGGTCCGTCTCATTATGGAATACTGCGTCCAAGCCTGGTGTTCTTACTATCAGAAAGATATAGTAAAATTAGAACGAGTCCAACAAAGGCTCACTAAAATGATACGAAGTCTAAGGAACAAAACCTACGAAGAGTGACTTATAGAACTTAATGTCTTTCCGTTAAATCACCGTAGATTAAGAAGGGACTTAATTGAGGTCTTTAAAATTATCAAAGGCATAGACAATATGGACCGCAATAAATATTTCATTATCGACCAGTCAAATTACATGAGAGGAACGGGTGTAAAATTATAAGTAATCATTAAACTCGCACGAATTTGAGAATTTATTTTTTAGCCAAATCGTCAACCTATGGAATGGGCTTCCTCCTAAAGTAATAGACTGCAACACCGTTGATAGTTTCAAACACCTTATAGATAAATACTTTGAATCAAATCCCCGCCCAACAGCGTTTTATAGCGATTAACTGAATAAATTTTACTTCAGGATCTCTCCCATGTTTCCTGTACAGCTTTCTCTCTCTCTCTCTCTGACAAGACATTGTGTAGATAAAAAGTAAAAAAAAGAGCTTGTTCTAAGCCTAGATGAGTAAGACAATTTGATTCTACATCTTTATAAAATGTAAATACGTTTCTTTCATCTTTTGCAGAACACATAAAACCTAGATATGCATATGAATAAATACATTTAAAAATATCCTACAGAAAATTTGCATCTCCAAAACGGTACTAGCAGTGTCCAATAGGTCAAAAAGTTTTAAAATAAGAACGGAAGTAGTAGATGGATCTAATAGATAATAAGCGTCAAAAATATAAAAATTTGCATGTTAAAAAAGAAAAAAAGAGCATGTTCTAATATAAGATTATTAGGATAACTAATATTTTTGTTTATTTTTTGTATATATTTATGTGCTCCTGCTCTCCTGTTAAAATTTCCTGGTTGCGTCTATTTTCTAACCGTACCAGGTATATATTTTCACTATTTCAAGCCCGGAAACGGTTGGGAAAGGTCAGTGAGGAGAGATTCATCTTTATTATCCTATGCCTTACACGAAGTATTGTATATAGTTAGAATTTAGGATTAAAATTAAGGTACTTCCATTGCAATGGATTGAACGGTCTCTTAAGGTCGTTATTTCTCTTGCAACATCTCTCTAATGAAAGGTGTACTATCTTCCTCATTATCTTTTATCTCAAGCAACCTAGTTTGGACCATAAGATCTGTTGTGGTCTGTTCATCTATATAACCTCACTGGTCTTCCGGATAATTTGCAGGACGGAAAAATCATCACCAGTGCAGAATTTTGGAAGGCTATCTCATCGTTCTGGCCCAAATCCCCAGGCCTCAGCCAAATTAACATCAGGCATCTAAAAGAGGCCCTTAAAAGACTCCTAACTAAACTGCTGAACATGTTTAATATAGCCCTGGCAATGGGATATTTCCGAGATGACCAGAAACCGTCGAACATGATGTTCATCCCGAAGTCTGGGAAACTAGCGAACCAGGTCATTAACTTTACGCCTATCTCATTGCTAGAGACAGTTAGGGATGTGTTAGAGAAGTTCATTCACAGAAGGCTAACCACATACCTGTCGAACCATTCTTTTCTGAGCGAAGAACAACATGGATTTAAAAAACACCGCGGCAAGGAGCCAACTATATCCCACGTGCATCCCCATGCAGAAACAGGGCGAGCTAATTAATGGATGCTTGATCAACGTTGTCTGTAGAGATCTAAAGAAGTCCTTCGATAAAGACTAAATCGATGGCCTGAAAATACAAAATCTCAAGACTGAGCTCAAGCCATCTTTCGAAATAATCCTCTGCACTACTTGACAGGCAGGAAAGCTGTCATTGCCTTCGAAAACACTGGTGATGCTTTAAAGCTCCTATCTGGTGTACCGCAATGAGGATGCCTAGGACCTACTCTCTTCTACATCTTCATGAGAGATATCCCTAAACCTATAAACAGAAGAACGCTCAACATACAGTACGCAGATTATATCACTCAAATCGTCGTTTGAAGAAAAAATCAGAGAGGATGATGGTTAGAGTCACGGCTGCGGAAGCCAAAAGGATATTCAGATTGAAAGGGGCTGGAAAGCAGCTGCGTTACTCTTAATTTAGACGCTACCGACATTGAATACTCACTAAGTCTGTCCGTACTCGGCTTCAAGCTTGCCAGCACAGGCATGAGCGGATACATCGGCACAAGGATATGAATGGTGAACACGGAACTGATCAAAGTTCAAAGATTTATAAACCTTAACCTAGCAAATAAAAAGAAACTATACACCAGTTTAGTTATATCTAAGCTGCTATCTCCTGTTATATTGCTCAACGCAGCCCCATCCAAAAACATGTCAAAGCTTCAGCAGGTGCAAAATTAAGGATTCCGGTTCATTACCAACGCAAGATGTCAAGAGTTCCGGACCTCTAGGAGCCTCCACGAAGAGGTTGGCATAGATCCGATCAACGTCTTCCTTGACAAAAGAGGGCGTGACATATGGGCAAGACTCAAAACAGTTCTTCCCAGGGAGACACTGAATGCCCTTAATCCAGAAGCAGAAGGAGGTAGATCTAAAACTACTTTCCCAACACCAGAACGAATGCACCTAAACCTAAATACAAATAACTCGAAAAATAAAACAAGAAAGAAAAAATTAAACAAAAAACAAGACAAAAGATCTCGCAGTCGGACCAACAAAATTATAAAAAAATAACAGCTCACAGTGGTACACCAATAACATAAGCAGAAGCCCGATCACCAGGCATCATTTATCTCTATTACTTCCTTCCTATTCTATCTATTTTGTACTTCTCTCTCTTCATTACTTCTCCCACTTCATATTCTATCTTTCTAAATAAAATGAAATTGAGATAAAATGAGTTTGCCAGATGATAATATCGCTTGTGATATTTAATTCTCTCTAGCGTACGATTTGATAATATTCGATAGAGGCGGCAATACCAAGAGCGAGTTGTAGAAACACCACAGTTTTTCCATACTACCCCATTCAAGTGAAAATAAGTTTCCTCATGTGTAAATGTCAATGGAAAAGGAAGTACCTAATTAAAGATAACTACGTGCAAGTGCCAAGTTGAATTAGAGCAAGAAAAAAAGAGGAAGTATCGCTCAATCAACAGTTGACTCAAGGAAAAGTGGAACTGGATATAAAATTGTTTTCTCTTTCCCTTTCAATCTTACACTATAACTCTCCGATACATTAAATAGATAGGGACAAACGACAGACATGACAACATGACGGGAACACCCTTCATATAAGTCTAAGGACCATCCTCGAAAGATCAAAATCCAATCGTAGAAGGTTTTTGCAAAGGTATATGGGGATCTAAGTGTCGACTTAGACAGATTAATAGACAAGCCATTCCACTACACTACCATATGCTAAAAGATAAAGACACAGAACTCTTAACCTCATCTAAGGCGACACAAATTCTAAACAAAATCAACTTGACCCCTAAAATCCCACCTCAAATTCAAGCCCAGAGGAGCATTATCTGTAAGCGATTAGACTCCTGGGTAGGACTCCACTCGGGTGAGGAGATCCAGGAGGAAAGTAAGAGGAACCACCAATGGGCCAAGGTATCCAAGGTTCTAAATTTAAAGACTATACACATGTATTTAAAGTCATTTTTCAATATACAAGCAAGGCACAAAAAGGCCTCCTATTCTTGCAGGTCAGAGTTGCCTTGACCAGATAGAGAGGGAGGAATTCGCCGAAATAGAGACATACTTCAAGTGAAACAATACAAGCAGCACACTACGAAGACATGCCCACAAACTCAAGATCTCTGCTCAATGTGCGGTCAAATTGGTCACTTCTAGCGTTACTGCAGGAGCGGCACACGCAAATGCGTGCACTGCAATGACGACCAAGGAGCCATATGATGTAATGCCCTGTCAAGAACACGCTATAAGGAAAAAACATCATCAAAAGAAGAAAGAAGAAGAGATAAGGACTAATATATCATACACCAAAGTTTCAAAGGTAACAATTCGTTAGACTACAGCTCAGCGGACCTACCTTAAAGTAGAGAGTGAACAGTCCACTGAGACAATGTGTTGCATATATTATGCGCACATAGTGATTCTCACAAACTAGGGATCCTTCAAGAAAGAGCTAAGCCAGATGCTTGTGAAGAATGGAATGCAAGCAATGTGGTTCTCTGAGAACCCTCCTTTTGAATATGTCCTGAGGATTCAAATGCAACATCGACAAACAACTCCTGTGAAAATGGAAACTGTCCTCACTCTCCCACCAAATAACCAACAAAATCTTGAACAATAAACAAATAAAGCACCTCACCAATAGTGGAAGAAAGTAAGTCGACCAACGAAGCAAAAGAACCCTCCCATCAAGCTACTCGAAGTAGGATACCCCCAACCTACAAAAGATGAGATCTACCTTAGTTTCAAAAGAATAGAGGCATGCATACAATGTATGGAAGATTCACCGAAATATCTCTCCCATGGAGAATGCCCCATTCCCCGCTATAAAATCAGACAGGGCCATTAGGAAGGTCATAAGAGATGGAATATACAAGTGTGGATATATCGAGGACATTCCAGAGAGGGTGGTTGAAGAATCCGTTCTTCTTGGGATGATCCGACTGAACCAAAAGGCTTTCATCCCGATCACTACCTCAAAATACACCAAGAAGAGATCCGTTAAATGCCAATCTACACCGGCCAGAAGAAGAATGACAGAAGACACGAATAAACGGAAGAAAACATGGGCAGTCTGGCTAAAGACCTCACCATTCTACAGACTAACTCTAACGGATGGAACATACGGTAAATTAATTAGACAGTGCAACCTTGATATTGTTCTAATCTCCAAACATTAAATTGATACCACGCAAAAAAGAATAAAGATCTTCGCTTACAATGTCATAGAAGGATCACAGCTCAGAGCGTTACGATGGTGCTGTTATTGCAGTCAAAAGAAGGATTTGATCCAAAGATCTTCCTTCTCTAGACGTATCCAATCATGCTATCGATGTCCAAACCACCCCGGACCCCTAGTCGCACTCATAGGATACCAATCGCCAAGACGAGACTTCTTACAGTTCCCCAATTTGGGGTGATTTTCAACGCCAGATGTTAGGAATCCAGATATATCGGAAGCCAGAATAAGAAAGCGAAGAATCTGAAGACCCTTATAAAGAGGAACATTGTAGTCCGCGCTGGGCACGACTTCCCCACACCAATAAATGAAAACTAGATAACAACGCCATTATCACCATGACCAGCCCGCATTTTCCCTATAACTATTTCATCTAACTTGGTTCCCTGATAGCAAATGACCACGTCGCCCGATTCCCGTTAAAAAGAAGAAATACTTCTCCCGCACAAACTGGGAGGAGTACCGGACTCTTTTTAATCAGTACATACCTTAATTGCTTGAAGAGGTCACATTGGAAGAGATCGACCAGGAACTGGAAAAAATTAACGAAAATAAAATGGTCGAAGCGGACCGTGCAAAAGTGCCCAGAACAACTTTCACCAGCATGGACACACGAACTACTTGGCCTAACAGACGAATCCAAAATTTCCTAAACAAATTAGACTGATGGACACTGACAGATAAAAAAGGAGATGAAAATGAACACTAAGGACGGACATGACAATTCACATAACGGAGCAACACACTGCCTTGTGGAATGACATAAGCAAAATCGACGAAGAAATGTATCTTTGCACATAATGGAATACTGTAGCAAGACTAAAAGGCAAACCACCCGACAGCGACATGTACCCCAGAAAAGAAGACCTGCCAAAGTTAGACGATGAAGCGGAAACGGAAGAAGAGTTCAGAGACTTCTGTAAAACATCTTTACTATGTTCCCAGAAGAAAACGAACACTTTGACCTTGACTTTGAAGAACGCATTCACAACCAACTAAGACAAAAACTCGACATGACATACCCCTTCAGCAATAGAGCTGCCAACAGAAAAATGACGAGCAACGAAAGAAGGATAACCAGAGGAAAATTGACAGCGTCGCTATGTACTTTCACACAGATGGCACCACGAAAACTGAGCTGACACAACTTAGCTTTACGACCTCAACCACAACATTATTGTGGGGCTTATCAACATCATGAATGCGTGCTTATACGCTGGCTACTTTCGGGATAAATGGAAGATCGCTAAAATCATCTTCATTACAAAATCCTTAAAGCCTTCTGACACACCAGCAAAATTCATGCCCATTTTTATCCTAGAAATAGCAGGCAAACTCTTCGAAAAGGTGCTTGCGAATAAAGTTCATGAATTCATGGAGGACAAAAACCTCCATAACAAACACCAACATTGGTTCAGAAAAGGAAGAGGGACTGACATGTCCCTGCCAACCATAACAGAAAGGCTGGTGAAAATTGCTAGCCAAAAGAAATATGCTGACCTGGTGCTCAGAGACCTCAAAAAGGCATTTGACGGAGTGTGGAGGACTGGACTACAATACAAGATATTAAGACTAGGATTAATCCCAAGACTAGAGAAAATACTTTGTGACTACATAAAAGACAGGAAGGCAGATAAAAAAAAAAACTACGCTGGACCTGACGTGGCGCTGACTGCAGGCTTGACATAAGGAGGGTGCCTAAGCCCGCTCCTATACAACATCTACACCCTTGACCTTCCGGATCCGGTGAGGGAAGACTCGCTGTACGTCCAGTTCGCAGACATCTCCATCTTCAGGAATCCCGACGAACTTCTGGCACATATGACAGCTAGAGAAATCGACCACGTCACCAGGTACGAGAAAAGGTGGAAAATCGCCATAAACACTCAGAAGTTTAAAGTGATAAAGCATAAGATGGGGCTTGGCTAATGAGTAAATTCCGAGGAATAGACCGAGGGGTGTTTGGTTTTTCCCCGACTCATATATATATATATATATATATATATATATATATATATATATATATATATATATATATATATATATATATCCTATTATCCCGAATGCGGAGGAGTCGTCGTACTACTCCTTATACTTCGTTCGGCCCGTGCCCTGAATGGGTTTAATGACTCAGAGTGCTTAGAGGTTGGCTACGGAGGGATTGGAATAAACTTTGCCACCATCGATCGACCCAAAGCAAGCTAGATACACAACAATATGAAAATAAAGTTTTAATGAACACTAAACCAGAATATATATATATATATATATATATATATATATATATATATATATATATATATATATATATATAAATATATAGTACAAGAAAGAGAAATTGGACGCGAATGAGCAATGAGACAAGAAACAGGAGTTATTTAGAGGCAAGAGAAAGGGACATTAGAATAAGACTAGAATCAAAGAGAGCAGAGGGCGGCACAATGAAGGCAATCCCTTACCGAGAACACAGAGGCAACGCCAGGGAATATAAGTTTTGAAATTCCTGGCCGGGACTCGAACCCGGGTCTGCTGATTGCCGGTCAGATGCTCTACCGCTGAGCTACCAGGCACAGTGACTCTACTTCGCCCAAAGCGTTACCCCATCAAACCCAGTATCTCTCTAAGCTAGGAACCTCCAAGGAATTTTTATACCACATCTTCTTACCTGCTCACAATTTAAAGGCTAATCCCCCATGTCACATACAAAGAAGAAGGAGCAAATGCAAGTTCTTCGGGTGATAACAACCACCACAGGGCTTTCGCCCTTTTCATTTTCTGCCTTTCAAAACAATTTTGAAGACAGAAATAAAGGTGCAGAAATCTTGCATTGCAGACTATATAACGATATAGTACATGAAAGAGAAATTGGACGCGAATGAGCAATGAGACAAGAAACAGGAGTTATTTAGAGGCAAGAGAAAGGGACATTAGAAGAAGACTAGAATCAAAGAGAGCAGAGGGCGGCACAATGAAGGCAATCCTTTACCGAGAAGACAGAGGCAATGCCTTTTGAAAGGCAGAAAATGAATATGGCGAAAGCCCTGTGGTGGTTGTTATCACACGCAGAACTTGCATTTGCTCCTTCTTCTTTATATATATATATATATATATATATATATATATATATATATATATATATATATATATATATATATATATATATATATACAAATAATGTGCTTTGAGAGATAAATCAATAAGTGAATCTCGGATATCTTACTTGGCTTGTAAATAACTATTCACTATGTCAGTCCCTTCGCGGTGAAGTTGGGAAATGTGAAAGGGAAGGGTTACCTTGGAACCTGATGTTCGGGTGGCGCTGGTGAGTGAAGGTGGTGAGATAAGGATTGGAAACGGTGAAGTGGGTTCTCCAGGGACCGACCTGATCCTAATTCCGTCACGATTCTGCTGGAAGAAGGCGGTAACGGGAGCTTCTTGTTAAAGAGGGCCCCACGCTCATGAACTCCGAGGAATCTTGAGTGCCTCTGTGAGGAAGGGGGGGAGTGACCTATCGACGCGTAGGGTCACGGAGAAAAGCCAGGATGTAGATTTCTCGTTTAGGAAACCAGAGTGAGGCTGTTTGTAGCTTCGGCTCTGACACGTGAGTACGAGCATGGATCCGCACTGACTTGCAGACCCACGGGGTGATGATCCTCCCTAACTGGGACCGATCTCCTCTCCAAAGACTTGGTTCTTCGACGATTTACTACTACATCGAGAGAGATGGCACTTCCTGCCTCGCCAGACGCTGTGAAATCTCTACTACTGAGGGTTACAAGAATTCATCTTTTATACTCGAAACTCGGGATAGGTTCACATGGCTCCGGAAGTAGATTTGATACTAAGTTCCTCCATTTCGTCCTTTGTAAATTTCCGGGAACCACTGGAAGCCAAGATTGGCTTCCATTTATCGATAACCAATCGAGAAAGGAACTCGGTGGTTAGTTGGATTTGACAGCGGTTTCTTCCGGCGGGAGACCATCAGATATCGGGCCGGAAGGGGAAGGTTTGATAACCGGCCCACCCGGAAGAGAGGTGTGGAAAACGTGGGTGCATTATGCTTTTCTCCTAGAGTAAGCTAGCCTAGATAGCAGTACCTTGCTTTAAATGAAGGAATAGATGAGAACGCGTTAGAGCAGAGAAAACGAGGTAAGGGCTTGATTAAAGTAATCGGGTATTTCAATAATTTGACTGTAATTTTAACAAAGTTTATTTCTAAAAGTTAACAATGAAAGAACATGAGGATAACAAAAAGTAAGGAGGAAAATGTAAACACACAGTTGGAGGAAATGACTTAGGAATGGTTATAAATGAAATAATTGATTTGGTTGAATTAATACAGTATTTGTGATTAGGGTATTAGTTCAGATGCTGGGTTTGAATGATTACATATAATACAAATGGCTTAGCAAAGTGGAAATAGTTAAATGTTATATAGATTGTGATGACTTTTAACGTTTCAAAATATGGATTGTAAATTTCTTGTAGTCTATTAATATGTGATTGTACCATATATATATATATATATATATATATATATATATATATATATATATATATATATATATATATATATATATATATATATATATATAACCTCAGGAGGAACTTGAAATGTGAAGAAAAGAGGGAATTACATTCAGAACCCTTAAGACATTCGATAAAGCTGATTATTAGAATCGATATTATTACTGACCTTGTCTGACGGGTCAGAAAACACAAGTGGAAGATTTAAAATGCGTTTGAGGAAGGAACGAGTAGGTCTAAATTGATTGAATAGTTTGAAATGCGTCAAACAAGGGTTGTGATTGGCTGAAGGAAACTGTACATCATATATGGTAATCTTATGGGGTAAATATTATCGGAATCTCGTACAAATGAATTTTTTGTGGCGAGATGCATAATTTCGTAGATTTCGAAATATCAACTGCATTTTTGCAAACTTTTGTAGAAGCTAGTAAAGATGTTAGCTGCTAAAATACTCCAACTCAGCCCTAAGAGAGTTACCCATCCCATTACCCATAAAATTATGCTAATCCGGATATCTCTGAGGGCTTCTGACAACACGACTGGATTGATGGTGATCCGTTCCGTTTTCCTCTCCGAGCTGGCGTTTGGCGATAGCAGGACGCTTTTGAGCCTGGCTTGCTGGTTGAGGGGTGACCAGAGGTGGAGGGATGGTCTCCTGACTAGGCAGCTCTGACGTCGGGGTTTAGTGCGATAAAAGAGAATGCGGTGGCAATCAGGAAGGAGATATGGGCGAGGTAGTGGTGATTGGGGCTGAGGTTAGATAATGGTGAGTTATGGGAAATACTGGACCATTATTCGAGATAGTTCAGGAAGAAAATGAGGACTGTTCAGCGTGAACAACAGCAATAAAGTCTAGTTTCAGGAAACAGTATCTTGCTTGGTGCCAAGCTGTAGTACATAGAATTTCGGCTTTCTAGAGATGACGTGAAAGGTTCCATAATAGACTGGTTGCAATGAGGACCGAGGTGAATCGCGACGGAAAAAGGCATGGGAACAAGTTGGCATCTCTTTTGGCACGAAAGATTTCTGGTTAGCAGACACTCTAGGGGTAGTAGGCTTAATCTCAGCCAGCACCCGTACAAAATCGTGTACATAAGAAGCAGGATCGAGGGGGAAAGGTAGAGGTCGGTCAGAAGAAGAAACGATTGACCAGGAAGATGAAGTTGAGCACTGACGTGAGTACATCCCATTGGTGGGATTCAAATTGGCTGCCACGATTAGTCATGATCGTTGAAGGAATACTAAAATGCGCAACCCATGATGAGACGAAGGCGTGAGTGACAGTGGAAGCTCTGATGTCGAGATAAGAACTGCCTCTTGCCAACGAGTAAAACAATCGATCATGGTGATGTAGCGGGCCGAAAATATATCTTTAATCCCAATCGATCCAACCCGCTTCCTACACTGTCCGGACGTGAAAAATCGAGGGAGAACGAAACGGATTGTATATACAGTCCCTTTACTTACAAAAGAATACAGTTATATTTACAAGGGAAGTGTTCACACTTCAAAATGAGGCCAAATTCCCCAATCCAAATAGGATACCAAAAGAGAATTTTCTAACAGGCGAATACAACAAATTTACTTATATATCTACACAAAACATAAAAAAACACATCAACAACCGAACGAAAAGGGGCACGCGCTATCACTTGTGTGCTGGAGGTGGTTGGCAGTAGACTAACATAAAAGGAGGCAGGATTGTCAGCCAATGCGGGTATGGTGGTCCAGGTGTCTAGCGAGGTATGAAAGCCCTCCATCTCAGGGCTGGGCGGAGCACTCGTCTAGAGAACCCTTTTTGCCGTCTGTCCAAGCTTCCACTCTCTCTAAATATAAATTCAAACAATCCTCGAAATATAATCTTTTGATAAAAGATTATTTTAAACAAAGTACTATTTTGTTTTAATTATAGTGATATATCAAAACTAGCTACTATCTTTCCAGAATATGGCGCCTGGAAAGAAAGAAAAACATGGTAATCATTTTATACATAAAATAAACAAAAACAAAACAAACTCATTCCCATTCAGACACACACACATTTTTACAGAGGGAGGGATAGGGGACTGAGAAAAGGAGTGGGAGAATGGCCCTTTTACACACACTCACATTCGCTCCACCACCCCCCTCCTTCCTTAAGCCATTCGACCAGTTACTCACAAAACCCCTTCAATCACTCTTCACGGTACTACTTGTGCTCAATCGCACCCTTCTGCACCCATTCACACTCTTCTACTGGTCCCTGGCTACGCGTAGCAATTGGTCGGCTTTGTTCGTCAGTCATCCTGTCAGTCTCATCGTCACTATTTATCATATCGTCAACCATACTTTTAGCCCTCATTACCAGTTCTCCCATCTCACGAGAGAATTCTTTCATACTCTTCCGTTCAGAACCTTCACTCATCATACCCCCATTCATCAGCTCCTCACTCACAGCTCTCATCCAACTCAAAGTACATTCTTGCGAAACAGACAGGTCACTCACATCCCCTGTATTCGAAACAGGCATACCAGAAACCCCCTCGACTGGTTCCCACCAGAAACCTGAAAAATCAGCCACTTCATCATTCACTACATCAAACTCACCCCTACTGTTACCATTCTTTAAACCCGAAAAATCAGCCACACTAGGTTCATTCTGCCCAAACACACTATCATTCATACTGTTCCCAAAACCAGAAAAATCAGGCACAGGCAGCTCACTCACTCGTCTACTTCTACCAGCCAAATCACTCACCTGTTTACGCAAAAACTCAACTCCCTTTCAAGATCCCCCATACCAGAAACACTCTGCTCAGACTTACTTTCATTCGTACTTGCATTCTTCCTTTCACTCTTCTTTGTACGCTTTCTACTCCTCAAGACTAAGACTAGCTCTTTCCCAGACAGATCAATACTATCACATTCAATCTCATCATCATGCACTTCACCTCTCTCTCTACACAGTCCATACACCGGATGGCTCACCAGGTAGTCAGGAGTTTCTCTCCATCTCCTTAACTGACTCTGATGAGCCCGCACTCTCTCAGTCATACCGTCATTCAAACTCTCCAAAACATACGTCACCCCATTTTCCCAAACCCTCACAACTCTATAAGGTCCATCAAACTTCTCACTCATCTTTGACACATTCAACCTACCCTTCACTTCTTTCACCTTCAATACTTTTGCACCTAATTCCAATGAACGGAACCTTTCATGCGCCTCACCCATACACTCTGCTCACTTTCACTCAAACGAAACCTATCTTTCACTCGCCTTTCAAAATTCATCACAAACTGACATGGGGACATTCCAGTTGCACTATGCACAGTTGAATTATACGCCCACAACACTTTCCCCAGACACACATCCCAGTCATTTACTGTCGTACTCATCATTCTCAACATCTCACACAAGGTTCTTATTGTACATTCAGCCAATCCATTTGAAGACGGTACATACGGAGTTGTTCTCACATGCTCCACACCATTCTCTCTCAACATTTGCTCAAACACTTCCCCTACAAATTCAGGCCCATTATCACTCAGACATCTTCTAGGCTTCCATACACACATAGGAAAAAACAACTGCTCAACCACACGCGCAACAGTCACACTCCTTTTATCTCTCACAGGCGCTGCATACACAAACTTACTTTTATGATCAACCATAACAACCATACCAACATTACCAGCACTCGTACGCGGCAAAGACACACAACCAATCACTACCAATTCAAACGGTTCTTTCGCATCAACTTTCAACATCAGTGGTTTCACTTGCACACCTTGCACCTTTCGCTTCTGACACCTTTCACACGTAGTTGCAACATCATTCACAACAGTTCTCAGAAACGGATGGAACACACGCTCCTTCATACACTCCCACAGCTTAAACTTACCCATATGCCCATAATTATCATGCACAACCTTCACCAGACCAATCATACCAACTAAGGACATCACAGGTACATACATATCATCACCACCCTTCACATGCCTCACAAAATATACAACATCCATACAAACATCAAAATCCTTAGCATACCTTTTAAAATCACCCAAACACTCTGGTCATTCATTCAAATCAACACGCATCATTACACACCTCTTCAACTCACTAACAAAAGGACATATCTCTTGCATCTCTAGAGTATCCTCATCACTTAAAATCTCATTCTCATCATCCATGACCAACTCAATCATACCGCAAAACTTGACAACATTCTTTGCACACTCATTCAACCTCATCACCTAAGATTCACCTTTCATAAGACAATCCTTATCAGCATCCAAAGACAAATCATTCAATCTCATAAAGTCTACACCAAGCAAGAAACAACACGGCATTTGCTCATCCTTCAGAATCACAAAGTGATGCTTCACATTCACACCATTACCCAAACTCACTTTCAGACCAAACTGTTCCCATGCTGCTATCATGCCATTCCCTAATCCACTTATCCGTAACTTCACAGGTTTATGCTCGCAACATTTAAACTCATCATACTTACTCAGAATCCTCTCATTTACTAAAGACACTTGCGCTCCAGTATCAATCAAACCACAGAACAACCTTTCACCAACTTTCACTCTCGCTTCCATCATATCAGGTCCACCATGTTCGCAATACACAGAAGAAACAAGCACACCAACATCAGCACTGATATCTACACTGTAATTAACTCCCATATCATCACTCACCACACGCTCATCTTCATCCAGACAATCATTCTTCTCTCTTATATATGAACACTTTTCCATCACCCAATTGTAGTGCACACCGCTCAAACATTGCAGATGTACCACATTAGGATTCAAACCCTTCATCTTCTCATCCTTGTACACAATTGACCTCTCACCACCAAAGTGCACATAAACAATCACTCCATACAAACGACTCACTACAATCAACACTTCCTGAAATGGCGGGACCCCTTGCATACACATCGCTCTCAATTCTTTCATGAAGTTCCGCACCTCTGCCATACCAATGCTTTCAGGCTTCCTACACACTTCATTCATTACCTCCTTCCTTAAATCATCCACACTATCGGGCACTCTCACGTCTACTCCATCACTCTTCGAATCTTGCAAACCATTCCATACACTCTCAAACAAGGAATCACCACCACCCTTACTCTCTTTTCCATTCATAATCCCTTTCGGCAAATACTCAGGATCACTCACTCCACACACATTTTCATCATTCATACCAGGATACCTTGACATCAAATCAGCAACTCCATTCCGTTCACCAGGCACATATTCAATCACATAGTCAAAGTCACTCAAATCTTCCAAAGTCCTTGCAATCCTACTATCAGCCCACTTCATACGCCTCAGATACACAAGAGGATGATGATCTGTTTTGATCACAAACCTCACACCATACAAAAACAGACGCAACACTTTCAAACAATACCTTATCGCAGCCAACTCTCGCTCCACAGTCGAATACTTTCGTTCTGCAACATTCATAGCCTTGGATACATACCCAATTATTCGCCTGACATTCTCTTCATTCAAACGCTGCTCTTGCATCAGAAAACCTCCCATACAATACCCACTCGCATCTGTATACAATTCAAGCATTTTAGCATTTACACTATAATATGGGTAAGCCTATTCAACATCTTCAGCCGCTGCCTCTTTCAGTCTCTCGTATGCCTCATTCATCTTATCATTCCACTTGACAACCGTACTACCTTTCTTGCCCATCCACTCAGTCAGAGGCTTACTCACACCAGAACAATCACGTATGAACTTTCGCTGGAACTCAATCAAACCCAAAAAAGACTTCAGTTGCTTCACAGTCACCAGTTTAGGAAACATTCGCACCTTCTCAACATACTTCGGTGATTTTCGCAACGCATTCTCACTCACCATATGCCAAAGGAATTCCACTTCTTTCGCAAACCATTCACACTTCGCCACTTTCACCTTCACACCAACACTCTCCAACGTTCCCAACACATCATTTACCAATCTCATATGCTCCTCAAAAGTCTCAGTCATAATCAAAATATCATCTATAAACGCAATCACATTCTTACTCGCAAACTTACTCAACACAACATTCATTGCCCGCTGGAAGGCTCCGGGAGCATTAGCCAACCCAAAGCTGAGGTTCCGGAACTGGTAATGCCTCTTTGAGGAAGAGAAGGCAGTTACTGGCCGGCTCTCCTCAGCAATGGGCATCTGGTAATACCCCCGTACCAGATCCAGCTTCGTAAACCACTCCATCCCATGCATTCTATACACACACTCAGATACCACACACATCGGAAACCTTTCTTTTACAGTCCTTTCATTTACCTTCCGATAATCCACACACAGAAGCAATCTTCCATCCGGCTTACGTACAGGTACAATTGGACTATTCCATGCACTCTCGCTCTCTTCAATCACCCCCAATTGCTCCAATTCAAAACACTGCTCCTCAATCTCATCAGCAACCGAACGTGGGAAATGCCTCAGCCGCTGATAGATTGGGCAGTCCTCCTTCAGGACAATCTTAAATTCCGGGAGCTTTGCGACCCTGAAATCCAGATCACCCTTACTGAGGGCTCCCTTTCGTTCAAATATCATTCGATACACATCCTCCCTTTCATACTCAGTCAAACATCCATCCAATTTCACCATGTCTTTCACCTCATTATACATCCATTTACATGTCTTTTCATTCGCAACATTCACCCTGATATCCATGCTATCATCCATACCTACCTCAGTGACAGTGGGGAGGTGTCCTAGTACATCTCCAACTTGGATACCCCTCACCTGTCCCTTCACCCTGGGGTCCGCCTGCACACATACAAAAGGATAATTCATTCTCATCAAGCCATCAAACACACAAGCAACACGCCTTACCATATAATATGCATCCTTTCCATCCAATATCACAGTGTTCTCACCCACATTCAAACTAACATCCTTACTCCAACTCACTCTAACCGACACCATTTCACCCTTCACAAGCCTTACACTCTCCATAGCAGTCACCTTAATACCAGTAAACACACTCCTCAAAACGCTACCATCTTTCCCTACATACAACTTATACACCCCATTTTTACCAATCTTTTTCTCAATCTGATCACTCGCAGGATGCACAACCATACGATTCATTTTCATAAAATCATACACCAAAATCACACCATACTCACTACTCACCTTATCAATCACAGAAAATTCACATTCATTCATCATCATACCATGCATTCAAACAGCTGACCTTATCATTCCAATCACAGGCACTCTCCTATTACCAATACCTACCAAACTACCCTTGCACTCAGACAGGAGGGCTTTCTCGCTTACCTTGTCATACACATCTTTATACACCAAGCTCGCCTTGCATCCAGAATCTATTAAAGCCAAACACTCAATTCCATTCAATTCCACCTTCACACTCAGGCACTCATACTTCCTATCAGACAGCACTTTCACACTAGACAGACTTACCAACACATTACTCACACTCATGCACCCAGAGGATACTTAAGCAGGTACCCTCTTACCATTCAGTTTCCCGCTTCAAACTTTCCATTCACACCTTGCGCTCTCAGTCTAATCCAACAATTTTCACTTGAATGTCCTTTCATTGCACAATAGCTACATACATTCCTCTGGTACCAACACAGCCTTGCATAATGACCAGCCTTTCCACAATTACCACATGCATATTTCATACTTTCCCCACCAGTTGCTCCACCATTCAACCTCGGACAATCTTTCTTCAAATGGCCTATTTCTTTACACTCGAAGCACTCTTTCACACTTTCCTGGCAATCCTTTATCATATGCCCTTTCTTACCACACCCAAAACATGCACCAGATGTCCACCTACATTTTGCTAACATATGACCTTTCCTTCCACACCGACGACATTCCACAATCTTTCTCCCACCATTCGGTCTCTCGTTTGCTGGGACATACCTCGGTTTCTCTCTCATATATTTGTTCCCACGCTTGAAATTCATCTGCCCCCTTTCATTCGACCACCCTCCATTTGCCCATCCATTCTGCCGGCCTAGGAAGTTCAACATCACTCCAGCTAGTGCAGCCTTCAGAGCATCCCTGTAGCTGACAAACTGCTGGGGTGGATGAAAGCTCCTGGGCTTCTTACCCCCAACATTCACACTGTACCATCCGTCCTCTTCTAGATCGCTTTTATCATCAAATCGTCCATCTTCTAACAGTTCCAACACATCCTCTCACATCAACCGTTCACCTGTCAGTCTCACTCTCTCCTTTCTCTTTCCACTCAGCCATCCACTCACCTTTTGCGGGATCGTGTCCAAAAACTTCCTCATGAGTGGTTTACATTCATTTACATCATCATCACCATACCTCGTTCTTGCCATACTCTCAAGCCTATGTGCATACATATTCACACTTTCACTTTTCCCCATTCGAGCCTTCTCAAATTCATTTACCCTTTTATACTTCACACTCTCTTTTATTCGTTTCACCTGCCCAGTCAATCTCTTCTTCACTACATCGTACTTTGGCTCTCCCACACTCGTTATCACTCGCAAGAACTCTAACACTTTTCCATCCAAAACAATCTCCCAGAACACTCACCCAGTGACCCTTGTTCTGCGGGTACTTAAGCTTGCAGTACCGCTCAAAATCCCCGAAGAACTCATCCATACTCTTTCCCCCATGCAATCTAAACTTATCAATCCTTGGCACTTCCCTAATTAAAATTCCTTTCCCCACATTCACTTAACTCTCCGAAGAGCTACTCTCGGTCTCACTCATTCCAATCATATCGTCACTCTCTCCCTCATCTGAGTATAGCGAATCCACACTCTTCCCTCTCGCTTTCCTATCCTTAACCTTAGAACCATGCTTACTTCCTCTCTTACTTTCCACTCTCTTCCATTCACCCTCTTTCCTACCACTCACAGTATCTTCTTAAGACTCAATCATACTGCCATCCATTCCATTTAGCTGAGTCCCTTCAGTAGGAGCAGGGGTCAGGGTTGTAGGTCCTGGGGCTGATCCAGCCCCTGTTATCATGTTATACAGGTCCTGCATCCGTCGATACGTCTGATCCTGTCGGTCTCCCATTTCCTTCTTCATCCTATCAGTCTTTTCATTCATCCCTTTTATTTTTATTCTCCATTCCCTCCATCATTCCCCGCAACATTTCACACTCCTCTTCTTTCTTCCACAACTCCAGTCTCAATCGCACTACTTCTTCATTTAAAGTTTCTGCTACAGCCATTGTTCACAAGATAGTAAAAAGATAGGAGGAGGGAAAAATCAATCAAACTACTTGTCACACTAATTGGGTATGGACTGCAATCCAATCCAGTCACGCTCCCGGTTTCGAAGTCTCACGTCCCTATTCGGGTGCCAAATGTAGCACGCCAAAAATATATCTCTAATCCCAATCGATCCAACCCGCTTCCTACACTGTCCGGACGTGAGAAATCGAGGAAGAATGTAACGGATTGTATATACAGTCCCTTTACTTACAAAAGAATAGTTATATTTACAGCTATTTATATTTACAAGGGAAGTGTGCACACTTCAAAATGAGGCCAAATTCCCCAATCCAAATAGGATACCAAAAGAGAATTTTCTAACAGGCAAATACAACAAATTTACTTATATATCTACACAAAACATAAAAAAACACAGCAACAACCGAACAAAAAGGGGCACGCGCTATCACTTGTGTGCTGGAGGTGGTTGGTAGTAGACTAACATAAAAGGAGGCAGGATTGTCAGCCAATGCGGGTATGGTGGTCCAGGTGTCTAGCAAGGTATGAAAGCCCTCCATCTCAGGGCTGGGCGGAGCACTCGTCTAGAGAACCCTTTTTGCCGTCTGTCCAAGCTTCCACTCTCTCTAAATATAAATTCAAACAATCCTCGAAATATAATCTTTTGATAAAAGATTATTTTAAACAAAGTACTATTTTGTTTTAATTATAGTGATATATCCAAACTAGCTACTATCTTTCCAGAATATGGCGCCTGGAAAGAAAGAAAAACATGGTAATCATTTTATACATAAAATAAACAAAAACAAAACAAACTCATTCCCATTCAGACACACACACATTTTTACAGAGGGAGGGATAGGGTACTGAGAAAAGGGGTGGGAGAATAGCCCTTTTACACACACTCACATTCGCTCCACCACAGTGAGAAGATAATGGAAACCACAAGAGTAAGGCAGATGACCTACTAGATCGTCGTGAACAGCGTCAAAACGCGACCAAGGAAGAGGAAAAGGGACCAGAAGAGCTTTCGTGTGAGAATGAACTTTGGCGCACTGGCATGGTAGGCATCAGCGAGTCCATTTGGCCACATGGGCATTCATACCTGGCCAAACGAACCGTTCCGCAACGAGCTTGCGTATGGCATTGACGCCAGGATAAGAGAAACCGTGAATTTGGTCGAAAATGTGCCGACGGTAAGCGAGAGGAATGAGAGGACGAGAACAGTCAGACAATGAATAGTTGACAACGATGCGCTTGAAGAACTGTCTGGTAATTCGACTTCGCGAACAACGAGTTGAGAAGAGTGAGGCCTCATTTGCGTGTTTTCATTCTGTTCCTGGGCCAACGCTATTGTCGCTTTATTGGTTAGCACAGTATGAGAGAGTTGCGTGTTCGAAGTTGAAGAAATGCGAGAAAGCGTGCCCGGTACTACGTTTGATGAGCCATGTACGTATTGAATGTAGTTGTAAGTTGCAAAATGAAGTCTAGATGACAAACATCGGCTGCAGAGTGCACGGAAGAAATGCTATGAGCAGATAGTGCACCAACCAATGGCTTGTGGTTCGTGAAAACAGTAAATTTACGTCCTTCCAAGTATTGTCGGAAGTGGCGGAGGGATATAACCCGAACAGCTCTCTTGAAAAAGTTCTCCATCTCTTTTGTGAAGGAGTTAAAGATTTTAAGAAGAACGAGAGAGGTTGCCATGAGTTACTAACCCATTGTTATAAGGTTACACCTACCTGGATGGCTAACGCATCCGCAGCAACGCTTATAAGGGGCCCCTAGGAAAAAATGGGCCAGTGAAATGGCGGAGGCCATAGCTTCTTTGGTGCGAGAAAAAGATTCGCACGTTTCTGAAGAGTTCTTCTTGGTGGTTGAGAGAAGAGTGTAGAGGGGTGCAAGATTTTAATAACGTCAGAGATAAATCTATGGTAAAAGTTAACCATACCACAGAACCGAGGCCGTTGCTTGAGCGAAGATGGTCGGGGAAATTCCCGAGTAACAGCAACTTTGTCCTCGAGAGGACGAATTCCATCAGAAAAAACATGATGTCCAAGAAAGGAGAGTTGTGCGACACCAAAGAGACACTTAGAAATGTCGAGTACGATACCATACTCTACAAGTCGAGCGAAAACCTGACGAAGATGAGATAGATGCGAAAAAACACAAGTGGAAGATTGAAAGTGCGAGTGGGGCAGAAAGGAGGAGGTCTACCCTGATTGGATGGTTTGAAATGCATCAGACAAGGGTTGTGATTGGCTGAAGGGAACCATACATCTAATATTGTAATCGTATGGGGTAAATATTATTGGAATGTCATACCAATGAAATTTCCGTGGCGAGATACATAATTTCTTAGATGAGGAAATGCCAGCTGCATTTTGGGGAACTTTTGTAGGAGCTGGCAAAGATGTTAGCTGCTACAGTGATACCACTCTTCCGTAGAAACCTCAGCCACATATAAACTAATGACGCCCGAATTCTCTCCTGTAAGAAGGGGATGGTGCTAGGTCTAAAGATATTTAAAGGTGGGTATGGTTTCCACGTTGCTCAAACACAACAGCGAGCGAAGGCCGAACTCAGCAAGCTTTACAGGTTCGGAAACTTGAAGATGGCGAACAGGAAGAAAATATACAACCCTCTCATTAGATAAAAGCTGTTGTACCCATCTATACCTTTCAACACAAGTCCCCGAAAGAAAAGGAGTTCTCTCCAAAGAGTACAAAATAAAGCACAACTTCTAATTACCAACGTTAGGAGCTAATTAAGTAGGAGGCAGAGGGATTTACACCAGAGATCCAATCTTCCTTTATTAACATCGAGCTTCAAACAAGAGTCGTTAAAATCTGGGAAAATGTTGCAGTATGCATAACGGACGAAATCAGACAAAAACACATTAACATTCTGTTAGATGATAGATACATAAGGACGAGAAAATTTAGTAGCTGTAGACAACAGACTGAAAGACAAGAAGAACCTATCTACTAGTGATGGGAGGATTACTCAGTATCGGTATCGAATATCGGTAGTATCGGGTGTTTTTAGTGGTATTGGAACTCATAACGGTATCGGGACTTTTATGTCTCATTTCCGATATCAAAATCCGATGCTTGCCCATTAATTCCCAGGACACTGTATGCCATCATTTTAAAACATATATTCATTTTATTTAATGATTATATTCTTGTGTCCCGTACGTGATAAAATTCACATAATATGCAGCTAATTTTCGCCACAAAATTTAACATTTTATAACCCTTTCCAACCCTTAGTTTTTCAGGGAACCAAAAGGAACAAAAACAGGTCAAACTACTAGTTTACGCGTACAAGAAAAATTCATGTAATTGCAATCAATCAAATGACGGCAATTAGTTTGCTATAAATAATATAATTTTATTTAAATGTTTAAGTCAATATTCGTAAACTTCGATAATTTTAACCCGTTCAAAAATATTTTGATAATAGTGTACACGTGCCGTCATGAATGAAGGAAAATTTTACATTATTTTCATCTCCATTATATTCATATTGTATTTATCCTACAAAACCGATTATTTTCTAGTTTTGTTCTATCGTTTTTTGCGACAAATTTTATTTCGTTTAAAACAGCTGTAAGTTAAGGTTTAAATAGACTCTTTAATCTTAATGTATAACGTTTATCTACTAATGTTATTATTTTATATTCCTTCGATATTCATATTCAATTTTCCCCCTTTGTAGAATGAATATAAACAGTTACATGAAATAAACAGTAGTGTTAGAGCGTAACCATATCGAACATGTTCAAACGAACACACACGAAACATATGACTCAAGATTTGTAATTGTATTACTATTCTTTCAATATATAATCAAATGCGTAGAAATTTCTTTTTAATGAAAAAATATTTAGAATATTGGGTTTGAAGTAGGACTAATATTGAAGTTTACACCTATATTGTCTGTTGTTTTTATTTGGTTGCTAAACGAATTAGTTGTATAATTGGATGTCTAAGTATTCTAATTTGTAATAGCTTGAAGAATTAAACAAAGCACCGTTGTTCAGTATAATCATTCTACACACAAATGAATAGAAACCTATATAAGTATTTACTAATACATAAACACATACGTATATTATATATATATATATATATATATATATATATATATATATATATATATATATATATATATATATATATATAAATATATATATATATATATATATATGTGAAAAGAAACTCACAACTTGCAAGTGAGTCAAAATTATGATAAATAACACCCACAAGGAGAGCGCTCGGAATCATTTTCCATTTTCCTTGTGGGTGTTATCTATCATATATATATATATATATATATATATATATATATATATATATATATATATATATATATATATATATATATAAGTGCTCGGTATTCGTACTCGGTACTCGTATCGGAATCGGGAGTATACAGTAGTATCGTACTCGGTATCGGTTTTCGATTGAAAATCTACTATCGTCCCATCACTACTATCTTCATTTATATACCACGCCTATGAGATGATGAAAAAAATTCACGGCACAAAGAAACTAACAATAATAATATTATTATTGTTATTATATTAGGTGTTTTACCACCCTCGATACAGTCATCGAGAGAAAAACATAAAACACATATAAATGCTTAAATACCATAATGAAATTACATAAAAAAACAAAACAGAGAAAGCTATATTACCAACACAAACTAAGAACAACTGATACTACAACAAGAAATACAGAGTACGCAGAGCTTAAAAAAGAAAAAGACCATGAGAAGAACACCGAAATAAATAAAAAACATCCTGCGATTCTTTTTCACCAGGGATCTTTTAACTCAATCTATTCCCTCCTACATTTCTGCCATTATCTGTCTATCTCCTACTATTATATATACATGCATATATGGGTGCATGTTTGTTCTCATATATATGTGTATATTTTCACTACTTCATTATGTCCAACGTTCAAGTTCGCCAGATCGATGATTCCACATCTACGAGTATCATTCCATGATCGCCATCGTGATTAATATTTGTCTTCAAGAGGAGCATCAACCAGGTAAAGGAGGCAAAGCCAATTGAAGAAGCCTACAAAACCGTGAAAGGACCTTTTCGAATGTTAACGATTAATATGGTCTAACATATATGATATTATAGCCACAAAGTTAGGGCCTTCCCAATTGGACCTTCAAACCCCCTAGCCCTCTCGGGGTAACTAGAGCTCATCGAAAATATCCGCCTCATCTGCGAGTTCACTGCTCCCAAAGACACACAATAAAGCCACCACAGGCTTTCCCAGCCAGACCTCCACCGAAAGCCGTTCAACAGGAGTCCCCCTATACTCTACCCCCTCTTCCACGACGGTGCTGATTCAACCCTCAACGAAAATCCAGCTCTACGCATTTACATTAGTTGCTGAATAAGACTAGGCTAGGCAAGCTTTGAGGCTGCTTCTACCACCATCCCCTGCTACTGAGTTGCGGACTGAATGGAGATACCTCCTGTTTCTGCCAGGTGTACTGATGTTAGATCTCTCCTGTTTCTACCTGGTTTGGGGGAGAAGATGCGTCCGGGCACTGAGGTCTCAGTCAGCTCAACCTCTCGGGACCTGATCAAAATGTCGGCGGTCTGATTGAAGATTTCTCCTGTTTCTGACGACCCTGGCAGAGACTAAACAGGCTATGATAGACTCATGGAGATTCCTTCCATGTCTATCTCGCCTGCAGGGAATGAGAGAGCTATGAAACGGAAACGGAGTGGCGTACCACTCCCATCAAAGAAAGGACTTCTCCGCCATGAATGGAGTGGGGAAAGCTCTGGAGTTTCTGTTCGCACTGAGGCTCATTGAGATTGAGAACTCAGATAAATGAAGGTGTTCGAGAAGATCTTCGGGAAACTGAAGATCGGACTCAGAAGGCTAATCAAGGTCGCCAGAGGATACACCGCAATCTATCACACTTAGGCGGATCTTGTGAAGCTAACCTCTAGAACGCCATCGGTCACGAGCCCAAACCTTCTGCAGCCATTGCAGCCAGGAAAGTTATTCGGTTCAGGCGAGTTGATCCGTAGGTAGGAAAACAGACGACGAAAGAGATCAAGAAAGAAATCGAGGGAAATCAGGAATGGGCAAAGGTTGCCGAAGTGATAAAATTTAGAAGCCTCACTCACCTCTTTAAAGTCGTCTTCAACGAAATGAAGATGACAACTAAGGCTAAAGAAGCAGATCTTAAGCTATTCTTAATGTTAATCACCCTTGATTAGATCTAAAGAGAGATATTCTTCGAACTGCTAACCTGCTTGTCCTGCTACAAGTTAAAAGAACACCCTACCAGCGCCTGTCCTAACAATGACAACTCCAAGGTCTGCTCCGAGTGCGCACAAACCGGTCACAAATGGCTGCACTGCACTGCACTGAAAAAGTGTATCAACTGCGCAGGTCTCCACCGGACTTTGAGCATGCAGTATCCCGTCAGAAAGGAACAACTAATAAAGAAGAAAATGACAGGCTGAATACCTCTTACGCTGCAGCGGCAAAGCCCCCATCACAAACGTACGTAAAACCGGCTCAACCACAATTAGTCATACAAATCACAGATGCGGCTCCTCCCATAATGCTAGCATGCATTCTGCCCGCACATGTGATGAAACTGGCCTACCCGGGCTCATTCAATGTTGAAATGAACTAGATGCTAGCTGCGAATGTTCTGGAAACAGCTAAGTCTTTCGGACAATGGAGCAGAAACGACACAGCAAGTAACAGAGGCAAAGATCCAGGATGAGGAAACCAGAGAGACCGGACAAAAGCATGCAACCAACCCAGCACCTTTGCTTGCCTCACCGAGGCAGAAGAAATCCAAAAGGGGAACCAAAGAGGAACCCTTAAAACAACGTGAGGGTGCAGAGCGAGTAACACAACATAAACAAGACGAGTTCGATGGCAGGGAACTTAAACTCACCATCGCCCTCAATTCCCACCCCGCTCAACAGAGAGAGATATCACTCGAGGAGGTGGCTATAGGAGTCAAAAGAGGTCACTTCGAGTAGTGTTACCAAGCCCTCGTAGACAAAGAGTCGACCAAGGCAACCTTAGTGAAAAACAAAGTAAATTTTTACGATGTAAACTTCAGGCACTACGTGCCAGGCCTCTATAACAAGTTTCGCTCGGTCAGACCATAAAACCAAATACCATCGAGTAGCTCAGATTCACAAATGATAACTATGAAAGAGGCTAACTATCTGGGGCATAGCGTGCAGGGGTGGCAGATGCATAAAAAAGAGCTGTGTAATGTCTATCTAGAACTGGATCGTGAAATTCTTCTACTGTCAAAAACTGGACTCAAGGGCGACGACACGCAGAAGATCTTTGGATACAACGCTTTACAAAAGAACATCACAGAAGAGAAATTTGACAGAGCTATGATAGCAGTCAAGAAATATCTGCAGTACAGACCAGAAAACCCAATCGACGAATCGTTTCTATTGATCATACTGAGATGCTCTTTGGGAGACATCGAGATGGGCACGGGCTACCTACAAATCCGCAGCCCATATCTGCTCATCCATGGATTGCCCAATCTTTTCAAGAAAGAGGGCCCAGTATTGTTTGCTGAGGACCTAAACAACAGAAATAGAGTAGCGGGCTACACAAGGGCAAACGCAAGACCCAGAAACCTCAACCCCTTGTTAAGAAGAGATATCACTAAGCGAATCGGGCCGGACTTCCTTACATTTTTGTATCCAGGGTTGGGCAACAAACCGGCCTTCATTCTCATAAACTCCAACTTTCCTTTTCACCATCTAGTCTATCAAAGTCCGCTAACGCCGGGTGATAACATCTAAATGCTGATCAGAGTAGCTGCTTCTCTCATACTTAATCCCGTCGCTCGCAGGAAAGGCTTCTCAAGAGCTAACCGGGATGCATACGGGAGGGCGCTTTCATTGTACATCCCTGATCTGGTAGGCCCAACCAAGGAAGGCCTCGCCGATGAACTGAATACCTTCACAAAATTCTGCTACCAACAACCCCTAGACAAAAGAGAGTGATGCTTTAACAACGGTTTAACGGTGTTTACCATCGCATGCTCGACATGGGCTACACAAGGCCCATGAATTTCCATCCCCTTCAACACTTCAGGAGCCAACCTAACACTGCACTGTCTCATGAACTGAGGGAAAAAGGCAACAGTCTGATCGAGAAATTCACATTGACGGGAATCCGAATTCTTTCTAGGGAAAAATTAACAGACTAAAAGGGACTTCTCAAAAGCCCGACCCAACCGCAATTTTTCATGATGGATTACTGTGACCTCCCCACACGAGAAGGAGAGGCTCTTCCGCTCAGTTTGGAGAGATGTTTTTAGAATATCCGATAAAGAGGAGAAAATCTTTGATCCAGGATTGGAAGACCATGTTCTCGAATACCTGGAGAGGATGTGGGACAGATTCATCCGTTATGGAACTGCAAACAGCCACCGTTTCAATGGTAAATCGCAGAATGGGAACTATATCATCAGTGCGGAGCTGTGGGAGGCTATTTCCTCATTTCGGCCCAAAATCCCTGGCTTCAGACAAATCAACATTAGGCACTTGAAAGATACACCGGATAAACTTCGGTGCATCGCGTCCCTGGCAATGAGATACTTCCAGAATGGTCTAAAGACCTCAATAATAATCTTCATTCCGAAGCCGGGGAAACCACCAAATCGGGTTATTCCATTCAGACCTGTTTTATTTCTTGAGACAGTTGGAAAAGTTTTGAAAAAGATTTTAATAGGAGGCTTTTGGTTCACCTGTCAGAACATTCCCTATTGAACAAGGAACAGCATGAATTCCGGAGACACCATCGCACGGAGACATCCATAGCCCACATGCTGCAACATGTAGCAGCTGGGGGGGCCCGAGGATGTGGATTGACGTCGTCTGCAGAGAAGTAAAGAAGACCTTCAACAAAGTCTGGATCGACGGCCTCTATTCTAACTCCTTTCCCTCTCACTCTATCTTTCTTAGACAAACCAATCAATCAATCAAGTTTCCTATTTGCATGACGAGCATCAACCAGGTAAAGGAGATAAGAACAAGTGAAAGAGAAATCTAAAACCGTGAAAAGATCGATTCAAAGTAATACGATAATCGTGCTTTATCACACACGATAACATAGCGACTACATCGAGGCCTTCCATTGTGGACCCACTTCCTCCTTCGCGGTAACTGGGAATCCCCAAAAGGTCCGCTTCATTTGCGAGTCCACTACCCTCCAAAACACCCAGTAACGCTTACCCAGAAAGATATCCCACGAATGCTATTCGATAGTAATCCCCACCACTACTGCACCCTTAAAACTCCCCTACCTCCCACTATACCCCTACAACTCTCTTCCATGACGGTGGTGATTAAACCCTTAGTTTAAAAACAGCCATACCCTACTCCATTAGATGCTGAACGAGACTGAGAAGGCTTTGGCGCTGCTTCTACTACCAGACCTTGCTATTGAACAGCGGACTGATTTGAGATATCTCTTGCTTTTGTCGTTCTTAACAGGGCGTGATTAAGCCCAGGTGGACTGATTGGAGATCTCTCTTGTTTCTACCTAGCTTGTGGGAGAAGCTGCGATCCGGCACTGAGATCTTAGTCAGCCCTACCCCTCGGGACCTGCTAAAAAGGTCGTCGGAACTATTGGAGATCCCTCTTGTTTCTGATGATCTACCAAGGACTGAACAGGTTGAGAAAGAATGCTTGGAGATTCCTCATATTTTTTTCTATCTGACCTGTAAGGAAAGAGAGAGCTTCCAAGTGAAAACGGAGTGTCACCACACCCACCACCACCAATCAAAGGACGACCCTAAATGAAGGGAGCTGGGAGTCTCTGGACTCTAGGTTCCCACTGAGGCTCATCGAGAAGGGCAAGCCCGAAAAAAATAAAGACTTTTAGACGATCAAGAGGAAATGGAGATCAGACTAAAAAGACTGATAGAGATCGCCAGGGGTTAAAGCATGATCTGCCAGACACAGGCAGATCTGGTGAAGCTGACCTCTACAACTGGCAAAAACGAATTATCGCTATCGGGCTATAGCACAAACCTTCCCCAGCCATAAAGGCAAGGAAGACTAATGTGTGCAGGTGGGTCGACCCTTGGGTAGGTTAACGGACAAATGAAGAAATAAAGCAGGAAATTTAAAGTAACCAGGAATGAGGATATGTTTCCGAGGTGATCAAATTCAGAAACCTCACCTACGTCTTTAAAGTTGAAGAGGACACTTAAAGTTGTGCTACGACTCATGCGTAGACGAAGACTTGGTCAAGGCAGCTTTACTGAAGAACCAAATAAAGCTGCCGACGACAACCTCAAGCTCTATGAGCCATTCCTCTACAAGAAGCTTCGCTTGGGCAAACCCTACAGCTAGAAGCCTTCTAGGAGGAGAAATAGACCAGATGATAACTAGAAATAAGCTCACTATTCTAGCACATAACGTGTAAGGTTGGCAGTAACACAATCACTAATTGTGCGACATTTACAGAGAACTTGATCCGGATATTCCTCTGTTTTCAGAACTTGGAATCAGTGAGTACGACAAGCAGAAGATCTTTAGATAAACGTTCTACACAAGAGAGTCACTGGAGAGAGAGTTGACGGAGCAATGATAGCAGTCATAAAGATCTGCAGTTCAGACCAGGAAACCCAATGAATGAATCGATTCTGTCGATTATTCATAGATGCTTTATGGTGACATCGAGATATGCGCGGGATACCAACATCCCCTCTGCTCTTACATGCATATTGTTCACTATATCACCCTATTCACGAAACAGGACCCGGTAATTTTCGTCGGTACCTGAATGCCGGGAACAGAAAAGTATGCTACGCATGACCTAAGGCAAAAGGTAAGGAACCTCGACCTCTTGCTAGGAAGGGATATCGCTGAACGCATCGAGTTGGACTTCCCTCCATTTTTAAGCGCAGGGTCGGCCACCAAGCCAGATGTCGTCCTCACGAATCCCAACGTTCCCCTTCCACCAGCTAGCCTACAGGAGCACTGACGTTCAGTGGTCACATTCCGATACTCCTCAGAGTAGCAGCTGCTCATATACCAGTACCGTTGCACCCAGGGAGTACGTCTCGATAGCCGACATGAAGGCATACGGGAGGGCGTTCCCATTGCACTTCCTTACTCTATAAGGTGCATCCGAAGAAGATCTCGATAGCCGACGTGAAAGCATAGGGGAGGGTGTTCCATTTGCACTTTCTTGCTCTGGAAGGCGCATCCGAGGTTATATCAATAGCCGGCCTAAAAGCATATGAAAGGGCGTTCCCATTGCACTTCCTTGCTCTGGAAGGTGCATCCGAGGAAGACGTAGAATAACAGACCTGAAAGCATACAGAAGGGCGTTCCCATCGCACTTCCTTGCTCTGGAAAGCGCATCCGAGGACGACATCGATGAAGAACTAACTGCTCTCAATCCCTGCTTATCCAACTCAGACTCAATAGCCACCCCGACGATCCCCCATCAGAGTTCTACTGCTAGCAAGCCCTACTCCAGAGATAGTAGTGCATCAACATCGGTTTAACTTTGTTTATAACCCCACAGCATTTTCGAAGTTGACTACACGAGGCAACAGGCAAACTGTCATCGACTTTGAGAAGCACACATGGGAGGCCTTTGAACTCCTGTCCCGTTCCCCCCAAGGATGATGCCGTAGCCCCACTCTCTTTACCATTTTTATGAGAGATAGACCGAATCCTGTTGGTTAGGGGACACGGAACATACAATAGGTGGACGATGTCACCGAGTTCGTGATATAAAGGACAAAATTCGCAACGATGAAGGCTAAAACCATGGCCTCTGAAGCTGAAAGGATCTCCAGATTCTAAAAGCGCTTGAAAAACCAGACATACGTGTCTAAATTCACAGCTGCCGCATTAGGGAGACATCATTCCCTTTGCCTAAACATGGATGACAAAGAAATTGACTACTCGCTGAATGTCTCCATTCTTGTATTCAGGTATGCCAACACTAGCTTGAACGGACACATCGGCACAAGAATCGGACTAGTAAGAAAAGAATTGGACAAGCTTCCAAGATTTAGATACTTGAACAAACGCAATAAGAAAAAATATATACACCAGTATGGTTGGATCCACGCTGACGTATCCTGCCAAACTGATAAATTCTCTATTAAGGAAAGACAAAATAAGAATCCAGAGGGTGCTGAATTGAATGCTTCGATTTATCAGTAACATAAGGTGGCAAGACTACCGGACCTCGAGAAGCCGCCAGGAAGAGACTGGACTGGAACCTGTCAACACCTTTCTTTGAAAAAGAGGACGGGACATCTGTTTAAGGCTAGAGAACATTCTCCCTTATGATACCTTTGCAGCCCTTGATCATGAGGCAGAAAGGGGTTCCTGTAAGAAATACCTCTCAAACACCAAAAGACCAGAACTCGTACCTATATACCTCTGACCAATCATAAGGCAAAACGAAAACAAAAAAACATCATATTAAAAACAATAACAAAAATAAAAATAAAAGATCCCGTAGTGGGACAAGATTATGATATATAAAGTAAAAAAATTAAAAAAGATCACGTAGTAGGACACTATAATACAATATATCGTAGTGGGACGATGAAACAAAAGGTAATAAAAAGATCCGTGGCCTCTTATGAGCACTTAGATAATTAGAATTCAGCAAAATTTATTTATTGCTCCAATGACGTTATAAACAAACTATTGCTGAATGGTCATTTATTACCATTCCGATAACTTTTACACTTCACTTGGCTTTTAGAAAATTGATGCTCAAAAAAATTATTCTTAAAGAAATTAGTTTTGACTTATGTTCTTGTTTTGTTTGTAATATTCATACGAGGAGCGGTCAATAAGTTTTGCAATTCGGATATAAGGAAACGAGATATGAGGAAAAGTGTTTTATTATTTTTCAATATAACTACCCTCGACTTCAATGCACTTGCGCCACTTGTCCCTGAGGATTCGAATTCCCGAAAACCAGAAATCTCCCGAATGCTGTTCAATCCATTCCTGGACTGCGAGCTGGACATCTTCACCGTCTCCAAACCGGCGTCCACGCAGTGCAGCCTTGAGCTGGTGGGATAAATATTAGTCGCTAGGGGCCAGTTCTGGACTGTAGGGGGGATGGTTGAGCTTCTCGAATCTGCACTTGCGCAGGGCAGCTTGTGCAACTCAGGCCTTGTGGACTTTGACGACGTTGAAGTCGATCACGGGGCGTGAGGTTTCTAGGGACTTAACGGGCAGAGACCTTGGTCATGGCCAAATTGTTGTGGATGATATTGAAAACACTTCCATGTGATATTCCAAGTTCTCGCTCGATTTCTTCGACCTTCCCTCGTCGATTTTCGAGGATCATCTTTCCCGCATGGGCGACATGTCCTCTTTGGTCACTTCTGACGAAGGTCATCTTCAAGAGACTCACGACCATGGCGGAACTCCCTATTCCAGCGAGCAAGGGTTCCATAGTAAGGGGCGGTGTTGGAGTACACTGCAACCATGCGTTCATGGATCTCTTTTGCATTCTTGCCTTCCTTAGGCAAATGTTTGATCACTGCGTGGTGCTCAACCTTCTCCATTGTTGAAAAATTTGTGACTGACGATCTGCGATCAGCTACTCCTTCTTAAATAGACGAGGCAGGAGCGTGTGGCTGCAGGTCCACTGTCATAACTTGTCCTAACACCCCCACAAACAACCATCCCCCTTCCTCTGTTTTGCCCTACCGATTCACAAAACTTATTTACCACCCCCTCGTTGTTGTGGGTAACTAATTTGTGATTGTGAATATTTCATTGGTTTTGTATTAAATATTGCTTTATTACTATCCATCTCTCCTTCACTCTCCTTGCGCCTTTTCCCTTGGCTGCTTCGAGTGGTTCTCCTAATCTTTCTCTTTAGGCTATCTTCTTTTCCGTTAATCTTTTTATCCCCTCTGGCTCTGGTCTTTTCCTTTTCTCCACCTCGTTTAACTTTGTTATCTGCTGCTGATAAATCTGAATGTGATTCTACCCTCCGTCTCTTAATTCCTCTTTGGTGGTTTCTTCTTGTAGCTATCCTTAATAAGGAACTTAATAAAGTTCGAAAGTACTCGGAAACACCGTTTCATTTTACTGCATGACATTGCATTTATATATATATATATATATATATATATATATATGTATATATATATATATATATATATATATATATATATATATATATATATATATATATATATATATATATATATATATATATATATATATATATATATATATATATATATCATATACATAAATATATATACTGATATATCTATACCAATATAGTTTACTTAAGTCTCATTAGGGTTAAAATTCAGTGATTTTTTACTTATTAAACAGCCTTGTCGTTCCTTGATTATACACTGAATAAATCTGTATTTACTCTAATCATTTCACCCTATCTTCTTTCTTCACTAGTTTCTTAAGTGTATGCGGGTAAATTAAATAAATGTTAGGAGAATGTAGTGAAAGAAAATACATTCTTCATGGGGACTTAATAGTGAATGTCAGTTTTTGTATTATATTTATTTTTTGTTTTGTTATCAGTGTCTAGTTCTGAGAATAGATTATTTTATTTCTTATAACTAATTTTCAAACGTTATTATGACCAAAGATTATTAAATTTTAACTGAATTATTCATGTGTGGCCTTGCGTCCAGCTCAATACATTTGCCGTTCTTTCATCTAAATTACTTATACTTGAACATTTGCTGCCTTTTGTAGTTATTTAATGTTATATTTCTGTCGCCATTGATTAAAACAAAAGGAACTTTACGCTCCATTTATGGTGAAAAGGCGAAAAGAGGATTTGAGAATTTAATAAACATCGACTTGAAAATTCGTTTACACAAATAAAATTACATGTACGAGTATGATCAATTGTATGTATATAATAGAATTTCATGTATTTTTTAAGGCATGAATTTATCATAATAATTATAAATATGTATGAGAATAATGTGTATTTTTAAATTTATTTGAATTGCTAAATACTTACGAAGTGTTCCCTTAAAAGTTAGATAAAGAAGTAGATAATATTTATGCTCTAAATTTGATGCCGCTAAAAGATCCTTTTATCGTGTCGACGACAATATTAGAATGTTTGATGCCAATAATTCACTGTCTTTACCTAGGAGAAAATTTTAAGTAGAATTCATCATCTCTTCCAACTTATTAAAATAGATGTCATATGTAAATATGAGTCATCGCTAAATCGCATCCTTGTCAAGAACTCCTCCAGATGAAGGAGGAAGGTTTATTCTAGGTATAGGGTGCAATAATTCTACTAAATATCTTTATGGACAAACCGGGAAAGCACTCCAGATACGTTTAAAACAACATCAGGTAAATGTACGCAACCATAGTGAGCAGTCTGCCGTATTTTTACATACTGTATATACAATTGTAATCATGCAGACAAGTGGTTACATATAGCGCCAAATCTATCTTCACATGCAATAATTCTGTTTCCAGAAATATTTTAGAAGGTATTTGTATATATTGAGAATTCCGCATTTTCAATTTGAATCCAGGTCTATTTTCGATAGATGCAATTATCACATGGTACATCAAGTCTCAAATTAAGATTCTTTTTGATTTTGTCTTCTATAATTAGGGTTGGAAGGAATGAGGGCAATCCTATTCTTATATCTATTTATGCTCATCTATTCTGCCTCCTTGTTCATTACCTTAAAGGATCTTCGAAAATAAATATGAAAGCACTCGGAATATACTTTTCTTTTTCTTTGTTTTTTCATATCTATCTATCTATCTCTCTATTTATCTCTCTCTCTCTCTCTCTCTCTCTCTATATATATATATATATATATATATATATATATATATATATATATATATATATATATGTGTGGATATGAGAAACTCACAAAGTAGCGCGTGAGTAGAGCAATAAATGCAAATCATCCCACAGGAAAATGAAAGGCGGATTTCAAGTACTTTCGAACTGTGGGATATCTTGCATATATGTATCTATATCTATATATATATCAAATTATATATCTATATAGATGGATAGATAGATATACATAGGAAGCCAACCACTTTATCAAAGCATGAAGGTGAGTCGGTTGCGTAATTAAGTTAGTTGGTGAATGAAGTGAGAAGGGATGCGAGTGTACGCATGAAGAATGTGGCTGGGACCAGGAGGGTGGAAGATAGGCCTAGAGTAGGGGCTGGAGAGAAAGAAGTGACTAATGTGAGTGAAAATGAATGGTGGGTGAATATGGATAGAATAGATAGGTTAGGACAGTTTAGGTCTGTGAGTAAGTGGGACATGAACCTTTTAGGTTGACTAAGAGATTCGATGCCCTGAGAGAGGAAGACGTTGAAAGTGATTCGTCTGATGTGGTTGTGGTAGAAAGTGAAATAAGTGGTAGTTTGAATGAGAACAGGTGGGAGGGTAATGATAGGCCTCACGGGAATATGAGGATGACTAAGGTGCTTGTGATGGATGACTCTCAGATTAGATATTTAGATAGGAAGTTGAGTGAAAGCAAATGGAAGGGAATGAGAGTTTGTTTGCCGGGTGCTTGTGTAAACGATCTGTCTGAGAGGTATGATAGTCTGGTATCTGGGTGTGAGAAGGATGCAGTTGTGATAACGCATGTGGCAGTAAATGATGTAAAGAAGGTGTGTTCATGTGATTTACGAGAGAGGTATGGATGTGGGGATGCAATGGTTGTCTCGTGCAATTAAACTGAATGAGTATGTAAAAGGCCTGTGTAAGGATTCGGGATTAGTGTTTGTAGATGTTTGGAATGGGTTTATGGGAATAAGGCATTGTATGCATTGGATGGACTCCATCTAATCCAGGCTGGGGTTGACGTGTTGTGGCAGGAGCTACATAGTGTCGTTAGGTCTTTGCAGGCGAGGAACCACTTACTGATAGTGGTCAGGGAATTATAAGAGTACAAGGTGGGGCAGGAAAAGGAAAGAGATGCAAAGGAGGTTGAGTGGAAGTTATACATTCTAAAAGATGTGCTTCAGGGATAGGAAGGCTGAGTTATCTCTAGACCAATGCTCATTGTCTTAGAAATAAGAAAGATGTGTTATTTAGTTATATCATCTATGAAGATATAAAAATAATATGTGTAATAGAATCATGGGTAAATTAAAATAAATTTAATGACAACCTGAGTGAATTTGAACTACAGGGATATGATATGTACATTAATCAAAAGAGAGATAAGACGGGTGGTGGGTTGATTATTTATATCAGAAATAGCATTTCTTCAAATGTAAATAATTCTATAAGGCAAGAAGAAGTTGAGTCACTGTGGATAGATATTAGGGTCATTAAAAATAGGACAATACATTCCGGAGCCTTTTACAGATCACCCGCACAGTCTGACTGTAATGATGAGCTATTAATCAGGGAAATAAGGAAAGAATGTGAAGTAGCTACAGTTATTCTTGGGGACTGGGACAATATGATAGGAAGGGATAAAGCAAGTTGTAAGTTTATAGAATGCTTTGAAGATAATGTTTTGACTGAATTTGTTAATGAGCCAACAAGAGGTGCCAATATATTAGATCTGGTTCTTTCAAATGATGATCGCTTGGTTCAGGAATTGACTGTCGGGGAAGCATTGGGAAATAGTGATCACTAGATGGTTCGTTTTAACTGGGAATATTGAAGGTAGAACATCAACAAACTCCACAAATCTCCAGATTTCTATAGGGGAGATTACGAAAACCTACGAAACTTGCTAAATCAGATTAGGTGGAATATAGAATTCAAGGGGAAGAATACGTATGAGATGTGGGACACTTTTAAGACTATACTAAACATAGTCCAGGAGCAGTGTATTCCATTGAAGGTTAGTAGGAAGAAATGTAGGAAGCCTTTGTGGTGGAACCAGGAGATAACTAGGAAAATTTCTGAGAAGAAAAGGGCATACCAGAGATTACAGAGAGAAAGTACTTTAAAGAATTTAAATCATTATAGGTCGACCAGAAGAGCAAAAGGGCGGCCTAAATTAATTTAGCTCAAAATAATAAAGATCCAAGAAAATTCTTTAGCTATTATAGAATTAATAACAAATTTAACAGTGATAAAATAGAGCCTACTAGATAAGAAGGGGTTTTGGAAGAATCTGATGAGGAAATAGTAGAGGTTCTTAATGATAATTTTTCTTCAATATTTCTACAAGAGAATCGAGATAGATTTAATTGATGATAATTCTAGGTCAAGGAAAATAGTGTTGAATACCATTAATGTGAACAGGGAAATAATAAAGGGTTTATATTGGAGTTAAATACTAGTAAGTTATCTGGCCCTGGAAAAATTCATTTTAGGTTACTCAAAGAAGGTGTAGATAGTATTGCAGTAGCTTTTGAAAAGATATATAATAGATCACTAGAGTTTGGAGAAATACCTTATGATTGGAAATTAGCGAGTAGTGCCAATTTTTGAAAAGGGAAGTAAAGAGTACCTGAATAACTTAAGGCCGGTAGCTTAAATTCCATTGTTTGTAAAATCCTTGAGAAGATAGATAAGAAGGGGATTTTTGACCATCTAATAAATAATACTCAGCATGGATTTAGAAGAAGTAGATCGTGTTTAACAAATTTAGTGGATTTTATTGATGTAATTTACTTAGATTTTAGCAAAGCTTTTGATACGGTTCGACATAGGAGACTAGTTCATAAATTAAAAATGCAGGAGATATGTGGTAAAGTTTTATATTGGATAACTGAATGGTTCAAAGACAGAAAACGAAGAGTTGTGCTGAATGGGGTGAGGGCACAGTGGAGGGACGTTATCTGTGGCGTACCTCAAGGATCCTTTCTAGGCCCTTTATTATTCATAGTTCATATAAATGTTCTTCGGGAGGCTGTAAATAGCAAAGTGTCAATTTTTGCTGATGAAACTAATTTGGCAGCTGTAGTCAAAGATGTTAAGGGTAGCTTTAAAGTACACAGTGACTTAAATAAGTTATTAGTTTGGGCTCAGAAGTTGCAAATGATTTTTAACATTAAAAGATGCAAAGTTCTTAACATGCAAAGGGATACTAGGGAATTTAGCCCTGAAATGGATAAGCATTAACTGAATCCAGTTGAAGATGAGAAGGACTTAGACGTAGTAGTAGATGGGTCACTTAAGTTTTAAAGCAATGTATTGAGGCAAAAAATAGAGTAAATAGGGTGCTAGGATACATTAACAGGAATGTTAGTTAGCTACAAGAGTAAAGAAGTTATCCTTAAACTCTAGAACTTTTTTGTTATGCCACATTTAAAGTACTGTATACAAGCATGTTCACCACATTTTAGATATGACATCGACCTGCTAGAATCAGTACCAAGGAAGGCCAATAAAATGATACCTTCCCTGAAGCACCTTGAATATGAAGATAGACTGAGAGTGCTAAATATGTTCTAATTTAAGAGAAGATGTGTGAGGTGAGATATGATTGAGCTTTTAAAAATCTGTTCTGGGATGGATTTTTGGATTTTAGCAAGTTATTCGAGTTGTAAGGTAGTAACAGGACTAGGGGTCACCACTTAAAATTTAAAAAAACATAGGTGCAGGTTGGATGTTAGAAAATATTTTTTCAGCAATAGATTGGTAGATTACTGGAATAGTTTGCCATCTGAGACGGTAGACAATCCAAACTTGAATGTTTTCAAACACAGATTAGATGATTACATGGGGAGGGAGGGCCCACTTTGGGGGGTATTCTGGACTCATTTGTATTTTGACGAATCTTGACGATGATGCTTTTTGCTTTTGACACATTCATGTGTATGGTTCTAATTGTATATTGTAGATGCATGATCTTACACAATCCTATGGATTGTTTGATAGGCTGTTGTGGCTTTTGTCATCCGTGAAATTATGTTGTTATGTTATGTTATGAAATTTACCAAGAAGGCACTTGTTTCAATATGTATTTTTCATATAAACTTCAGACGTAAATATCTGCAAATCTTAGAGATATCAAGCAATTGCCATCAAGTTTATCTGGGGTTGTTGATTTCAGGTCATTTATAACGTATTTTAGGATAAGGTTTAGGACATTGGGGCGACTCATATAATGCCCTTCTGAAAGATTGAAATTTAGATGTTTTTCAATTGAGGATGATTCAATAATTTTTAATTTATTCAAATCTTTAAAATTGTAACTTATTTAGATAAAAGAAAAGTCTATATGATCGTTAGCGTTTTCATCATGTTTAAAATAACTTGATTCATTGCTTGCTCTCGTAACATCTCTATTTTCATAAATGCGCTTATCTAATGACACTTCCGTTTCCACTTTGTAGAATAAAGGACAGCTATGGCCTTCAAATGGAATAATAAATACACGAGCATCTTTGATCTTTTCTTTGGGTATGGAGAAAGGAAAAGATTTCCGGATGGTTCATAAGTAGTTGAATGCTGTTAGATTGGATAAACCATTGAGTTTAATGGTTTAAGTAAGGTAGAATATGAAATGAAAAAGGATTTTTTGGGGGGTATCTAAGATTTTGTGTTAGAGCTGGTAAAATATTTACCTAGTTTTAGATAAACTTTCATCAATAAAATATGATAGCTATTATCAATAAATCTATAATTTAAGAGCGGGGATTTGGGAGTATTTGAATAATAATTTCATCTTAGTTTGGTTAGGATTTAAGTATATTATAAATTTTTATCAGGGTAATTTCTAAGAATTTCTTTAGAGTTTGAAAAAACAAAAAATAGTTTAGTTCAGAAAAAATAAATATGATTATCCAATGATTTAAAATGTTTTAAAAGAAAATTAATTAAAATTAGTGAAGTTCAGAAAGTTTATTAAAATTTAAGTAAGGCTGCTTTTCTATATTATCTCTAACTATATTTTAGCACCGTGAAATTTTGAAAGGGGGAAGTAGTTTAGAGTTCCTTTTTAGAATTATTATAATTGGTGAAATTCAGAAAATTTATAAAAATTTAACCATGGCTGCTTTTTTTTAGATTTTAAATTTTAATCTTAGTAGCGAAGCGCAAGCTCCCCTCGTAGGGGAGAGTGGCGAAACCATTGCCTTGTAATTCTATAAACAGGCAGGTTGTGTAAGTAATTTCATCTTTTAAAAAACATAGGACACAAATATGAAAATCTTAAAATCATTGATATAGCGATGGATTTTGTTTATATTATCATCACGATAAGAAATAAGTATCTAAAAGAATTAAAATTAGTAAGCTTACGGTACATATAAAAGATGCTTACCGAGAATTATTAAAATTTTCATCAAGAAATGGTACCAATGGTCCTTTGTCCATTCTACTTTAAATTTTATGGTGAGTGTTAGAATTGTTAAAAAAGTTATCAAAAGAGTCAAACTAATTTAATGGCCATGTTGAAATTATATCATCTACATACCCATATCATACGAAAGTAGTGTTTGGCTCGTTGCTTAATATGAGTATGGACTGAGAGTCTTTTCAGTTTACTCAGTTTACGGTTTTTGTTGATATTAAAGACTACATATCGAAACTAGTCCCGTATTAATAACTATGCTCTGATACAATGGTTTACTTTTTACATAAATATACCCGTTATTGAGTAAAGAGCAATTATATATATGTATATATATATATATATATATATATATATATATATATATATATATATATATATATATATATATATATATATGAGAAAAGTAGATAAAACAATTTATACATAATTTTGATGTAATGTATGAAAACGAAATGATACTTTTTTATTTTAAAAACTTCACTTTTTAAATATATATAAAAATATTATTAAACGATAAAAATAAAGGAAATCGCGATTAAACTAGAAATATGCATTAGTCGACATTTAGGAAATCCTTTTTTTTTTTAAATTTTTAAATATTTTATATTTATTTTTCATTTTAAAATTCTTAGAAAAACAAGCGAGTATGGGAGTGTCCACTTCTGGTTCGTAAATTAAATATGAAAAAGGATGACTTTTTAAAGGCATCTTTTTTCAGAATCTAAAAGAAGAGACTGAGAAGTCGCCGAGTTATTCGTAATATGGCAGCGTTTCGTAATAAAGAAAGGTTACATTACGCTGTTGACTGGATTTAAATTATTCCGAAGGTTATGGATTGGAAGAAAAATTCTTTGATCAAGAATGTAATCTGAACAACAAAATAATTGTGCATCTCATAGAGTAAACCAGGTTCGTTTCGTCCTTTCATTTCATATATTTTTTTAGCAATTTAGTAATTTATGTAAAACTCCCTCGCCTGTATTAGACAATTTATCTACAACAGCAACATTTTTATAATCCCACTTGACCATTAATGCGATTGGCCATTCAATTGCCCTAAAATATGTTCTGCAATGTCAAAATTCATATAATTAGATGCATTTACTTTGGATCAAAAGCAATCATTCTGGTAAGTATTGATAATTAACGGGATTAAGAGAAATGTACTTTTATCATGATTAACGTCCCCATTTCTCATCCTTCTCTCGTGTTTCTTTAAAATTAAAATTCCTAATTAATAAAACTAATGTGTTTTTAAATTTCCCAAAGACAAGGAGACTAAATGATTTAATAGCCTATACCTCAATTATATGTAGCTTTGAATAGGATAATTACCCATTATTTCACGTTTACTAAATAAATTTCCTGATCTACAAATTACTGCACAAAATGCTAAGATCCCAAGGGCCAGGAGTCTGAAAAAGGCAGAGGGAGTGAACAAGAAAATACATACCTTTATGCTTAATTGATAAAAGGGTTAGGGGAGGAGATCAAAGATATAGGGGGCAATATTTTCGTAAAAGATATCCTAAACATTTATGTAATCTATATAGTTTTTAAAAAAGGTTTAGATATTGTCTCCGAAAAGGTTCATGCATTTTTTGGTAAGCAGATTTTTAGTTGTTTATCGTCTTAACCTCTCTTTTAAACAATAATCACTTTTGTGGAATAATTACCTAGCAACAAAGTTTGAAGTCATTATCATTGATGCTTTTCAGTACCCAGCAAGATATACTACTTCAGGTGACTAATTTTATGTTGAAATCCTTTGGCACTCTTTTTAGATATTCCAGTAACTACCATTCCATATCAGCTCGTGCAAGTGTCCACCATACCCTTTATACTGGATTGTATCTGAGTTAGCCTAGTAGAGAAGACACTCTCACAATATATATTTGTGTCACTCCCTTGTCTTTCCTCGCTGCTACGGGAAACAAACCAAAGAGTGTGACCGTTGTATGGCATAGAAAAAGAATGTGAACTGCGTTATTCGAATGATTTCTAGCAATTGCTAATAATATTGCTAAAAAAATAGAAAATTGGGAAAAAAAACCGGATGCTATTCGAGGAAAGGAAGATCACACTTGATTGATTTTCCCCTATCTTTATAACAACAATCAATCACCGCTGGAGAGTTTAAGAGGACTCGAAAGTTTGGAATTTGAATTAGCATGTGCTATTAAATTTCATGTACAAGTTCATGGAGAAGGAAAAGGCACCGAATGTACGAAATAGAGAACCCTAAGCTTGCTAAGAAAATTAAATATAATAATAGCTATTTAGATTTCCATTATACCAACAAACTGGATGAATTGTTTCTAAATTATTGTTCTGATACATTTTGTTCTATAATGTACTCGTATAACACTACTGGTTTACTAGCTGTTTATTAATATTACTCTATTATCTGGGAAAACGTCAGCTACAGGATAAAAGGTTTCACCATCATTTGCTTTTGGCCCAATAGCTACAAAAAGATTAATCTCGCAAATTCTAGACACGTAACCACCAACACTATTGCCTTCAACTAACATTATTGCTTTTTCAAATAACCAAATTTTAAAAGGTTTGGTAGAAATTTGTTTCTCTACTATATACTTATTTTATTAATTAAAATGAACACGTTTAAGTTTGTTAAGAAGTCTTCTAGCTTTTTCCCAGATTTCCTTCTGTGTCGCCTATATTGCAGCTGCATCGGCGAGGACTACCTGTAATCTGGCATATCCCGGCTACCAAAAGCATTGCTCATTCTTTCGTTATTCACTCTATAATTAATAAACCGTTTTCCTCCGGATGACACATATAGATATTCGCTAACATAAACATGCTAAGATCTTTCTTTAGCAATTTTCAGTCAATTATAATTAATGTTTTCTATTCGCCTTTCTCTCCTGTCACTCATTCTTTGTTATATGAATACGTGTTGTCTTTGGTTGTGTCAGATTCGTAAATACTTCAAGAGAAAACTTACTATTTTATGGAATTAAAATTAATCCGAGAAACTTATTGCCGAGGTATGCCTCAATAGACTAGCTCAGTGCATAAGGGTGTATACGAGCACGGGCAGAGAGCTGACCTAAAGTCGCTATAGATATGCTCTGGTGCAACGAATAGAGAGTGCGATTAACGGTTGACCAGGACTTAACTACTGGCTTGCCAAGTTGCAGTTCAACTGATATATAAAGAACGAGACCCCAAAATATAATTTTTAATGTATATAATAAATGGGGCAATATATATATATATATATATATATATATATATATATATATAACAAAAGGGGAGATCGCTTTACCTTCAAGCGCGGGTGAATTGGATGGGGGGTGGAAGAAAACGGCCAGGTCTTCCAGAAGATACTTCGGGGAGTCCTGTTGAAGTTGATTCAAATATGGGGTTTGATTACTTTGTGATGAAGAATAAAATTTTCTCTGCTCCAGAGAGAAGTAAACTCAATTCGACACGATTCTACAGATCGGCAGGGAGTCTCATTCTCGAAATAACGGGAATCTTGAAGTGGTGGTGAAGAAGAGAGGGCCGCACAACTCTCTGGGAAGACAGGGCTGGATAGATTTCCTCTGAACACGAGACAAAACTTAACGAATGTAGATCTGCTGGCGAGATCTTCAACGAGGTACGACTCGAACACGGGTTACAGGGCTTTACTGGAAACAGACAGCCAGTCTGAAGGGAGGAAATGGTAGAATTTCAATCTCCTCGAGAAATGGCAAGCTTTGGGTTAAATAGCCGGGTGGCTGGTCCGATAGATAGCCTCAGGCCAGGGACTTCCCTAGAGGATTTTCGGCGCCAGTATAAGTAAACACACTTCGTGATAACGAGTCGGTCAAGACGGTGAAACTTGCCTCGTGATATGGGGGTAGGGTTAATGTGGATGCCCTCGCGAGGAAATAATCAGGCCTGGAAAGCATGAGGTAGAGTTAGGATGGCGGCACACAGCGGTATCGTAGGGAATGGGGGAGACGAGTGGCGCCACAAAGCAAATACAGCTGCGTCGGGTGATTCGGTGAGGGGCTGATTCCATTTTGAACTTTCCAAATTTCTCACGCTAGGCGCATGTGGTTTAGAAAGAAGTAGCTGAAAATGGGTATTTCTGAGGGGGACTTCCTCTCGTGCTGGTGCATCGAGGGCATTCCCTCACTCATGTACCTCTTTACCTCTCTTAAACGATTTTTTAGAGGTTATGTGATAACCCGTAAAAAGTTGTTAATTGACTTTGAAGAACTTTGTGTAGGAGGAAGTCTTGGTCCATAAATGACCTGTTTAGATTTGTGACAAAATCTAAATCCGAATGCAAATATGGACTTACTTATTCAGTTTCTTTAACGAAAATGACGTTAGCAGAGGTATGTGTTCTACGAGAGTTTCTAGTTTTCAAAACCGTTTTCGTAAAGACAAAAGTAATAAGATAAATTAAACAGAAATTATTATAATCTTGAATACCACGATTTTTTTCTTTGCATTAGAAATCATTTTATTCATACTCAGAAATCTGAACTTTCTATTTCTCCATTATGTAAATTAATTATTTTATATGATTTTTATCCCAATCCTTTTTATTTTCGTAATTAAATTCAAATTATGAAATAAGTGTTGGTTTTAAAATTAAAACTGACATTTCTGGAATTAATTTGAAATCATTGTCCCTGTTTTCCCCTCCGTATCTACATTTTCTTTAAAAAATGGAGGAATTAATAAGATAAAAATAATCAGTCCCATCTTCGCTCCACAAAGGTAAGATAGAAGTTTTCAACATGGCAAATTCTTAGTATTGAAGCATTAATCCCTTTTACTTCTAGGTTTGCACTAGATCTATTCAAAGAGAAGATTCTTGTTGTGAATCTAGATTTCACAAATCCTTTGGGAACTCAACCAGGCTGGGGTACAAACCACTGACGAAGGTCAACAAGGTCTGCTGATTAAAGTTGCGTGCTCTAGCTTATTCTGATTAGGACTTAGAGACCTTCGAGACTTTAAATAATTTCCGGACTAATCTTGGCAATTATATTATTCCCATGAGGATGTAAAACAACATAAGAGTTTCAAATTTCGTTAGAATTGGTCGGAGAATTATGATGTTATTGCCATTTATTCTCCGGCTAACCTTGGTGGGCTTTGGCAATTATATCATTCGAAAGGGATTGAAAAACAACATAAGGGTTTAAAATTCCGTTAGAATGGGCTAAATAGTTATGATTTTATGCCAAAACAAAATAATTCTCGGGCTAACCTGGTGAAGACTTTGACAATTATATCATTCGAAAGAAAATGTAAAACCACAAAAGAGATTCAAATTTCGTTAGAATTACCCGAATGGTTACATTTTTATTACCCTTTAAAAAAAGCAAAGCAGGGAACGACGGACCAACTGACCGACATAATGAGATATAGAGTCGCACGCAACTAAAAATAAGTTAAATTAGCGACCATCTAATGATGTTTGCTTCCAGTTTTTCTCTGGAAAATTTTCTTATTCATTTTTAGTCGCGTACGACTCTATATCTCACTATGTCGGTCGGTCCGTCGGTCCCCATTTTTCTATTTTTTTTGTTTTGGTAATACACTGTAACTATTAGTCAGATTTAAACGGAATCTTAAACATTAATGTTGTTTTATATTCTCTTTCGAATGATATAATTGGCAAGGTCCTTCCGAGATTAGTCCTGAAATTATTGAAAGCTTTAAAGTTAGTAAGGTCATAAATTAGAAAACCGAGAGCACGCGACTTTGGTTAGCAGACCTTTTTTATCTCAATTCCTGTTTTTAATTCTATTTTTTTAAAGAGCCATTTATATGTGGTTAGTTTATTATTTTCAGGCTCAGGTTTTCCTGCATTCATTCAAATTCCCTTTAATACCCAAAATAAAATACAAAACTTTGATTTCTCCTAGTGATTTCTTTATAATTCATTATCATAAATATCAAATTTTTTCTCTTATCAGAATCTTGACGATATAAATACGATAAACTGAAGCTGAATCTCATTCTTTTCTCTCTGATCAGCAGTATGTATTCCTTAAGGCACGCTCAACTAGTTATCAATTAGCATATCTCACTCACATTTAGTTACGCTCTCTCAACAAATTTGGAGAATTCGATGTTGTTGGACATTTCATTTCTAATGTCCTTGAAGAGTCTGGCACAAGTTTGTCTCAATTCCTGCGTTTGGCTTTTACATTCGTTCTATGAAGCCCTATCGCTAGGTTCAGTTCAGGCCGTACAATCTCTGCTGTAGCTTATAGCGCTAAATTATCCACCCTTTCTATATTTCTAGTGCTGTTCCTTCTCTCATCTTTACTCCTCTTAAACAATGACCTTTTCATAAATTCATCGTGTCCAACCAATATATATGTTGATGAATCAATTTTTCATCAAGTACCATATTTTCCTTCTTAGTCTATCTATTTTGCACGTAGTCACCATTGTTAAACATTGTCTGATGTTATTTATGTGGATTTGGCTCGTATCTCTTACTGAGGCAAAGAAAAATTGGTACTTCTATGCTTTTAAGCAAACTTCTTTCTTCTCTATCTATTTATTATTTCTCAGAATTTTCCAGGCAGGTTTTAATGACAGTAAAATTCAACCGCTCATATCTGTTAAGATTTGTGTTTTAGAAATAAGAAGAAGAATGTCATGGAAGGCTATGATTGCAGGCATAGCTATTTTTGCCCGTAAAAAAAACTGGGTATGCTGTTTAGATGGCTTAAGCAATTCTCCTCTGAAGAGCTTATCCAGATTTATGCTGGACTTATGTATTCCTCCTTTTACCGAATAGGGTTCTCATGAATGAGATGGTTCAGCTTTTAATTCTCTTGTTGATACAGAAGAATTAATAAAATACCGCCTCAATAATTATCCTCTACTTTCTTCCAAGTGGAATTCACTCAAACTCCGCTGTATGGTTGATACACCTCCATTAGTTTACACATACACTTTTAAGCATTGCTCGGCCAGAAGGTATATATGCTTCGACCTCATGTCGATGCAATATCCCCCAGGGTTCACATTTACATGTTTAGTGTGTAAAGATAATGAAGTCGGAGATAAATCGGGTTGATAGTTTTTTAATTTCCTTCACAACTAGAATATGGGAAACTTTGCACCATTTGGCTTTCCTAAATCTGAAAACTTGCCTCTTTTTAAGATTTTTTTCTTCTCATAGTCCTTAGCCTTATTTATTTAAAAAATAACTTTGGTGATAATTTATGTGCTGTGTTCATGCCAAATGTAAAACAAACATTGAATATAAAGTATTTCGAACTCTCAAAGAATAAATTTGGACAACATTAATAATTGTACCCGAATCACAATTAATGATTTGCAGCATCGCTTTTTTAAAAAAAAAAATACAGCTGTCAAACATTTGCCATAGTTTTCTTATAGCTTGTAGCAATCTTTCCAAGAACATTTTCGTCATTTCTTCTTGGCATAATTTGCTGCTCTTACTTATTATTTGGCCTTCTTTGGTGTACGGGCAATTTAATTCCAGGGACATATTTCAATGGTAAGTCTTGACTTTTTATGCTAACTTCAAAATATTAATTTTACCTCCTCAAACCATTTACTCACTACATATAAGACATGTTTTGGATCTTTAACCTTTTGAAAATAAATTGCCTAAAAAACTTTAGTTTACTGCTGATGTTAGAATGTTTTTTTTAATAAAATAGCCCAATTAACTTCTTTTCTCATTATTTCCACAAATTAAACAAGTATTCCTTCACATTAGTATCAGAATGACCTCATATCATTACTTTTCCTCTTTTTGAGCTTTAGTATTAATATAGTGTTTTCAGAACAAGTGCTTCACCAGCTTCCTGGAAAACATATTCCAAAATTATTTCTTTCCCATTCTTTAATCACGGTGATCAAGCTATTATATTAATTTGAGACTTGTTGTAAACTGAGATTTAGGAAGATATGGCTTGTTGCTATTACACTTGCTGTGAAGGTCATTTCGGTGTAGGAATCATTTCATTCCCGTCCATGAAAAAGTAAAATCAATCTTTAGCCATACCCTGACTTATTTGGTTATTAGTTTTGTTTTGGATAATTTTAAACATTTTATAGAGTTAATAATATTAGTTAGTTATATTTGGAGATACATTTTCCCTATTGGCACAGCTGAATTTTTATAGTGATCTTATATTTGGATTGTTTAAACTGAATCCCCTCCACTTTTAACCCATTATGTATCTATGCACAAGTAAACCACCAGTTTTCTTTACTCTGCCGGTTTCACAATGTTATTATTCATTACTCTTTCTCTTTTATTTCTCGAAGTTTTTTTACAGTTGTTTTATTCACGTATTAAATAGTATACAATCGACTAGGTATTTTTAAATAAATTCTAATTTTGTAAAACATATATTGATATAGAAAATAACCGTATATTACCTAAAAGACTGGTATACATTTTGCTCTATATGTACAGGGGGAGAAGGGTTTAGTTGTCGCTCACCTATTCTCCTTCTCAGTTGAAAATCGTGTTTAAAGTATGTAATACCATGGCTAAATTCAATCGTCATAAAAATTGGAAAGGCCAAGCTATACAGCTGGCGATTCATATCAGGAGCTTCAATACAAAATTCTTAGAATGATTGAGTATCAATCTGAGGACGACGCAGAGGACCAGGGATGAGCTCGATAAGCCAGGCTGTGATTACAAGGTTGCAGTGGCTCTAAACCTATAGGCGTTTTCATACCAAATAAACATCTCACATTGTCATGGAGATCCAGGCCATCATTGATAACGATTAAGAGATTCTCTCATCTGAGGGTTAAAGCATGAGGACATCCATTACCGGGTATTGCAAAATTCGTGTTACACTCGTTATGACGCTTTAACATAGGTTGCCACTATTTGCTTCGATTATGTTGTATACCTTACACAATGGAACGAATATCTTTACTGATTGCTCACTAGAAAAGCACCAAGTGTTTATAGGCAATTGCCAATTAACTACATAATATATTTATGAAGATAAAAGATAACGCCAAACTGTCCGTTTTTCGGTATATGTATATACACTTTCAAGCATTGATGCAGTTGGACACGTTTTTATTGTCCTAACATACAGATATATGTTTAACTTTAAAATTAATCAGTAATACTGCATTCGAGGGTGAGCACACTCTCTAGGCGAGACCTGAAAGGAGCGCACATGTTGCAGATCAAATCCTTTCTCATTTTGGCCAACACATGGTTGGAGCAGGACTTTGCAGACCATGCTTTTGACATGCGTGCAAAGGTTGTAGTCGATGTGATTGAGGTCGGGCGACTGCGGTAGGTACAATTCCATATACCAGAAGCTCATGTTCGAATCCAAAAACTCTTGCATGGAATTGGCCATGTAGGCTAGGTACCATCCTGCTGAAAGACGGAGTCCACCTTTTTCGTGACTTTTGTTGCCAAAATGTCCCTATAACCGGCCACAATAAGCGTTTAACAGCCCGCAAACTATACCAGCGGTATCTTCTGACTATTGGAAGCTACGACGCCAATCATGCGCCGGTTGCTTTGACTTTGACACGCAGTGGACCTAGGATGCATCTTGGTTGAAGCTTACTACGCGTTCTCGCATAAGGTCGGTGAGCAGAGGCCTTTCTAATTACCTCAAACTCTTGCCGCCCTCCTTCTTGATGGCAGTCATTTTGTGATTGTGCATCACGTGTATTCCCCAGCGAAATTTTGTCCTTCCATGCCCCATTTTCGTCTGCCATAATTAAAAGGTACAAAAGGTTTTGTCAATATATTTTTTGGGGTGATATTTTGTGACCATGCATCACATGTGTTCCTCAGGGGAATTTTTGTCCTTTCAGGACCCATTTTCTTCTGTCATAATTCGAAGGTACAATAGAAATTGTTTTATTTTCTTATTTTTTTCTATCATTTGACGTGCTCAAGGGAAAGCACCAGGCTCTCACTCAATCTCAGTGAGAAGATTTATTCCGAGTGTGCGTACGGAATAAATTTCGCTTCGGGCAAAACATTTGCGTTCTTTACGTGTGATTTTTTTTGTTTTGCATTTTATTTGGGGTTAATCAAAACATTCCGCCACTCCCGCTGTGCATTTAAGTAATTCGTGTGAATTACAGTTTTATTCGGGATCGATAACCCGTTACGTTTTCCTTTCTGGTACTTTGTTTTCTTGTGTAAAAGTTGGTAAAGCTCGACAGCATGTCTTTCTTCCACATCTTTAGGTCACAAGGTGAGTCTCTTGGACTCAGTGGAAAAGAGTTATTAATATACATTCAAGAGGAGAGAACAGAAAGAGAAGAAAGAAGAGAAAGAGAAAGGGAAGAGAGAGAACGAGAATAAATGGAAATAATTCATTTTCATGAATTAGTAATGAACAGGACCCGGATTGAGATGCTTTCCGTAAAATTCAAAGACCGACACCCACCAAACAGCGTCCGGAAAATTACCCGTATATAAAGGAGGTGAGGATTTGGGGTCTTATCTGACTCACTTTGAGAATATTTTCGAAATCAACCATTGAGGTATTGAGGTTGACGGAGAAGCTAAATTGTTGCCACTACTGAGCACTCAGCTTCGGGATATATACATTTCTGTTCGATCAGAGGCAACAATTGACTACTCTACGTCGAAATCAGAATTACTGGCAGCCTACAATATAACCACGGATTTTAACGCGCAAAATTCTGGCACTGCCGTATACAGCTAAACAAACCTTACCGTCAGTTTGGTCATACTTTATAACGTCACTTTAATTTTTGGCTTGCTTCATCTAAAATTCCCCATGACTATGATGGTTTAGTCGACTTTGTCCTAAAGGATCAACTTTTGGTTTTGCTTTTCCAAGAAATTTGATCTTTCGTGAAAGATCGGAGGTGTTTTACATTCAAGAAATGTATCGATGTTTATGCGGCTAGTTATAACAGCTACCCTAAAGAAGGAAAGAAGGCGGAACCCCCATCTCTCAATTCCCAGGCTGGCAGGAAAAATTTACTTTTCACAAAGAAAACAAATTTTTCAAAGTCACTGGTCCTTCTAAACCTAAACATTTCTTCTCGTCCGACCAACATGACGTCAAACTGTTCTCGTATAATCCCCCTATTTGTTCATTTACCAGGAGGCATATTGTCTGTTACTCGTGCGGTGTTGATGGCCATGTGAGAACCAATTGCCCTGAAAATTTGGAACTTCGAAGCGACCCTCCTCATCAGGTACACCAAATCAATGCCACATCCGCTGCAGCATCGTCGCAATCATCATGTCTTATCCTTTCGAGCATTTCAAATCCCGCTGGTAACCAGGTAAACTTTTTGTTCGATGAAAGTACCCTTGGGGCCTTAAATTCGAACCCTCAGTAGTAAACGACTGCCGAATCTCCACCCGCGATACAGGGTGTATCTGCAGTAGTTTAGTAGTGCACGACTACTCGGGGCATGCAAATAGATTCCCCATTGTCAAGTGCTTTTGTGAGTGCACTTATTTTACTGGCTGGGCAGAAGTGGTAGCACCCCCTAAAAAATTCTGCGCTGTCTTAATTGGCCAGTGTCCGCGGGTATTCTCCACCCCCGTGGCTTACCCCCTGATCACCCGTTCCCAAGTGGAAAAAGAATTAGAGACCTTCGTATCGCTTGAAACCACTTTCGTATCAGAATTCAAGCATGTAACGAACGAGTAATTTGCGAAGAATCAAAATGGATGCGATTCTCTTCGCCCCCTTTGGGAAAAAGCCCAAAATAAGGTGAAAGATGGCGCTAGAGGTAGTAAGGTGATCTCCTACCTAGTTAAGGATGGCCTACGTTGTCGCGTTTGCTCTGAAGTCGATAACCTCGTGTCCAGAGCTTATGTGTCACCCACTCACAGGTTCATCTCATTTTGCAGTCCGGCCACGTTAGCTTTTTTCGGGCCACTTTAGCCATACGAAGACGGCATAGAGAATCTTCAAGTATTTTTATCGGCCCCGGGCAAAGACTAAATTCTACGCTACTGTAATTCGTGCGACATTTGTCCAAAGACGGCCATAAATGGGCGAGTTAAACCCGCACCTTTACAGAAGGGAGCAGTATCTCTGAACCCTTCTCTAGAGTGGCAATCGATTTAATCGGTCCGATTCACCCTCCGTCAGGTGAAAGCCATAGCTACTTGCTAACCCTGGTCGACTTTGCCACCCGGTTTCCCGAGACCGTGCGCCTAAGAAAATCGACAGTATCTCTTGCGCAGAAGCACTCTTTACGATCTTCTCTCGTGATGAATTGTCCAGGAAATAGTATCAGATCGTGGCGGACCATTTACTTCACAGCTAAATGAGTATGTAGGCAAGCTGCTTATGATAATGCCCTTGTTTACCATCCCATTCCACGTCGCAGGAAAGAGTATGTGCCAAAGGTTGAACGGTAATCTCAAGGCAATTTTAAAGAAATTGCGCGCCGAACAACCCAGAGAATGGCACCAATGTATGACAGTATCTCTCTTCGCATACCGAGAGATCCTGCACATTACATTAAGGTTTGCAACATTCGAAATATTGTATAAACGGAACTTTCGAGGTCCTTTAAGCACCTTAAAGGAGCTCTTCGCTAATAAAAAATTTGATCAAGAAATTCAATCCTCCTAAGCATATCTGTTGGAATTAAGGCACAGAATAGAAAAATTTGCCGAGATTGCTTACCAGAACGCCGATGCTAACTTAGACAAATAAAGACGTACTTTGACTGTAAGTCCAATGAAAGGAAATTCAAGCTAGTTGAAGAGGTATTATTGTTATTCCGACTGACAATAATAAACTACTAAGTCATTGGAAGGTGCCCTATCAAGTGGTAGAAAAACGCGGCCCTGTTGACTATTTAATTTAAACCCCCTTCAGGAACAAACCTATTCCACGTGAATATGTTAAAACGATACCACCGTCGTGCGAGTGCCAACCATACCGTAGCAAGAGACGAAGAATCGGCCATGGATTCAAGCTATTTCTTAGATCCCTTAATCGTGGCAGAAATTGCCTGCGTGGAGCAAGATAAAGAATATCTATTGCACCTCTTGCCAGACGCCACTGATTTTGCCTAGGCAGAAGTGGGAGTAAACGACCAGCTTTCGTCCACCCAGAAGAACCAGCTGCAGGCGCTACTATGTCAGTTTAGTGACGTCATTTCACAAACTCCTGGTTATGCTGCTAATTTCAAGCACAACATTCAAATAACCGCACAGGAACCGATCCGATCCAAACCACATCCTTTGCCCATCCACCTAAGAGAAGCCTTCAATAATGAGGTCGATTAGTTATTATTGCTAAAAATCATAGAACCATCCTAGTCAAGTTATTGTTCGGCTGTTGTCATTGTTAAAAATTCAGACGGATCCTATCGAATGTATACCCATCTCCATCATCGACCAAAATCTGCATTTGTTCGAAAAAGTCAAATACATCACGCAACTGGATTTTTGAAAGGCTTACTATCAAATCCCTTTAAGAAAAAAGTAAAAAAGTACACGCCTTTTTCAACAGAGCAAGGGTTAATGCAATTTCGTCGGCTCCCCTTTGGCCTTGTTCCAATTTGCAGCAGCTACAATCGAATGATACCACGAATTTAGACGGGTTACCTAATATAACATTCTATTTCGATAATATCTACCTGGCTACCCAAGATTGGGACCAACATCTGGCTGCCCTCAAAGCACTATTGCATAGACTCCACGAGCACCATCTCACAATCGGCCCCAGCAAGTGCTACTTTGCCCTTGGCACTATCAATTATTTAGTCATTCATATCGCAAATGATCGTTTAGCCCCCCCAGGAAGACAAAATTTAAATAAGTGTGGAAATGCCTTTACCAGAGACGAAGAAACAACTGAGATCTTTCATGTTCTCAGCATCTTTTTACTGACGGTTTATTAAAAAAATTTCCGCCATCTCTGCGCTCTTGTGCGAATTATTCAAAAGAAGTCCCCCATATGCCTCATTTAGACTTCGCTGTCAATCGCAAACAACTAAAGAGAAAATTAGCATCTAACCCATCCTTCATTTGCCCGACTCCAATAAACCATTTGGCATTTGGACAGACGCTAGCAATGACGGAATAGATGACGTCTTAATTTAGTACGAAGACAGTGAGGAAAGCTTCCCAATCGTGTATGCTAGCCGTAAATTACTTCTCCGTGAAAAGAATTATGCGTTGATTAGCGATAGGCACTTGCGATAATTTGGAGTATCCAAATGTTCAATGTTCTTGGTAGGCAAATAATTAATTATAGAGACGGATCATAAGCCTCTAGCCTACTTACGCAATGTTTAGAATAATAATGGACGTCTTATGCATTGGAGTCAATTCCTCCAAGATTTCCAATTTAAAATTTTGTACATAAAAGGCTCTGACAATTGTATAGCATACAGTTTGAGAAGAATCCTCTGGATCCTCTTCCAAATTAAGCTGGAGACAATTGCCTATATTTTAGAAATTTTCTTCTTTTTGTGTTTGCTTGTTGTATATATAATCTGATAATCTGTATTTTTTCTTAACGTCTAAAAACATGTACCTTATTTTTATCTTTTAGGTACAATTTTTATTTTTTGGCATTGTATACCGAGGATAGCGGCGGAAGCTAAGCGAGCTCGTGTGAACTAGGTTAATGTTCCCCTTCGTCAGCGCCACGTCTGATAAGGCAGACTCTCTTCTGGTACCTCCAGGCAAATTACTTCCGGCGAGCCCCGTATAAAATATCAGATGCGGGCCTCAAGAAATTAGTATCATCCAGCCCCTTGAACGCGAGCAGTAAACTCTAGATTCGGCTCCCCACCCCTCTAGTTAAAAGGCAAGAATTCTCTCCAGATTAAATGATAGTCTATCGGCAAATGAATATTATTCTGGAATCGACTCCGTTCCAATCTGGCGTAGTCCTCCCTCGATCCTTTCCCTCGAGGTTAAACGTGGTGATTTCAATTCCCATTTCATATTCTATCGCTCCGACAACTCTCCAAAGCATACCGCTAAAATTAGGCTTCGCGAGTAAATATGTCGTGCATTCAGTGTCTCGTTTTATTTTAATTGTGTGTATTAGTTTGTCACCGCACTATCTGCCTCCCGTTGTTCCTTTAACTCCCGATCTTATCTGACCCTAAAATTGTAACTTTGCGAATCCATTCTTTTATTTGTAATTTACCTGTAAATTGTAAAGTATATTTTTCTTTCACCAATTTCTCTGCCCATTACCTCTAAGAAGTTATATTAATTTAGCCAACCGCATTCTTACTTAATTTTATTGATATCCATGCACTTCGGAATTTCAAATTCCCCAAAGATTTATCCCGCTCCATCTGGCCGGATCAAGGCGAACGAAGGTCACGGATCTAACCTTGAACTACGACAACGCTATTAAAGGCAGTGTAAAAACACAAAAGATCTACTCAGAAAATATCACAAATGAATAGCTAATATGTCTTTTAGTAGATGTTGAATGTAGGCGGAAAATGAATTATATATTCAGCGAATGAATTTTGTAGAAGAAGAAATACACTATCTATTTGAAGATAATTTTGTCTATTTCCATTAAATACATATATTAAACCCATCAATCACAATCTTTCTCTTCCAAATTTGATCTATTAGAGCCATTCTATCCTCATATGGTAACCGAAGTTGCAATCCAACTAGTCAATTTCTGTAGTCGGAAAATTAACTAAAATCAAGTGCCATTGATAACTTTTAAAAAACATTTCATCCAAATTCTTTCCGTTAACAATTTGTTTGAAAAATTAGTATTTACCCGTAATAAAAAAAACAAATATCTCAAATTTTCCATAACAAGAATGAGTAAGGTTTAAGGTATCAAATATCTGTAGGGAGCTATTTTTCATGCTCCAAAGAAACCGACACGTCATCAATCATTCCGCTAGTGCATACACAAACGCACACACACAAACTGGGACGATAAATCCAAAAATAACTTTTCCAGTAAAAGAGATAGGAGATTGGAAACAAGGTTACATATCTTTGTATCACCGTTTCCTACACAACAGAGCGTTGGAAGTTTCAATATATCACCAATAAAATGAGCCCTTCCAATCGAGAAAAATCTCGTATTCCCTCAACCTAAGGGGATAAAATACAGGTTAATAAAAAAGATTTAGCTCGCCGTCCCCCAAAGGAGGCGCACTCCCTCATCCTTGTCCTCTTGCAGGTTTGGGTGAGACTGGAACCCTATACAAATGACTGAAATTCCGCATACAAAAAGTCTTGTACGAACAACTCTATCTCTTACTCTCTTTGATGTTCTTAGGCGCCTTGAGAAAACTAGATTCGTCACGTTCTTGCGCAACTTTCTTTGCATGGCGCCCCTACTCTCCCAGTTTTCCATTAAGTCAGTTATCTTTGCTTTTCCTGTGTTTGGTAAAATTTAGAGCCTCAAATGACCTTAGACTCATTCAAACACCTCTAACTACGATTTCTAATCGGGCCTATTGTTCGGGAATATACGACTAAAGCTACAGATTTAGTAGTAGGCATTGCAGGCTGGAGGGCACGCAAGCCTTGAAATGGCTTCTGCCACATTTATCACTTAACACACGTTGGGAGCCTATATTTATTCTAAAATCCATCATCTAATATATTACCAGAGCAGAACTTAGCTTAAAATGAAGAAACTCTGATTGGAAAAATCAAGTCCCTAGGCGGTTTTACTTTAAAAGATACAGCGGGTTATGAATCCATCAGCACCTACGATAATATTAACTATAAAGAGAGTGGAAATGTATATATGTAAGTATAATGAAAAAGTTAGATGTATTTACTATTATTAAGATAGCAGCAGCCCTGAATATGCTATAAAGACGACTAATAATATTGACGAAATTCTCGCATCCCATTTCTACCCTTTCCTGATCACGGATTTCACGCACTTACTCCAATCGTTATTGTTAATAATCCTGGGCTTACTTTGGCGAATATCGCATGATGTTAAAACCACGAATTATTCGGTTGATGAAATGAAGCGCCATGCCTTTAACCGCAATATTGAGACGTAATTGTAAGAGTAAACTTCACTCGTTCTTCTTTCAACTGAGCTTGGCAGCTCCTCCTTCTTTATAAAAAAACTTTATTACACATTAAAATTCAAGAATAATTTCCATGTTGTGAGAAGCGAAATCAAAAGGTCAAAGAAGGAATAAGTGGTCACTTTAGTAGGACAACGCCCGGAGAAAAATATAAAAAACACGCCTTAAAATTATCGATAAAGCCAAAGAGGTTACTGTGTAAAAATCAAATACTCTGAATGTTGCCCAAAATATCAGGAACAATAACAGAAAAGTTTTTGTAAATATCCTCTAACAAAGGAAGAGTTTTGAGAATGCGATTTTTCATGGATTTAAATGATCATGAAACCTTGCAAAAAGCGATTGCATTTGTTGAATTATGTGGAAATTCTAATAATCCCAAAGTAATGTGAGCTCTGTCGGACGTAATCTTGTTAACTACTTGTTAACTCAGACTCGAAAAGGGAGTTTATCTGGGGCTAGATTTAGACATCATTGAAATACGCCAAGAAAAAATTGTACCGCTTTATGTAATATAACAAAGATACGCCAATTCACTTGACATAGAAAAAAAGGGATAATATAGAGGAAGATGTCAGTAAGAAAGCCGATGGATTGTGCAGCTTGTTAATTTTTACATTACCATACAGATAACTTGGTGTGTAATCACCGATGATCTTTTGGAAGTGAAGTCCCCCGATGAGTGCATTGTCTTTAGTTATTTGTCCATTTATTTTCTTTTTTAAGTCTTCTGTTGGAACATTTTCAAGCGTTTAAATTTAGTGGTGTCATTTAAGATGGTATTTAATTTGTTGTTATATTCTTCTTTGTTTAGAATGACGTATATGTTGGATTTGTCAGCTTTTCTTAAGACTATTTCTTTGTTGTTTTTTAGATTGCTGATGGCAGTACGTATTTCTGGTGTTATGAGTTCACAAGCCGCACAATCCATTAAAATGCATTATTTCCAAAGTTACGACTCCTACGTACTGTTTAGATAAATCCCTAAATGTATTAATAAAACCGTAAAACCCTTAGAAATATAGGATAAAATCCACAGAGGAATTCGTTGACATACTCCACGTTACAAGACCGTCAGGACTAATATCATTCCTTGAAGTAGAAAGCCTGTTCACGAATGTGCCTATCGCTCCGACCATCGACATCATTATAAAAAACGTGTACCACCACCCTACAATGTCTCCTCCAAATCTTGACCAAAACATCTTAAGGAGCATATTACGTTCATGCACATCAGAGGCGCCATTCAGGACACCGGATGGTAATCTATACACGCAAGTGGATGTGGTGGCTATGGGGTCACCCTTAGGGCCAAACTTCGCTAACTATTACATGGGTCAACTCGAGGAGAGATTATTGTACATCATGGAAAATAAGCCACACACATATTGCCGATATGTAGATGGCATCTACATCAACGTCCAAAACAAAGAACATCTCGTTAATATCAAGAGGCATTTTAAGGAGAACTCCGTGCTAAAATTTACTTATGAATTGAGCACGGAAAATAAACTCCCTTTCTTAGATGTTGAGGTTCATAACATCAATGGCAACTACATCACTCAAGTACATAGGAAAAGTACGGACATGGGAAGATGCCTCAATGCCGATAGTGAATGCCCTGAAAGATACAAAATAAGCGTAATCGGCTCATACATCCGCTGAGCTTACAAATGCTGCTCTCCGTGGGAACTTTTCCACCAAGAGATTGCAAGACTAAAGCAAATACTCGTAAATAATGGTTTCACAAACAGCATGATTGATAAACAACCAAACTCATTTTTTAAATAACTATTACAAACATGCGGATAAAACTGTTAATAATTCTGGAGAAGTCAATAACATCAAAGTGTACTACAGAATCCAGATGTCCACTGCCTACAAAATAGATGAAAAAAACATCAAGGAGATTATTAACAGTAACATCAAAGTTAAAAATCAAAACGATAAAATCCAACGCATCATCTATTATAAAACTAAAAATGACAGCAACCTTCTGATGAAAAATTACATCTGCCCTAACTCCTCGAATCTCAAGCCAACCAACATACGAGTAGTTTACGAGTTCACTTGCCCCAATAAAGACTGTAAGCTATATAATAACTCTAAATATATTGGCATGACATCTACCACACTCTCTCTGTGTTTTTGCTATGCATCTACAAAACGGAGGGCCAAAAAACCATATGGAGAGTGTACATAATATTAACCTAACGAGAGATATGCTCGTTGACAACACCATTATTAAAAAAAAAGAGGTTAGTTAATAAAGCGAGGCCCAACATCTTAGAAGCCATGTTAATAAATTCAATTAATTTAAACGTGTGGGTGTGTGTAAGGAAGTACGATAGGGTGTGTGGATAGGCAGAGAAAATAGACAAGTGGTGAAGAGAGAAAGAAGCGTGGTAGGGTGCAAAGAGATGCAAGAGCCTGGTGATCAAGCCTATCACTTTTATTATATCTTTGCAGTGTTTATTCTTTGATGTTTTCGTAGATTTTTATTTATTATAGCGTTCAAGCCATTTCTCTTACTAACTTTAGTGCAACTTTGTTGTGTGATATTCATTGCTTGTTTGTTTATGTTTTTTCAAACTTTTAAATTTATGATTAATGTTTTGTATTTTTTGTATGTGTGTGTGTGTATTAGTTTTATTGTATTTTCATGGTCAAGTTGAGTTTCCTCGGCGTTTTCGGTGTTTTTCTTCTTTCTTGATTTTTTCTTTTCTGTTCATCGGTGAATTTATTCATAGTTGTGTGAGTTTTTCTTAATAATTCGGTTGTTCCTTAGATTATACAATCTATTCATGCGTAGAACGGCACTTCGTCCCCGCCAGCCACTCAGTTAGCGGAGCTTGGGAATCTGGCGCGACATGCTGCTCTTGTGTTCTGGTTAATCATATGAGTAATTTATTCACTCAGTTCTCGATTAACCAGATCCTGCATCTTCCGGGTCCGTTCTTCGATTTGTTTATCAATGGGAGTTATCCCCGCCTCTCTGTGCAGGTCTTCTTGGCGTGTTCTATCTCGCCTGCGTGTAACTGTGATTAGGTATATGTATTTATTTTGCACTACTTGAAGTCGCCTCTTTTGTGTTTTCGAGATACAAGAGAGAGTGGAGGCAGAGTAAAGCAACATAGATCTGACCAGGGCATTTTAGATCTTTTTCTTGTTACTTTAACGTAGATTTCTGAACATGTATAAAGTTCTGGCAGCGGCCGAGGCTCGAGAAATTCGTTCTTCGACGTGCTCCTTGTACCCGGTAGAATTGATCTTCATACCGAGTACATTGGATTCGTTGGTATAGGGATATCGAGTATCCCCCACTCGCACGTCTGTTCTTAGGGTGCGTCCAAGGGGGACCACCTTGAACTTCTCTTGGTTTGTTCTAATTTTCCATTAAGCCTCGTAGTTGTTCAAATTTTCGATTTCTATTGCTGTCATGCGAGCTTGCCAGGGGGAATTCTTTCATGGAGATATGACTATCTGGCTGAAATCATCGGCGTATTGAATATTGAGGGAAGTGGGGTACACAGGGGCTGGGACATCCGCGGTGTATATCGACTAAAGGGTGGAGGATAGACACCCTCCCTGTGGGAGGCCCACAGTGAGCAGAAACTTTGGTCCGTCCGTGCACCCTAAACTGACATACGCCGCTTTCTCTCTCTCTCTCCATGACGTGTCACAGAGAGTTCTTTTAAAGTTTTCACTTAGACCCAACCGTAAGATCTTATACTACGTACACAGCTGCGACACCTTATCAAACGTCTTTAATACATCCCGACAAACAATATCCACGTAACTCCTGTCCCGTTTGGCATGGGTAAGCTTTTCCGTATGACATTAATCGCCATTTCCGCACTTAGCTTTTTTCTAAACCCGTATTGGCAAGGGTTATAGAAGGAGTTGTCTTCCAGGTAAGACACCAGTCTTTGGTTGAGGATTTTCTCAAAGAGTTTCCCGCCAAATTTCAGAAGTAAAATTGGGCGGTAGCTCTCTCTCTCTCAACATTGGATCCTTTCCAGGCTTGAGCAAGATCATCTTTGCCGTTTTGTAAGCATCTGGAAAGTACCCCGTATTCAGACATGCGTTAAATATTCGTCTCATTCCTTCGATGACGTTAGCTGGTGCCTTTACGAAGTTTAACTTCATAAGCCCCGAATGGCCTGGGGCTTTCTGGCGGAAGGAGCGGAGTGCGCCAAGAATCTCTTCTTTGGTGATCTCGGCGTCTCCGTCACGCAGTCTATCCACATGGTGATGAGGATGCGTTCTGTCTATTTCTATGTTAAGCTCGTCTACGATGTTATTTTCAAACTCTATGTCAAAATCTTCGTTCTCTTCTTCGGGTATACTGAAGATTTTTTCCCAATAACGCCAGAATATTCCTTCGATGCTTCTCTCTTCTGTTTCAATGCTTCCATCTTCTTTTAAGATTTCTATTTTCTTCTTTTTTCCAGATGATCTTCTGAGGGGTCTGACTTTATTCTAAAAGTCTTTGGGAGATACGTCTCGATCAAGAATTGCTTCGTCCAGATTTGGTGGATGGTAGGCCTCGAGAAGATCCGCGTACCGTGCCCAGTCTGCTCTTCTGTAGTCTTTTCTGACTGGTGCTGGGACTTGTTAAGGGTTCCTATTGATGGTAAGTAGGATCTTTATATGATCAATACATGATACCTGGACTGGTTTCATGTAGTAATTGAACGGCAGCTGACGATTAGCCAGACAAGTGTCTGGTTTTGCGGCACTTCTTTCTCGAATATAGGTAGGGAAGTCCTGGCCTATCCTCTGGATCATATTTTGGTGTAGCATAGTTTCCAGGCAACTTCCATTTCCATTGAAGGTCTTGTACCCGGATTCCCAACATCTGGCATTAAGATTCCCCATTAATATGGTGGGAGCTCTTCTGCCAAATAGGACAGAAAGAGAATGGATCGGTAAATATCCTCGTCTCGGCGGCATAAATGAAGATAACCCGGCCATCAACAGTCAAGCGACAAGCTGGAATCGTACATTAAAACTATTTTAAAAATTCTTCGCACAAGAGTTGCTCATTTCCTCTAACGTTACGTTTAACCAAGGCGAATAAATACCCCTTACCAATCATTTTCTTTCACTTAAATTTCTGCCAGATCCTCACTCCACTCACTACATCGGTAAAGGAGGCAATAAATTGCATAACGCTCCGAAGATGATCGAATAAGATCGAAAGCTTAGCATTTTAGTTTGGTTTTTACCAAACACATTCATTTTAAAAAAAGAGGTAAATACTGGACAAATAATCCACCATCTACAAGATGGAATAAAAGAGATAGTTAGAAGAAGAGAAAGATGCCAAAGGAAATTAATTAAGGCAAAATACACAATGGTCTTCAACAAAATTTGCATTCAAGAAAGACTGCTACCCAACTTCACTAATATATATATATATATATATATATATATATATATATATATATATATATATATAAATATATATATATATATATATATATATATAATGTTCAACAGAAATCCCAAGGCGAGGAAAATGGCTGGTATCATCCTTTTTATTTACCGGTGACGTTTCGACCACAATACAGTAATCTTCTTAGGCCTAAAATACAAATAAACGAAACAAAATATTTTGCACTGTTAAGAGAGAATACTGCTAAATTTACATCTAGAACTTTAATAGCTAGTATTAGTTTTGAATGCAAATTTAGAGTTAAGGGGAATATTTCGAAATGGGGCTCAAATTTACAATAGAGAGACTAGGGAAGGATTTTAAATATTTAAATTAGTTAGCGAGTGTATAATTGCTAAATTCTCTTAAGGTAGGGGAGATTTGATTTATGAATCTAATGATTATATAAAACTGTTTTAAAATGAATTTTAAACGAATAATTGAAGGAAAAATTGGCAAAACCTAATATACAAAATCACAAACCTTGCCAACGAGCGTGTTACGTGCTCCGACCGATCCAAAAGCACCAAAACTGCGCCCCGCTACCCACATCCAAACGAATTCAGGTAACAAGGAGGGGAACCAACGAGAGATCATTATTTAAATTCGGGGAGAGCTGTTTCATATAAAGTGTTTCTAGGATTCGAAGGGTAATAGGGCATTTGTGCGAATTCAGAATTTCAAAGTTTTCTAAGGAGATATCACTTTTACACTTTATTGCGTGATCTCTTATGGCTGAATTTTCTTTGGTTTCAAGTATCTTACCGGTTCTATTACTTATACCCATATGAGAAGAGAATCTTGCCTTCAGAGTTCTCATGGAGCTTCCGATATATTTGCCTTGGGAACACCCAGGACATTTAAATAAGTATATAATCGAACTCCGAAGACTCTTTAGAACCGGATCCTTTATTGTAAAGAAGGATTTTATATTGATTTTGTTGACAAAGGCAATTTGAAATTTTATTTGACAGAAGTATTTCCGAGCAATATGTGTAATTTTCGGCTAAGGACTTTATTGTGAATACCCAGCTCTGTCTTTTGCCACCGTGAAATCAGGGTGGCTTGGTTGATATAATCCACTTAAAAATGTGCGGATTGACTCTTCTACAATAAAAGAAGGAAAACCATTGTGCATAAAGAAAGATGTAAGGTACTGAAATTCTTTGTCTAGAAAAATGTAGGATGAACAGAGATTGTATGCGCGGTAAAGAAGGGTCTTAATGGATGAGATTTTGTATTTCAAATCTAAGCAACTAAAAAAGTTTAATCCTAACCTCGTATTAGTCGGTTTCCAATATACTGATGTTTCTAGATTATTTTGTTTTTTTCTTATTAAAAGATCTAAAAAGGGGAGGGTGTTATCACTCTCAGTTTCCATTGTATATTTGAAACCGGGGTGGATGGTGTTTAAAAAATTAAGAAATTCTAAAGCTTGATCTGGGTCGGCCGGAGCACGTAACATGCTCGTTGGCAAGGTTTTGCCAATTTTTCCTTCAATTATTCGTTTAAAATTAATTTTAAAACAATTTTATATAATCATTAGATTCATAAATCAAATCTTCCCTTCCTTAATAGATTTTAGCAATTATACACTCGCTAACTAATTTAAATATTTAAAATCTTTCCCTAGTCTCTCTATAGTAAAATTGAGCCCCATTTCGAAATATTCCCTTTAACTCTAAATTTGCAATTCAAAGCTAATACTAGCTATTAAAGTTCTAGATCTACATTTAGCAGTGTGCTCTCTTAACAGTGAAAAATATTTTGTTTCGTTTATTTGTATTTTAGGCCTAAGAAGATGACCGTATTGTGGTCGAAACGTCGCCGGTAAATAAAAAGGATGATACCAGCCATTTTCCTCGCCTTGGGATTTCTGTTGAACATTAAATTTAGGCTCTCTAGAAGCAATCCTCCTGGATATATATATATATATATATATATATATATATATATATATATATATATATATATATATATATATATATATATATATTATAGAATTATATATTTATAGAATTTGGCATAGGCTTTGGATATTTGGAAGATTCCGCCCTACCTGATTTGGAAGCACTAAGTTCAATTAATAGCAGCTACATTGCCAATAATATTTGAACATCAATATATTACGACAATTTTTTTCTGATTGACGGGTACTGACCGATTTTTATGCTCATTCTTGTGTGGGGTGTGCGAAGTTTTCCTAGTTTCTTAGAAGAGGATAGCGGTAATAGTAATCGGCATTTTTGTGTAGTGAATCAGATTCGCTCGTTAGTTATTTTTTTTTTAGAGTTAGCCCGATTTTTACCAAGAATGTTTAATAATTTTGTCGTTAGTTTATATTTTTCTTAGTAAAGCTTCAATAGCTCTGGTAAAATTTTCGTGTGCAAAGCTCGAAAGTAGCATATCCGGATGTCTTCATTCGATCGTTTTCATAAGCAAGGGCAGATGCTAGGCTTATTTGAGAAAGATTTAATCGCTTGCATCCAGGAAGAGGAACGTCATGAATATGCTGAAAGAAAAGCAATGAGAGAAAGAAAAGCACAGAGAGAAGCAAAAGAGAAAGAAAGAAAGGCGCAGAGAGAAGGAGAAGAGAAAGAAATAATTATGCAGCACGAGAGATATGCCGTGAACAAGTTGAGATAAACTCAGTAGGATCTCGAAAAGAATAAGTTCAAGTGCCCTCACAAAAACTCACCGCATACAAGGATGGAGAAGATTTTTGCTCATATTTAACGCATTTCGAGAACTTCTTCGAACTCAACAATTGGGACTTGGAATCAGATGGTATCGCCTGGCTACTTTCACTCCTCAACCATCGTCTTCGGGACATCTTCATTTCGCTTCCTTCAGAGGCCACTCTTGATTATTTAACTCTAAAGGCAGAAATTCTTTCTGAAATTAACGTGAATCCAGAATTTTATAGAGTTAGATTCCGCTCCGCACGAATACAGCCAGGCTAAACCTACAAACAATTTGGATTCACGATTCGGCGTAACTTCTAATTCTGGCTGAATTTGGCCCAAGTATAAAATTATTATGATTCTCTAATCGATTTCATACTAAAGGAGCAACTGATGTTGACAATCCCTCGCGAACTGAAGGCCTTCATAGCGGACAGAAGAGCATCCAATACGAAGGGAGGTCAATAAGTTTTGCGAATCGGTAAGGCAAAACAGAGGAAGGGGGGTGGCTGTTTGTGGGGGTGTTAGGACAAGTATGACAAGTCAGAACCTGCAGCCGCACGCTCCTGCCTCGTCTATTTAAGAAGCAGTAGCTGATCGAAGATCGTCAGTCACAAACTTTTCAACGATGGAGGATTTGAGTTGCTCAACCATCCCCCCTACAGTCCAGATCTGGCCCTTAGCGACTACGTTTTATTCCGCCAGCTCAAGGCTGCACTGCGTGAACGCCGGTTTGGGGACGATGAAGATGTCCAGCTCACCGTCCAGGAGTGGATTGAACAGCATTCAGGAGACTTCTGGTTGTCAGAAATTCGAAGCCTCAGGGACAAGTGGCGCAAGTGCATTAAAGTCGAGGATAGTTATATTAAAAAATAATAAAACACTTTTCCTCATATCTCGTTTTCTCATATCCAAATTGCAAAACTTATTGACCGCCCTCGTACCCTCATTGAATGGACCGTAAGGTCTTCTAGGGTACTTTCTTTCTTTGTTTCCTTTCACGCTTCCAGTCACCACTCCTACACCAAGGAGGTTAAGAAGATCCATTCCCCCTACCCCAAACACAAGTTTGGGTATGACAGAAACCAACCCAAGGGAAACAACAGCTTTGTAAAAGTGCATGCGCCGCGCAAGTACAGGCCTCATCCGCCGCTAAAACAAAAGGACGTGGAGCCTCCAGTACTCCCCTCCACGCCTAGCAACTACCCCCGTAGACCAATTATATGCTTTACGTCTGGCACCCCTGGGCACTTAAGTTACAATTGTCCCCCAAATCCTCAACTGAGGACCTCGTCGCATCAACAGTTCCACCAAATATTTGCTGCCCCCTCACCTAATCCACCAATCGCATCACCAGCTCCCCTGCTCCCCCTCGCTCGGATCAACAGGTAAATTTCCTTTGTAACAAGAGTTTCCCAGGTGGGCTCCAGTTTGAAAATGGCGCAGTAAATGATTGCCAAGTGTCAAACTTGGTTAGAGGTAGAGGTTCCACCTGTATAGTAGTATCCGATAAACTACTACTCCCCGTTAGTCCCTCGCAGAACAGGTTCGCGTTGGTACATGACGTTTTAGGTCGTGCCACCAGGTTCCCAGTGGTACGGTGACATATTGAGTGCCAGTACTTCACCGGATGGGCCTACGTAGTCGCGGCCCCGATAAAATTTTACTCCATCCTCATCGGACAGAGCAAACAGCTCTCCCCAAACCCAATTTCTCAGCCGGTAGTTACCAGGATCCAGGACGAGAAAGAAGTATCGCTTCCGGTACCCCTAATATCCCCAGACGTTGACCTCGCCACCAACGTTCAATTTGCTGAGGCGCAGAAAAATGGCCCCCACATTATAACCCCTGTGGGAAAAAGCAAGAAGAATGAGACTGAAACGGTGCGAGTCAATCGGAAGATCGAATACACCGTGAAGGACGCGTTATTATACCGTTCTTCTGTTCAACCGGAGTGTCCCCCGACAAACGCGTTATGTGTGCGGAGAACGTATATCAAACCCGTTCTATAGATGCCTCACGATTACTTAATGGCTGGACATTTCGGCCATAAGAAAACGGCCCCTGATTCAGTCAATTGAACTCCTTCCGTGGAAGATTGCTTCCCCCAGTTAAAGAACAAACTAATCTCTGTCCCTATTTTGAGATTACCGAATCCTAAAGAACATTCGAGATTGGTATAAATGTCTCCCAGGATGGCCTAAGTTGTCTAAACTGTCCTCTCACAAACAGGCGTATGCCACTATAGAACTCGAAGCTTTAGCCATAGTGTGGTCGTTTCGTAAATTCAGTATGTATCTCATAGGTAAAGAATTTATTGTCGAAAGTGATCACAAACCCCTAGCGTACCTATAAAACTGTAAGAGCCAAAATGGCCGTTTAATGCATTGGAGCCTACTACTCATGGAGTACCAATTAAGGATGATGTATGTTAAAGGCACTAACAACTGCCTAGCCGATAGGTTGAGTGGGAATCCAATAGAAGACCCCTCTCCAACAACCTGAATGTTTAGCAAAATTCGTGTTTGACTCATTTTGTAAATATTGGTTTCTTTTTTTTGCTTTGTTGATGTTGTGTGTACGTATGTATAGATTAAGTTATCTGTAGTTAAACATGTGTAAATTCCGTATAGTGTTATATTTTATTTTTTTATGTTTGCCAAACGTTAAAATTAAGCTGTATTAGTTTTCTCTTGATGAAATTAGTTGTAGACCTTTTTTTTCGCACCAAAGTTTTTTTGCTGTAAAAATGTCTTTGGATAGGGAGGAGTGTAGAGGTACCCAATAAAATAATAATATATCCCCCCTAAGATATTACTTCGGGAGAGAAAGCGAGCCGTAGATCTCCCCGCGCCCCCCGAGTTCACCCTTTTTGGACTTTACGCCCAGTCAATTAGAAATTCACACCGAGGCATGACCTGTGATTGAAGGCTATCTCCTCGCCGTCTTAATCTTCACTCCCCCCGAGTCAGGAGTTTATTCGTCTATTTGTATGCTTACCAATTGCTGTTTTATATACCCTCAAGACAATTCTTATGGCTCTAGCCACTGGTCGTTCCGTCAGATCCACTGATACCTGCTTCTTACACTTTCCTGTAAGGATACGCTCTCTTGCACCAGCCGATAAAGAAGGTTAGAGAAGGTTTCTCTCTCTTTTTCTTTCTGTTTTGGAGAGATCAGGGTATATATGCGCTCTCTCAAGCATTACCGGTTGATTCGCTTAGACTACGCTTCTCTGAACGGTGATTCGCTGGAACGACGCTCTCGCCCGAGAAGTGTTTAATGATGGTCGCAGGCCACGGAATAGCTGGACATCACACTCGTAACTTCGAGGCAGGGAGAAAAGTCTCTTTAGGCAACGTCAGCATTTATCAACTACCTTTGGATCAAAGATTGGAGAAACCGTCCTCCGAAGTTCTTCTGGTGACCGTTTAAGGAAAAGAGGCCCAGTAGCTCGCTCATTCAGAGTTTGGAGAAGTCACGCCCCCCTCCTCTCCGAAGTTCATCCGGTGACCTCTTGAAGACAAGAGGCCCGCACCTCACTAAATCAGAGTTTGGAGAACGTAGCATCACCCTCTTCCGGTTTCCGTCTACACCAGTGAGTAATCAAGGTCACCAAGCCTCCCCCTCCCACAAGTTCGCCCCGCTTTACTCTCGAGGTTCAAAGGAACTGAATCTCTCACCACCACAAATCTCCCATTATAATCATTTAATAACCCTGGTTAGCCAATCAGTATTTGAAACCTAATTCCGTCTTATTCTTGTATGCATATTGTGATAGAACGGTCTAAGGCTGCCATGTTTCAGCCCCTATCACATCTCGAAACGTATGCTTTCCACGTGCATCCTGCAAGAGAGAGTAGAAGGCACCTTGTCGCCCACCATTCCCAAGTTTAATCAAGGAGACTCAATCCCCAGTTGCCTCCATGCGTCCATCTCGCCAGATTGAATTACGCTTACGGGAAGATAAGATATTTTCCCAAGCGCCACTGGGACATTCCATCGAAGTCCGCCCCCCCATTGTCCCCTACGCAAAGGGGCTGGCTCCGGCTATTTATGCGATAGCATTTCACGTTTGAATCAGATCCTGATTATTTTCGCGAGGCATCAGCCGATCCGGTCTCCCTTGTGCACCTAGAAACTCTACCCCGAGAAACCCCTTATTGTCCAGAAGAGGACAATATCTCTTGAGTGCCAAGGTTCGTGCCCCTCGAGACGCCAAGTCAACAGGGCCCCCCCTGTTGTTCAGAAAGAGAACAACTTTAGAAGAGCCATTGTTCTTCAAGCCCGTTCGACAAGAAACGCTTCTCACCCCCTATTGTTCAGAAAGAGAACAACTTTAGAAGAGCCATTGTTCTTCATGCCCGTTCGACAAGAAACGCTTCTCACCCTCCCTGTTGTTCAGAAAGAGAGCAACTTTAGAACAACCATTGTTCTTCAAGCCCGTTCGACAAGAAACGGTTTTCACCCCCTCCCCTGTTGTTCAGAGAGAAAACAACTTTAGAACAGTCATTATTCTTTGACCCGTTCAACAAGAAACTGTTCTCGTTCCCAAGAAACACGTCAGCAGTAATTTAATTCCCCCACAAATAACGTTCTTCAAATAACGCTTGGTTACACCAATAACCTCCATTGTTCATCTAGAACATTCCGATATTCTGTCTCAAGGATCGTCGTACTTCCGAGCCCCACTCCGCTCTCACTCCTCGAAGTCAGTCCTTCCTTGCTCGTTAAGGATAACTCCCCCTAAGAACCACAAAATCCTGGAAAAAAAGTCGCCAGTTGGACCGAAGATTCCTTCCCTTTGTCCTCCTTTGCCACGACAACCTTATAATTACATAAGCTAGGCATTACATTTAAATATTTAACTCTGTGTCAACGCAACTCTGTACTTTAAACAGATTTTAGCCAACCATTTCCCTTCTTGTTTGTTTTGTCGTTTTAAATCCCTCCAAATCTTAATCCTCCGCTTAGTCAAATATTCCTATGACCTTTTTCGTTTCCTGTGTATCTCCCATTTTAATCCCCGGTCATTTAAATATTCTCCGTCTGTTTTTTTATTAGATTAATTAATAAAATTCTATTATATTAATATTTGCAATATTATTTATTCGTAGGTTCCGTTCCACTTCTTAAGTATATTGAAGATAAATATGCCCTCTCTAGGCTCCCTTTTGAACCATTCTCGTCCATCTGATCACCATGCACTCAAATATAGAATAATCCCCACAAATAATATATATATATATATATATATATATATATATATATATATATATATTATGCTGCTCATGACCTCGCTCTATAACTAAATCAATGCCCATGTGTATATAAAAACTTTCATTTTAATGTATGGGATATTTCACGTCTATATATAGGAGTTTTATTTTTTATATTGTATTCGTCTAAGCTAGGAATAGATTGTGTTGTATTGATATAAGAGAGTTTCGTATTTGTAACTAACCCATAAACTGCCCTGGCCGTAATGTTGTATATATAAATATGAATATAATTTCTCATGAACAGAGTTTTGAAAGACAGACAGAAAGGCGGCATCAATTTCCGCCAAGTAGTTGATTCAGCATTCTCCCCCACCCTTATAATCCATGCAAGCCATGACTTGTTCTCACGGGCGGCTTCACGGCCAGGTTCTCAAGATTCCTTTAGATCCGCCGAAAATCAAGTAATATCGGGTATTACTATTTATGCGATAGCATTTCGCGTTTGAATCAGATCCTGATTATTTTCGCGAGGCATCAGCCGATCCAGTCTTTCTTGTGCACCTAGAAACTCTACCCCGAGAAACCCCTTATTGTCCAGAAGAGGACAATATCTCTTGAGTGCCAAGGTTCGTGCCCCTCGAGACGCCAAGTCAACAGGGCCCCCCCTGTTGTTCAGAAAGAGAACAACTTTAGAAGAGCCATTGTTTTTCAAGCCCGTTCGACAAGAAACGGTTTTCACCTTCCTGTTGTTCAGAAAGAGAACAACTTTAGAAGAGCCTTTGTTCTTCAAGCCCGTTCGACAAGAAACGCTTCTCACCCTCCTTGTTGTTCAGAAAGAGAGCAAATTTAGAACAACCATTGTTCTTCAAGCCCGTTCAACAAGAAACGGTTCTTACCTCCTCCCCTATCGGGTATAAAACACAAGCCTAACCAAAGGAGGGCAGGTAGTTGTGCAGGACTCTCTCGACGGGCCACCCGTTCGCTCGAATTCCTTAAGATAAAATCCTGATTAAATCCCGGTCAGATTTTAATTGAATAACACTTTTATTTTAGCGTGAGTTACCCTTAGTTTCGATGGTGACTAAGACTCCTTGCTGAGAAGACTCCGTCTTCTCACACCTCGCCTTTCCCGCGTTCGTACTATCAAAACTCTGTTCCTCGTACCACTGAACCTCCCCAGCTTGTAATCTCTTTTAAGCAAGTAAATTCAAGTAGAAGCTTACCTCTCTATAAGCATCGCAACAGCTCTATAATTCTACTGTCAAGTATGTTACAGTGAAAGAAGCTGTAATCAGGTAAGTCCTACGCAGGCAGGACAAAGGTGTCCTAATCAACAAACTAAGAGTCTACAGCTGGACAAACCCAGGGCCATAGTAACCTAGTGAGGCAACTACGAGGACTTGCGCCGTAATAAATAGTAACATAGGGGCACAACTACGACGAGAGTAGTGTGCCGTAATATATATATATATATATATATATATATATATATATATATATATATATATATATATATATATATATATATATATATATATATATTGTGCACCCTTTATCCAGTGTATATTAAAATCTATTTTTATCTTGTGTTTGGAATATTCCTGGGTCATTCGCACTCTTAGAATAATAACCTTTGTTGCCTTGCTTAGCCAACCTTAGAGCCTGTGTGCGGATATTGCCGTACTCTTGGCCATGCTTCGACACCAACATGACTAATCTCCGTGACTTCTTGATTACCAGAGTCCTCAGAGGTGCTGAATGTTAAACGGGTCACAGACTAATTGGGTCTGTTTTGTCATTTCATATTCGCCCTACAATACGCAAGCAAATTAAGAAAAAACAAATAAACGGAGCAATACTTCACAATACGGATTAGCTGAGTGAACTACAAACAGACCTCCAACACAGCAGCTCCCAACTTTCAGAGCCAATTTCTTCTAACCCAACTCTTGAATAAATCGAAGACGACTGGAAAATATTATTGCTATAATTCTACTCTAATTACAAATTATTTAGAAGATAAGTACGTCATCTTCGTTACCGAAGGACTACCATAAGCAGGTAAGGTAATGGTGGTGTATGTGGTGGTGGTATATGCGGTGCTGGTATAGGTGATGTAGGTACTGCAAATGGTAGTGGTGCAGATGGTGTATGTGGTACTGGTGTAGGCAGTGTAGGTGGTGTTGGTGTAGGTATTATAGAAGGTGGTAGTGTATATGGCGATAATGTATGTGGTGGTGTTGTAGATGAGAGTGATGCATATAATGTAGGTGGTGGGGATGTATGTTGTTAAGTTAGGGGGTGTAGTGTATGCAGTTTAGGAGGTGGTAGTGATAGTGTAGGTGGTGGTGTAGGAGTTATAGGAGGTGGTAGTGTAGATAGCGGTAGTGTATGTGGTGGTGATGTAGGTGTGAGGGGTGCAGATGGGAGTGGTGTAGGTGGTGGTGGTGTAAGTAGTGGTCGTGATGGCGTAGGTTGTGGTGTTGGTAGGGGTGTGGTGTGGGCGGTGTTGGTATAGGTGGAGTTGTTGTAGGTGGCGGTAGTTGTGGTGTGGGCTGTGGTGGTGTAGGTGATGGTGGTGGAATAGGTGGTGGTAGTCGTGTACGTCTCGGCTGTGAGATGATAGTGGTGTAGAAAATAGTGATGTATGTCATAGGAGTGGTGTACGTGTTGGCTGTGTAGGTGGCGGTGGTGTAGGAAATGTTAGTGGATGCGATGGTGTAAGGGGTGGTGTATGTACCCTAGGTGATGTAGGTGTTGTTGTTTTTGGTAGTGTAAATGATAATGGTCTAGGTGTAACTGGTGTATATGGTGTTGGCGGTGGTGTTGTAGTTGTTGCAATGTCGGTGGCGTAGGTGCTGGTGTTATAGCGTGTGTAGTTGATGGTGGCGTAGTTGTCTGTAGTGTAGTGGTAAGTGATAGTGTTGTTTCAGGTGGTTGTGATGTTCAAGGTGGTGTTGTGGGCGATGTTGCTTTAATTAGTGGTGTTGTATATAGTGGTGAAGGTGTTAAGGATGGTAAGTGGTAGTGGTAGTGTAGGTCATGATGTAGGGAGTGGCAGTGTAGGTGGTAGTGGTGTAGCAGAGGTTAAGTAAAGAATGGTGGCGTAGGTGCTATTAGTGTATGTGGTATGGTAGGTGGTGGCGAGGTAGATAGTGTTAGTGTATGTGGAGTAAGTGATGTTGTAGGTGTAGGTGGTGTAGATTGTGTATATGTATGTGGTGGTGGTGTATGTGTAGGTTGTCTTGGGGTAGGTGGTGGGGTGGGTGCTAGTCGTTTAGCTGGTGGTGAGTTAGGGAATGGTGGGGGTATGTTTTGTTGGTGTATGTGGTGTTGTAGGTCGTGAAGGTGATGGTGGTGTACGTGGTGTTGTAATTGGTTCTGTTGTAAGTGATGTTTGTGTATGTGGTGGTGCTTTAGGTGGTGGGGTGTCTGTGGTGGTGTAATTGGTGGTGGTGTAGGAGTTACGGAGTAGTGTATAGCGGTAGTATATGTGGTGGTGATGTAGGTGTGAGTGGTGTTATTGTATGCGGCGGTGTTGTAGGTGGCGGTGTTTTAGGTGGGGGGGGGTTTAGGGGTACTGTTGTAGGTAGTGTTGGTGTAATTGGTGTGGTGTAGGTGGTGTTGTAGGTAGTGGTAGTGTATGAAGTATAAGGGGTAGTGTAGATAGCGGTCGTGGTGATGTAGATGTGAGTGTTGTAGGTGATGGTAGCGTAGGTGCTGTTATTTTAGGTGGTGGTGTTGTAGGTGGTGGTGGTGTAGATGGTGATCGTGTAGGTAGTGTTGGTGTAGGTGGTTTAGATCGTGTGGTGTAAGCGATGTTTGTTAGGTGGTGGTGGTGTAAGTGGTGGTGGTGTAAGTGGTGGGGGTGGAAGTGGTGGTTATGTAGGTGTTGGTGATGGTAGCTGTGGTGGTGTAGTTGTTGGTAGTGGTGTATGTGGTGGCTGTATAGGTGGTAGTGGTGTAGCTGGAATTGGTGTAGGAAAGAGTAGTGTACGTGGTGGTAGTCAAGGTGGTGTAGCTTGCGTAGTTTGTGTAAGTTTTGTTGTTGTAGGTAGTGTAAGTGATAATGGTGTAAGGGTAACTAGTGTAGATGTTTTTGGCGGTAGCGCTCTAGTTGTTGTAGTGTGGGTGTTAGTGGTTCTGTTGGTGTTGTAAGTAGAGGTGGTGGTATTTTAGGTAGTGCTGTTGGTGTAGGTCGTGAGGGTGTAGGTGGCGGCTTTGTTATGAGGTAGTAGTGTAGTTTGTATGGTTGTGGGCGGTGGTCTAGTTAGTGAGGTTGTAGGTGGTAGTTTCCCTGTAGGCTGGCTGGGGTACTGTTGGTGGAGGTGATGGTGTAGGGAATGGCGGTATAGGTGGTAGTGGTTGGAGGAATCGTGGTGTAGGTGCTATTGGTGAAGGTGCTGTTGTAGGTCTTGGTGACGTATGTGGTGTTGATGTAGGTGGTGAAAGTGATGTTGGTGTACATCGTGGTTATATAGATGGTGTATGTGGATGTGGCGTTGTTGGTAGTTATGTAGGTGGTGGTGCTGCAGGATGTGGTGGTGTAAGAGGTGGTTATGTTGGTTGTTTCGGTGTAATTAGTTGCGGTGTAGGTGGTGGTTGTGTAGTTGGTGTGGTGTAGGTGGTAGTGGTGTAGGTGGTAGCGGTGGGGTTGGTAGTGATGTAGCTCGTTATGGTGTAGCTGATGGTGTTGTTGGTGATATCGATGTAGGTGGTGTATGTGGTGTAATTGGTCGTAGTGTACGTAATGTAGGTGGTATTGGTTGAGGTTGTATAGTTGGTGGTGGTTTAGGTGGTGGCGTAAGTGGCGGTGGTGTAGGTGGTGGTGGTGTAGGTGGTGGTGTAGTTGGTGGTTGTGTAGGTCTTGTAGGTGGTGGTAGTGTAGGTGCAGGTCTTTAGGTAGTGGTGGTGTTGTAGGTAGGTGCAAGGGACGCTAGTGTAGTTGCTGGTTGTGTATGTAGTGTTGGTGGTGGTATTGGCCCTGGTTTATTTGGGGTTGTTGTAGTTCGTCTAGGTGATGATTCGAAACAGGAGATAAAATAGTATAAGGGTTTCAAACTTCGTTAGATTGGCCGAATAGTTACAATATCATTACAAAAACAATAAAATGTTGAACAGGGACCGACCGACCTTGTAAGATGTTGAGTTGCCCTCGACTAGACTCGCACGCGACTAAAAATGGATTCGAAAATTCCATTTCTAATTTAGCTTCAAATTATCGACTTACCTCAAATTCGAAGCATACTTTTTGAGAAATGGTAAACAATTTCTGTCTTCTTCTGATATTTCTCTTATATAGAAAGAGAACAGAGATCGAAATGGTTCCTCCAACCATACTCATTACATCTGAATGCTGTGTCCATGATAGTATGTTAAAAGACCCCGGGAACAAATTCGAGAATATGTCCATATCAACGAGCACAATTTAACCATGCCAAAGATAACGAACTCAAATGTAGTCATGGTAATCCCGAATTTGTAGGAAGAACTGAATCTTTTTTCTCGAAGTATAAGCACTTAAACCCATTTGCACTAATGTTTTGTTCAAAACGTTGTTAAATGTTTTGAAGAGGAAAAGATTAGTCAGACATATCAGAATTATCATTCAAGTTGTGCATATAAAGTTTTTTTTCTGTTTTATTTTATAAATAACAATATTTCCAGAAAACCAAATACGAGTACATAGTATCCTTAAAGTCTAAAAAAAGAAATATCACAATGTTCACCTCATTCTTCAGAATTTACTCCTCTTGATTTATTTTTATGAGCTATGCTTAAGGACAATGTGTAGTCAATGAAAGGTAAAGAAACGAGACACCTGAATGAACAACGCAACATAATTGAATTACTCAAATTGACACAAATTTGGAGTTATTGCTACAAGTTCATCGGTAGGATCTCGCAAAGAACTTTACATCACAATGATGAAAATCCCATTGAAGTTTTGATAAAGTGTAGCACGTTTCCTATATGTGCAGACTTTAGGGACACTGTACAATAAATCCTCAGAGGTAGATTGTCCGGGATACATATATTGGGTTTAGCGTACGTATAGCGTTAAGTATGTAGTATAGACAGCACAGATTGCGGATAAACAATAAAACATTTGCCTTTAATGACAGCACAGCTTTGTTTACATACGTGTAAGTGCTAAAAGAAATACTATTGTGGTTTACAAGGGGTTAGGGAGAAAACAAATACACCTGTACAAAATTCTAAATTGTTTCGAACGTGGAGACATAAAGGGTTTTTTGTTCTTAAACAAGTCCCACATATGATTCATCAATGAGGCTATCTATATGTTACAGTTATTTTAATAGTTTGTGTGAATAGGTCTTTATAGTGTTCTGCACCTTTTGAGATGGGACTTGTCTTTCAATTCCAGTTTATTTGCGTTATATAGAAAGCGGCATCTCAGTAACTCCAGATTTTCTTTCTGTAATGTCTGTCATGTTTGATTTTGATTAACTAGATTACTGTAACTGGCGGGTTTATGTCTAAATATTTCCATGCCGCCTTGGCTCTAAGGACACCTTACCTATCCAATTGAAATTTCCTACTTTGCTTCAGGTAAAATAAAAATTTCTAGGTTTAGGAAAAATTCAATTCTATGGTTTCATATAAGTAATCTTCTTATCAATGCAAAAAGAGGGCTTACAAAGAGGAAGAAGAAGATTTGAAGCCACACATACTCGTAACTTGCGAATTTTTGGATGGAATATCTCCAAGATTCCTTGTATGCATTTGAAAAAAAATGAAAATAGAAAGCTTTTACCCCCAGCTTTTATTTAATTAATTTTCCAAGAAAATTAATTAGTTAGAGAATGTACAAAACCATCTTGAGTCATAGCAATTGAAATATCATGTGATATGATATGTTCATCTCCTTCCTCAAAGAAGGTTTCTCTTTTATGATTTTACGTGAAGTTTATGATGAGTCTTTGGTATAAAATGAAAAGAGGAAATGCATTTAACCTGATAAGAATTGTAGCATACATACATATGTATATCACTTTGGAAACGAATAAAATGAAAAGGTTAAAGATTCAGAAAATAAAGATAAGCGTAGAATGTGGTATGATATCAATCAAGAAGTATATGATTTGGTTTTTCAGATTAAATAATCTCTTCTGGGCTCTCAATTCCAAGTTGACTAACTTTATCCCTAAGAAGTGGAGTCTAACTTGTCCTACAAACGCTAACGACAACATTAGATCAAAGATGCTTTCCTGCCTTTCCTTCATTTAAATTATAATCAAATATGGTCTTGCAAAATGCATAACACGGGTGTTAACACTTCCTGCGATAAAATCATTCCAATAATATCACACTCTATGTAGAGGTAAATAAATATTTTGCTATAATAATTTTTTTATTTCACGTGCTAGATTTAGTCTTTATCTATAGTTTGCTCGTTGGTTTGTAGTAAACAGTGGCCTTGTAATTTACTTGTTCCCAGTGATTTCCTTTCATAACCTATTTATAAATCAGACAACATTTCGATATGATGAAAACGAAATCTATATACATATTCCTCGCAAGTATTGAAAGTAAATTAGCCTAAATAACACTGATTCTTTGAAGGAGTTTAGTAAACAACTGTAAGCTGTAGAATAAACCGTGCTTTTAGAATATGTGCTGACTGGAACTATTTTCATGAAGAGATGTCTTAGCACAAACAATTTTGTATATTTAATTTATTCCCAACATCATTAATACACAACTTAATTTAAATATTCCTAAAATTACGCTACATAGGCTCGCTGACCAATAAAAATCATCTTAGACTTACAACAATTATTATCTAAAGTTTATCCGCAAATCTAATTTTAATGTATCTCAATTAATACTCTCTTAAAACCAACTTCTCTCATAAGGAGAGACTACCCATTCTACTCAGGTCCTCGCTTGTTTATCTAATTATTTGTGCGAGTTGCCAAAATCGCTACATAGGTTAAACTACGCTACAATTGAAGCTGAAGATCTGCAAGCATAAGGGGATCTTTAACTATACAGACAGACACATTGCCAAACCAGAATTCTCTTCAATAAGGAATCATTTAGATTCTGGCACCTCTTCATTGTCCCCATTCAATTTCAAGGTTTTGTTTCTGTAGATAAATCCGTCGATCTCAACATTTTGGTATCACTATTTATTCAAATGTTAAATCAAGAATTAAATTATAGTCTGTCTTCCACACCACTCCACAATTTTTAACTCAAATATTATAACTTTAGTTTGATTTATAATTAATTTTTACCTAAACTTTATTGACAATCCCCTCAATGACCGGATAGTTAAATTATTCTATTAGTTGGTTGCCCATGATTTCAGTTATTTTAAACTACTACCATGTTTATCATTTGGTTTAAATCAATTGGTTCCTGTTCCTCAAGTTGGCAAGTGTTCATTTATTTTTAATTTGTTGCTTTGTTTTCTCTGTTTAAATTTCCCCCCTCTCAAATCCTTTGGTTCCTATCATTCTCTCAAGTTGGCAAGGGTTCATTTATTTTTAATTTTTTGCTTTGTTTGATCAGTTTGTTTTTATAATTCTAAGAGTGTTTTCCTTGTAATTTTTGCATTATTTTCTGTAATTTTTGCATTGTTTTCCCTAAAAATTAATAAACTCAAAGGTTATTGTAATTGATCAATACATATTCATTAATAAATTTTTATTCAATAATTTTCTCATTATTTTCTCTAAAATTGACCAAACTATAAATTTATTGTCATTCATTGATACATATATATTTCTCAATGCATTCTAAGATTGTTTATTGACAATCATAATGTTTTGATCAATATAGGCTGAAGATGAACATAGCTAATGATCGAAACGTTTCCAATTATATATGTTCCAAATACTGGTTCTGGTTTTGATTTAAATATATATGCATATATTTAGTTAGGGCGATTTTCAACTTATTTTGAAGCTCTTTGATCGGTAGTAGGAAAAGGTGCCAATTGGTGATAAAACATTTGTGTTAAAAGCGTTTTGCTTTAATAACATACTTTTAGTCTGCGCATCGAGCTTGAAAATAGAAAAATTGTATTAATAATAGCCAAATATTGGTAATATCCAAAAATCGAGACTTTGATGCGGCTCGTCGCGAAATCTCACACGGGAAACTGGAGATCTTTAAGGGGTGGGAGAAGATGAGGCGAGAGGAATCTCAGCAAATCCTTCGGGGACGAAAACGATTCGAAGCTTGCTCTAAACAGAGTAAGCCTTCACAAAAGAGATGGATCTGCAAGGTAAGATCCAACTTCAATGGTATAAGCGAATACCAGGGACTTGGGGAAACAGACACACGATCTGAACCGAAGGCGACGGGTTTTTAAATCATTGTCCCGATATTCGAAAACCCAGGGTATTTATATGATGGCCCTTTTGGGGGGTTCTCCTCGTTGGCAGACTTAGACGACTTGCTGAGCACTTTCGGCAGACAAAAAGATTAGCGTTTGTTGCCTGAGCCAAGTCTTAATGGCCTTTACGATGTGAGCGGGAATCTTTCGGCTAGCAGCTTCTCGACCGCGTAGATTAGCGATTGTTCGAAAGGGGAAAAGCTTTTAGCATGCCCAACCTAATTTTTTTCACTTTGGGTTAAGAGATTACTCCACGTTGACTTATACTAAGAAGACAGGGAGAGGGGAGGAATTCATGAAACAAATGAACGGGATATTCTTCTTGGCTTCTCTTTCCTTTAAAGTTTATTTTACAAATAAATAATTATAAAAATAATCCAGAACTTACCACGGAAATGTGGCAGTCTGTCTAGCCCAACTACCCTACAGTAACTGGATTTTATTTAACTGAACTCCTTTTTTGTGTCGTAACGAGGCACCATTCAACGTGATTCAAGTGTAACTTTAATGTATTCATCTCTCTTTGCTTGGTCATATACTTTCCCTGATGCTTTGGTTAATAGCTTAATCAATCTTTCGATAGCTTCAGTAGTTACTCTCCTGTAATATTTGCTCACTCATAATGACTGCGACAAAGTTTTATCTTTTCTTCCGTCAAAGAAGATACTAATGATTGAATCTTTTCTCACTTCAGTTTTATTATTAAGTTTCTTTTTTATTTCTTTCGTCTGCTCCGTATTTTGCACATGTCGATGACTTGACATGAGTCACTCTCACTTATTATTCCTAAATCTTTCAAAGTTGTACTAGCAATAGTTGTTGCTGTTTGATCGGAAATGCCAGTTCTGTCGCATAATTCAGCTAAATATGGAAAAGGAGCAGTTTGCTGTTATCATTTTTGTTTTATGCCACTTAATTCCGTTTCATATTCAGAGCATTCTATTGAAAATGCTGAACTTGAATCAGGTCGTACGTAACTACAGGAGGGTTGCTGCTCACAAATTTCAGCATTATCACTTGCCGATGAAATTGTATTCTTTCTAGAACTTATCTCTTTTCTCAGCATTGTTTTGATATTTTTTGTCATGGTAGTGGCATCAATTTCTGCAATTACCATTCACTGGCACTTTTCTGATTGTCAGAAACCCCAAAACTACCTGTGGCGCCTGAGAAGATACATCTGCACCACCAGACAGCCCCAAGGGAGTCGGAGAGATTTTTGCGGGACCGCATAATCCGTTTGAGTTCAATTTCTCGCCGACACAACGTCTGATCGGCGCCAGATCCAAGGCGCCAAGGACCATTGCGCAAAGCTGTGAGACCGCTGAGACTATCCCCCTCCTGTCACGCCAAGTCTAATCAGATCTCCGTTCCGCTTTGCGGGGGGGGGGGCCCGGCGACCCGCTTCCGCCAAGGCAGTATAAATACGTCGAAAAAAGCTTTGATGAAGCAGTACCATACATCCATATATTGGTTAGAAGCCACATACAGTCTCTTACACCCTGCTTTGCATCCCAATGGCTTCCAGCTACGAACGCGACGCGTCACATATACCAGGCCTTGCTGATAACTAAGGCCAGAGTTCCCGCCGACAGACAATAGACACAGACAGGCATCTATCACTCGGTTATTGAGTTCGTTCAACGACTGGAGTACTCCCTCGTTCATTTCTCAGCTAGGTTAAAGATGAAGGAATCTTGAAAGTTCAACTTTGCAGGACTCCGTTTACTCGCCTATTAAAGTTTCCAATCAATTAGGCTTTACGTGAGTCTCCCCGATAACTGTACTCTCCCATTTTCTCTGGAAGCAATCACTGTGCATTCTCTCGGACTCTCGTACCCGTCGAGTCATTTTTATCCCCCCCCCCTTCCTCCGGTTGGTACTCTGGGTCTCATTTTATTTATTGTCATTTATTTACTTGTACTATTAATATTTTCTTTGTATATAGTAAAGTTATATATTTTCTACCATTAGTTTCTCTAATCCTAGAAATTCTAAGAATTGACTATTTTATTAATACAAAATTTTTAGCATTTGTTTTTAACATTATAGACTATGGTTTAAAAAATTCCCGCAAACTTCTCAATTAAAATTAAATTGTGGGCAATTTATTAATTTTCAGTTGAAAATCACTCCTTATCTCTCTTTCTATTTAAATTTACTTTATTTGGACTTATTTATCATACCATCGCATTTAGGTTATTTTTTCCTATTTTCCTCTTCAACATTTTCACAACACATTATTAAATCAACCAGAACGTTAGCTCGTTTTTTACCTGGTTGTAGTTTCACTCCAGGATCGAGATCACTATGAATCTTATGACTATGGGAAGGCATAACTACTGCAGCAGTATTCTGGACAAATTCGGTTCCAGATTCATTAAAGTACTAGTCGTGACAAAACAAACTATTTACTTAATATATATTTTATACTAAATATAAAATAACAATAACAATTGATTTTTTACGGTCGGTTGGCTGGAGTTGAATTGTAAAAGTTGAAAAAAAAAATCCCTGGACAAATTCTACCGATAAGAATTTACAGGTTGAGTTAATGAAACTACATTTTGAATCTGATTAGAAGTCTCTCCTTGCTGGGTGCAAGGAGATGCACAAGTTTTCAAAAGAGCGGTAGCTTGAAAGCGGATCGTTATTGAATTAGGATAAAATCTCTTATCTTAATCCATACATTTCCAATCTTTTAAGTTTAATCCACTTCTATATAGAGGTATAAAATTGACTTTTTGTTTACTCTATTCCACAATTGATGAATAAGGGAGATACTTTACTTTAGGAAATTGCGAATCGAACATTGCTTAGATTGCTTGATGTATTTATAACTGATTAATTTGATTATCCGCATTGTGTTTATATCGGACGTGTAAGCATCAGATAAATGACCTAAGCATCGCTCGTCAGTGCGAAAGAAAATTTTACTTGAGTGAAAACTTAAATGGGTTTTCTAGTAACGCCCAGGCCTGTGTTGTGAGGTACATGCGATATAATGCAAAAGATTCATTACATTAATGCAAACATTTGAAAACAAAATTTCGTTAAACATCAGTTATATTTTACAGGCATTTGATTAGGAAGAAAATTATTAGGAATTAATAACGCGAGTGTATTTACAGTAAATACGTGTTGCAAGACTGTATCAATATCTTAATGTAAGTTGTAAAACAATTTTCAACTATGTGTTAACATTGTACAAGTTATTTACATGATGGGAAATTAGGAAACGCTAATTACACAAGGGAACAATTTTAATCACATTTTCTGGTGACTTAGATTTATCTGGCAATTTTAATTTGTTTTTTCATGGTGATTTCAAATCTATAATCCATTTTTACCTACATGCTATAGTTATTCTGTAATTTTCTCGTTTTCCCGAAAATTGCCCTCCGGACGTACAAAGAGGGTGCTTGTAGAAAGCAAATACTTCACAGTACATAGTAGTAAGATAGTAATAAGTGTTATTGTGCAAAATATTGACATTATTGTTTCTTATTTCAGGTCTCATGTTAGAGTGATAGCTTTATCAAGAGGAAATTGCGTTAATGATCCAGACTCCTTCTGCTACATAAGAGTATGTGGCTGTTACTTGCTAGTTCGTCAAAGGCGCAATATATCAAACTTTGTGATCCGCACTTATAAGACATATTTTGATGTTCATCTTGGCGATCAAGATAAGAAGTGGGCCTCACATGCTGTTTGCCATAGTTGTGTGGAACATCTTGGTAAGTAGACGAAAGTAAAGAGAAATGGTCTTCCTTTTGAAATCCCCATGGTGTGGCGAGAGCCAAAGGATCATGTATCGCACTGTTACTTCTGTCTGGTGAATACTAAAGGGATTGTCAAGAAAAATCGGCACAAGATCGACTACCCCAACATTCCCTCGGCGATTCGGCCAGTAGCTCTAGGGGGGAGGGACCATAAACTTATTATAATTTTTTATTTAATTGTTCCTGTCAATCTTGCTTTTTATTTGATTTTCTTGATGCAGGTTGGTTGTATTCCTCAAATTTTTCTTCTTCTTGACTGAAATTCATTTTTTTTAAGTTGGCCCTTTAAACGTTTTCTTCCATTTTCCTTGGCTTCCGTATTCTTCTTAAGTTGGTCCTTAATCTTCGTTTTCTTTCTTGAGAGATCTTCATAAACTTTTTGGACTGTTGAGTTTTGAACGCGGTACCTCTAGATTTGAATGCCGATACTCTAGCCACACGAATAGCTTAGTCCGTCTCATTGTTAGTAAGTTTTTCAGCCAATTTATATTATCAGGTTGGAAGAAATTTCTGTCATACATTTTCGCACCCCTACACCTCATTCTGAGTCTTTACCAGTTCCGATTTTTAGTGAATATGCTTCCTCTGAGGAGGAAAATTGATGTACCTGATATGGAGGTCCCTGGAATGGATTTAGAGTCTGCGGATTAAACATCAATGCTAAACAGTTATTAGCTCCTTATTGTTTCAATCAATAGGATTTGAACGACTTGATACGGGATTTGGCGCTCTCCAAGAAGGCTGCATAACTTTTAGCCTTCAGGTTGAGTGAAAGACATATGATTGACAAGTCGGTACGGGTATCATATTACCGAACAAGGGAGAGTACATTTGTTAAGTATTTCTCTGAGGACAAACAATTTGTATAATGCCACGATGTTATTAGCTCCTCATTGTTTCAATCAATAGGATTTTAACAACTTGATACGTGATTTTGCGCTCTGCAAGAAAGCTGCATAACTTTTAGCCTCCAGGTTGAGTGAAAGACATATGTTTGACAGGTCGGCACGGGTATTATATTACCGAACAAGGGAGAGTACATTTTTTAAGTATTTCTCTGAGGACAAACAATTTGTATAATGCCACGATGTCCCTGGTTTGTTTATCGAGTTGGGACTCGGCACCTATATCCCTGCTGAGTTGAGACTGTTTTTGGATTGCTCCAAGCGTAGTCTCAAGGCTGTCCTTTTGCATAATGGCAATGACTTTGTTGCAGTTCCTCTTGGTCACTATGTCCATCTGCGACAGTCAAGAAGACATAAGAATGGCCATAGATATATTTAAGTACCATGCACACAATTGGATCATCTGTGTAGACCTTAAGATGGTCAACTTTCTCCTTGGCCAGCAGAAGGGATATACAAAGTTTCCATGCTATATCTGTATGTGGGACAGTCGAGCCCGTAACAAATACTGGTCTCAAAAAGATTGGCCAGTTGGTGGAACTTTGGAAGTAAGAATGCCAAACATTGTTAATTAGCCAATCATAAGTCGAGAGAAGATCGTTTTACCTTCACTTTATCTTAAACTGGGATTGATGAAGCAGTATGTATGTCAAGGCGTTGAGCACTTATAATGATTGTTTTCAGTACATAGTATCGGCGTTTCCTACTTTGTCATACTAAAAAATGGTCCCCAAACCCGAAGACTTCTGAGTGATTCTAGATTCATGAACACCATGAATGAAAAAGAGAAGGCAGCCTGGCTCTCATTTTCTGCCGTTGTTCGTAACTTCTTGGGGAAAAAAGCGAATAAATACGAGGATCTGGTTACTAATATGCTTTTAGCATATCGTGATCCTGGATGCAGCATGAGTGTGAAGCTGCATTTCCTAAATAGTCACCTCGACCGATTACCAGAAAATCTGGGAGCCATAAGCGACGAACAAGGGAAACGCCTTATCAGGATTTGATGACAATGGAAGAGAGCTACTAAGGTCACTATGCTAGACACATGATAGCAGACTACTGCTGGACGATGAGAAGAGATCAGCCAGAGAAGACTTACAAGTGAAAGAGTTGCAAACGCAAATTTTGCTCATTGAAATCAAGAAGAAGTCGTCCAGCCTGATGTACGGTCATTAATAAATTAGCATCTATTTGATTACAGTATTTTTAATCTTAATGTGAAATTCAAGTTTCTTCTCATATGCAATAAAATGTTTGTGCAAAAAATCCTGCTTTAATATAAATAACGCAAAAGGATGATTCAAAATTACTTCAGGGCATGATGATAGGCGTGATAAAATGAAAATTATTGTATAATATTAGTTATTGATATTACGAAAAATCTGTAGAATCTGATTTCAAATTTGAATTCAATATGCTCGAATTAGGTAGGAAAATGTACTTTTGTCAATTCACCAAAAACATTGTTTCCCAGTGTTACATATTTGAACGTTGCATGGAAATAAGATACATTTAGAAAACTTTAGTCTGCATTGTGAAAAACTGTAAATGGTTCGGAACTAACTGGTTTTGCCCTAAAAAGTCATATTTGTTTGATGGTTGATCACTCAAATTTTATCAGTTGAATGAATAAATTGTCAAAATACAGAATAGAAAATTAGCCTTTGTAGCTTTTTTCACTTAATACCCCTCTAATAGCCCTTCATAGAATGCACACGCATAAAAAACAGAGTATACAGCGATGTTTCATGTAAGATTATTTATCCTAAGGAATAACGTTTGTGAAAACTGTGAGAAGGCAACAAGAGAAACTACTTCTCTGGTAGAAATTGTAATTCGCGTATGGTCAAATTTCTGTCGAGCAGGGAGAGCTTTTGTGGTTAACACTGTCTCTGCAAGTGTGAGAAGTGAGATGAATAAGTGAGAGTTTACTGACACAAAAATAAATTTGTCCATTTGGGCATAAACTGCCTAATCATTGTTAACGATCCCGTGAATGATTGTTAGTATTATTTTGATTGCATTGTTGTTTCAGTTAAACTTCAAAGTTGATTGAAGAATTGACCAACGAATAAAAATATAGCTGAAAAAGGGCAAGCCTTTTGTGCGAAGAGTTAAGAGACCAGAAGCCTTTTCTGGCTTTGCTTGAAAGATAGCTTAACATGTTGTTTTTCTGGATATGTGAATTGTGTGTCGACTGGAATGAGGCGATTTAATGGATTAGCATATGCAAGCAGAGATTACGTGATGTTGAGCTTCTTATAACTGCACTCCTGCTGTGCCATGAAATGTTTCTAGTATGATTTTGTTCGGAAAGTTCTGACTTGCCTCCAGAAAATTAGGTGCTGCTGCTTTTGCTGTGAGATGTGGCTTTAAAGGGCGTAGACACTTTACATATCAAGTAAGACTTCTGGTGGAGGATAAAGCGATGTCTGCGTCCAAAGAGTAGTTATAGTTATGTGTTTCAAGTGAGATAGTAATCCGAGTCACATTTTAGAGAGTTGTGCACTTTTGCGTCGTCATAATAATAAAGTCGGCTGAGGGTTGAGATATTACATCATTCACTTGAACTTGCACGGCATTGAAATTCCAGAAACACTAAGTTTCTAGTGCCACCCCTAGAGAGTCTCCAGTTTTGTAGGGTGACTCCTTGGTCACAAGGTATATAGGTTCTCTGCAAACTAAATAGGAATCTTATGACTGTCAGAAGGCAGGATTTATACGCAAAGTATTCTCGCTCCAGAATTCTTCAAGAACACCTGTGATACATAATAAAACGGCTCACTTGATATTAAATATATTATAAAAATAACCTTTTCTTTTTTTCAAATATTGCTGACAGTTAACTTTCAATGTGGGTTGAATATTGACCTAGTGTTAAATGGGATAAATCTGAGTCTCTTGATCTTAAACAAACCATTAACAACGTTTAAACAAATGATCGAGCTCGACTACGTTTTAAATCCGATTCAAGTCTACTTGATCGACGCGCTGCAAGGAGATGCGGGAAGATAAACGAGAGAAAGATTCCATTAAAATCTCATGAATCTCTTATCTTTTAATTATACCTACAGCTTTATATAAAGGTATAAAATTAACTCTTTGTGCCCTGTATTCGTATTAGTGAACATTTAAGGGTTGACATAACCCACTTAGTCAAATTTTACACTGTTAACACAAGAAAGAGGTGTGTCATTTTTGTTACACCATTCTGAAGACCGGAGAAAGACTTAATTCAGAAGCGAGCTATCCTTTGCTACCTTGAGCGTTTGATACCTCACATCGAATGTGAGGTAACCAGCGGTGAGAAATATTTACTAAATGACCTAAGCATCGCTGGTCTATATCATCTGCTTTTCTAGTTTTATCCTCACGCCAGAGTGAAAGACACTTTAATTCAAAAACGAGTGGTTATTTTCATATATCTTCAGCAGTTCTCATTAAAAGCGTTAGTATAATTTGCTTTTATTAATTTCTTTTTACAGCTGTTCACCTTTATTATGACTTTCTTGTTTTTAATAGGTAGGTTAAAAATTATTTTCAACAAAGAGTTAATTTTATACCTTTATATAAAGCTGTAAGTAGAATTAAAAGGTTAGAGATTCATGAGATTTTAATGGAATCTTTCTTCTCATCCCGTTCTTTCTACTGCTTTCGTTTATCTTCCAGCATCTCCTTGCATGGAATTTTAAAGGCAAAATCTGGAAGATCTTAAGGCTTTTAAAGGGTGAAAACTTAGAAATGTACTTAGTAGTATATTTTATAGGAAAGTGTAAAAATTTGAATTTTGTGTAAAAGGGGGAGACGGCGAGGGATAGTATTCGTGTACATCAGAGTTCTCCAGGAACTGGATTAGTTTTTTCCTTTCTAACTCCTCCTTCCCCTTTACTTTATTTTTTGGGGTTTATTTAACTTCTTTCATACTATCTATCTGCTTTATAATGTGGCTTTCCCCATCCTTTAGTATATTTATCTAGTTCTTTCTTTTATAACTTACTTTTTGATTTTTCCAATAATCTACTTCGAGTTTTACCGTTTAGTTATTTTACTGATCTATTATATACCTTATACTACTATATAAATATATATATACATATATATATATATATATATATATATATATATATATATATATATATATATATATATATATATATATATGTATATATATATAAAATTTAGCTTGCTACTTCGGAAATAAAGTTTCATTCAAACTCCCTCTTTTAATCTTAGCTTATCATCCTATACATTCTTCAACTTTGTTTCAATTTTAATCCATTCTTTTGGCTCTTTTTCTGTACTACCTTATTAATCGGTTTCATTTTTACCAACTAATGCAGTTCCACTTCTCTACCCATATCTCTTCTAACTGGTGACTTCCATACATCGAACTGCATGGTTTTGTACCCGTTAGCTATCAAGGTTACATGCTCTTTGGAGCAACATGTTGGGTACAGTAGTGTAGACCTTACTATTGCCGGGTAAAGTTTCCTTTTATTTCTGAGCTAGAATCCATGGAAACTCAGCTTTTCAAAATTTGCCTTCGCTAATCTCATCTTTTGCCCCGTTTTTGAGAACTAAATCCCAAATATTTTAGCTCTATTCGCATATTCATATAATTTGCACCAAATAATTAGGGAGGGGTGATTATTTGTTTTTTGATTTGGGGAAACTTTGAGAGGAAGATTTATCGCCGGGATATGTCTTTCCTTATTCTAACTCTTCCTACTTCCCCACAGAATCCAAGTGGCTCTAGATGAGATGGGATCGGCGAGAACCGATGAAGGTGAAGAGGAAGAGGAAGAAAATTTAAAATGGTAGAAGAGAATAAAAGAATAGAAAATGATATGTCGGCTCTCTTCTCTTAGTGGATAGCTGGATAAAATGGAACATGTCCATTTTGTACTACTGATTTTATCGTTGACTTAAAACCACTCATCCCACAACTTCTTTGTTCCTTCCATCGCTTTTATCTCTTAATCTGTTTTCACACGTTCAAATCCACAGAGATAGTGGCAAAGCCACCTAATTTCTGTTTGTTTTTATTTTATCAGTCTTTCCTGTGTTTATAGTGGCATTAATGCCGTCTAATTCTTCGTTTGTTTGAGCTTCTCTTTGTTTTATTTATGTTTTTTATGTTGTAATGTTTATTTGATTTATTAGTATGCAGCGTAATTTTACTCTTTCAACTTTATTCACTATAACTTGAGTTTTTGCTTACTTTTATTGAAGACTTTTTATTTAACTTCACTTAGATTTGGGTCTATTATTTTACAATTGTTTATTCACTTTTCACACTTTCATAGTTTTCATTTTTGGGTTTTACTTAGTATTTTAAACTTATCGCACTTTCACGTAACTTAATTAGCATTTGGTTTATTATTTCACAATATTTGATTTAGTTTTGCATTCTTCATTTTTTGGATGACCTGTTTTTTTGTGGACAGTAGCAGGGAAAGATTCATCCCGACAAAGGCATCTCTTCACCTCCCTTTCCCAAGTAGAAGAGGAGGGTGATTAGGTTTCTCATGTCGAGTTTTCTTCTGCCCATCTATCCTAAACCTAACGATCTAAGTAGACCCAGAAGGGTAATTGGAAGCAATGAATAAAGAAAGTACTATGAAGAAGAAAACAAGATTTGAAAGCAGAAAAGAGAGTAATAGAAAAGAGGTTCATCTATGTTAGCCTTTTATTTGCTAGATGGTTAGAATGGAACAACTCCATTCACTGGGCCTGCTACTTTGCGTGGAATCCCTCCGCAAGAGGTTCAAGTTAGCTCCTGCAACGCCAACGAAATTTAAGCATAATTAAGCTGAAAACAGTTTTGGAAAGGAAGTATAATATACTTAATTTCTTCATTTTATCCTAATGTGATGCTTCAGGATGGTGCTTTGTCGCTAGGTTTTTAATATCTGAAGTTAAATTGGTCCTGGAGGCTTATACTAATTCTACTTTTTTTGTCACGATTTTACTGAATACATTAACTCCACATTTAACCAAGTTAAATGGTAGAAAGCATGAGTATTTTGGCTATTTGAAACCTCATTAAACATTCGAAAAATCCATGCTAAAAAATAATGGATGCCACAAATGTGGTTTGTTTTTCCTGTACCAAATCCCCCCCGTCCTTCGCCCATCCCTCAATATAAAGTTAGCTAATAATTCTTACCAGGCAGCTGCCTTTTGAAAGCCACCGGAATATCAAATGCAGAATAAGACTTATATGCTGCCCTCTATTATCAATTCAAAACTTTTAAAAAAAGTCTGTCATATTTGCTATGAGATTTAATTTTATTAACAGTTTAACTAACTATCACAAACGACTCAGGAAGATCCAGACTATTATTTTGGCAACAATTTGATGGTAGTGTAGAATAGAGTGTACTGTATAAATAGAAGCGCATACCTTCATTTAGTAAGTGATAAATCCTTTATGCTCTTTTATCACCTATTGTAGATTCACCAATTCGAACTAAGAATTTATTATTTTTTTAGTTTGTCAACAAGCTGCTTTTCGTATATCAGATGACGTTTCGACAATACTTCTCAGAAATGAATCATTGCTCAGCGGTAATGTTTTTTCTAGGTTTCCTGAAATAAAATTCTTTGAAAAAATAGGAAGTATTATGCAAAATATTTTGACCTAAAAACAAACATCTGCCTACTAAACGCCAAATGAAGACAGGGTAAACATAGTTAGCCAATTGAGTAGGAATATTTTGATCTATTAATGAAAATAAATACGCAAATTTTGACAAGAACACGCTGGTTAGAACTTGTTAAACAGGGTAGTTATAGCCTAACGCCTATTTGTCTCTCATTACTGGGTAAATCAATTTTCTTGCATGCCAATTCTTAATTCTTTAAAGAAATTCCTTGCATTTCAGACAAAAAATAAGAGAAGAGTTGTAGAATAAATTGATAACTATATCATTGTTTAAATTTAATTACAAAACTAGATATTTTTAGACCTTTAACAGCGGTAAGAACTTTCAGGATGATGTTTTTAGATGAATAGGAGAATTGCTCAAACTTGCGTGAAAGTTGTTGGAACGAGGTGACTATAGGGCCCTCTAAATGTGTTGGTGAATTAACTAAAATGCTTACTAAGACGTTATATTGGAAAAGGTTATCGTACTCAAAGTTAATTTATTGTAGATTCTAATCATCCATTTTGTAGGTATTTAGGATAAGTTTGAGCATGTCTGTACAATGCTGTTGATTTCTTCCAATAATCTTTAAAGACGTTAGAGTTGGAAAGACTTTTTTAGGGTTCCATTTTTCTGACGTATGATAGCTGTAGGCAATAAGTAGGATGATGTTTATGACACAAGGAATAGAAAATTAACGGGAGCGATACCATATAGCGAGTTCCAGGATGATCAGAGGAGTACATCTCAGAATACGCGGCTGTGCTCGAAATACCCATTTGGATGGAGAAAACAATGATGGATTGCAATAGCTCTGATTAAACCGTTGAAGTAAGCTGCAATTTTAAACCACATGTTGGATAGGAAGGCTGGTAGGATATCAAGGATTCAAGTGGGTAATTTTAGCCTTTAAACAGCAAAGGAGGGGTCAAAGAGTCCTTTGTAACTTCACATAAATGCCTTGTTTGTGGGTTTGACAATGAGTCTCTGCTTCCCATGCAGATTTCAAAAGGTAGGGAAATATTGGCCGGCCGTAAAATTATCATAATATCAAAAGGTGTTAAAGAACAGACTTGTGCATGATCAGGTTACGTTCAGGAGTAAGTCGTGGAAAAGATCAGTAACTATTGTTAATTAGCTAGTTTAACTTTTATGGGTTTAACTTGTTTTGCGTGTGCGAAGAAATGGAATAAAGAAAGTGGTTGCATGTAGGATCAATGAAGAAGAGAACCAGCTTATCTTTTTTTAGAAAGAGCATATGAGTCTAGATTGTTCCAAACGGGTAAGTTGCAATAGGACGTCTCCCGCTCTCAAGACGAACCCTAAAGTGAATAATTTGAACAAGGGCGAACAGATGACGAACTAAGTTAGTCAGTAATTGGGAAATATTTTTTTTTATAACGCCCATATAGCGACAGCCTCCTTTTTGACTAAATCACCGTAATTGATTTTTGACTATTATCAGGCGACATTAAAAAACTACAACAGAAAACAAAGAATTGCACACATCAGACAAAAGCCAACAAAAAACAAAAATTAAGCAGTACAAAAGGAGGCATGCTTCAGTGTTGGCGGAGGATCCTTGCTTCACCCGAGCATGCAAAAAATAACAGAGTCAAATAAAATGGAAGAAGCCAGCCTCCTACAGATAGTCCAGTAGTCAAGACCTCTCTGTGAAGGAACTCGTTTTAATCTATGGGACAAACGGTAAGGATCCTACTAGTCCTAGTATTGAGGCAGGCAACTACGTAACGATCCCAAGACTCGGGAATTCAAACAATAATGTGCCAAACAGGCTGCCGGACAACGCATTCGTCACAGAAAGGTGCATCATAGCGGTCCATAAAATGGGTTTTCGACCAGTTAGTATGTTCAATTTAAAGAGGATAGAAAACGACCAAAATCCATCTGTAGCGGAATCGACCCTCTCCCTTGTCTCCCAGTTGAGACACGGAACGTTGACTGCAAAACATACGGCCTTGGGTCAATCTCGTAACCACAGCCCCTCGCCACTCGTCCTTATGAAAGCAGGACGGTTTAAACTGCAAGATCTCCCCTACGAGTGTATATTCAACTTCGCCTCAAGTGCGAAATTGGAGACCCGTTTCTCTCAAGCTCCAAGGGCCAGCTGGAACAGAAGTAAGACTTGCTTAGAAATACCGTTGTAGTAAGAACCATCCTGCAGCTCATCCTCTAGCTAGTTCCTGGTTATCAAACCAAACTTTAACTTAACTTGTTCAAGTTCAATTTATTCTTGTCAGAGAACCCCCCCCCCACTATCCTCACCCTTGAAGAAGACCCCCCTCCAAAGTATACTCCTCGCCCTCGACGAATTCCGAAACGAAGAAGAAAAAGCTCCTCCTCGACCCCGTTACCCGGTGGTCACACCGCACATTAAGATAACTTGGTTTAAGAACCAAGTTCAACTTACTCTCGTCAGAGAGACCCCTCCTATCCTGGTGTATCCTGAAGCAGAGGGATAGTCCTCGCCTTTGAAGCAGACCCCCCCCCCATAGTACTCTCCTCGCCCTTTGAGAAAACCTCCCCCTATACTGGTGTAGCACAAAGCACCGTGATAGTCCTCGCCCTTGACTTCTGAAACGAAGAAGAAAAAGCTCCTCCTTGAGCCAGTTACCCGGTGGTCACACCGAACTCTAACTTAACTTAGTTTAAGAACCAAGTTCAACTTACTCTCGTCAGAGAGACCACGCTTATCCTGGTGCATCCTAAAACACTGATATTTCTTGCACTTGAAGAAGACCCTCCCTCGAATACCGTGTGGACCCCATCTGCCACATTCGCCAAAGTCCCTTGTGATTGTCAAGTTATCCCGTCCGCCGAAAACCATCTGGTCGAGGCACGCGTCAAAGAACCCACCGGATTCCTGAGGTGTCTTGGCTCATTGACTTCAAGGTCTGACTCAAACCCGTCGCTGGAGGGACCAAGGTATTTAAAATCCAGTAGAGACAGTAAGTATATTTTTATATGGAAGTGAGTGGTGTGTTAACCATCAATATAATGTCAAGTAGGTCAAGTTAAAAGCCTTACTTAAAAACTTATTGAAGTTATTATTATGTTTTAAATTCATGTTTATTTTTTTCGTGTGTTTTAATTAAAGTTTTAGTTTGTTTTTACAATTTTTTTTCTCCTCGAATCGCTACGTTGGCACAGGCAACCTTTAAAGTTTAAAGAAGTCAAGACCCCAGATAATAATAATAATAAAATCATATATAGCACTCTTAGAGAGGTATAATGTTAATCACAGCGTAGTACGTAAACCGTACCAACTCCTTCCACCACTCAGTCCTTCCTATCCTACGACATAAATATTTTGGTGTCAAGGTGTGGGGTGCTTCCTATACCACGACACCATGGATGCATTGTCGATTGGTCCACGGGAACAGGCGCGGTGTAATCGCCCGCAGCTTTATGATCACTTAAACTCTCTTTTATTTTATTTGCCAAGCAGCCTGAGAAACTGACCTGATTCCTGCCAATTAGCAATGTGAGGAAAAGCTAAACGCTGGTCTGGTCGCCCAGTTCTCGCCGCATTCATTTCTTGTAATCCCTATATGTACAGGCATTCACCAGAAAATAATCTCAATATCCCTTTGATAACGTCACGTATAACACGGACCAGTAGTTACAGAGATTTTATTGCCCTGCGCAACATCATAGCGCTTTTTAGATGGTTATAAATCAGGCTCCTCCTCGAACGTAGCAAATCGCATTCTCTCCCGTACGGAGCGGCGTATTCGACAAGCTCCTCCCATAAGACATCTACAGAGCCTGTTAGAGCTCTGCTGACTTCAAACAGAGGCGATACCACGTGGAAACCGAACCTCTTCGGAATTGGAGCAATCGTCTAACTCATTGGTATGGATCCAGAGTGACACAAAGTGTGCTCCATAAAGCTTAAATAAAATACTTTCTGTTCTTTGAGAGCTAAAGCTGGGTGACATAATTCACGGGTGATATTGTCCGGGGTAAAGTATAGTTCAGAACAAGAAGGGCATATGGCCCGAGCGCTACATAGATTTTTTAAAGAAGTTTCTCAGCCATAAGCTCAAAAAGGATTAATGTATTACTGGTAAATCTCAAAGATATATTCATCATAGAGATCAGTTTTGGATACAATGAAAGCAGTTGACGACAAACGATAACGCCAGGCCAGCAGGTATAGACGCAAAGCACTGACCAGAAAAATTGTCGAGTGCAGAAGTCACTAGTCAGTCACAATTTGGAGATCAGTGTTGTAAATCGCGTCCATCTTCCACCATTCACCCTCTGCTACGGATGTGTAAAACTGCAACTGTAGGCAAGCTACGAGCGAAAAGAGGAGCAATAAAACAGTAGATCGGTACCACTATCAGTACTCCTAATTGTTCAATGTCAGGAATTGAAAATATACATTGCATGGGCAAAAGAGATCCTAAAGCTGGAGAAATCTTCGTCACTAATGGCAGAGTTCTTCAGATAGGCACTGGAATTTTATCATAATGAGCTAGAGGATGACATGCTTATCAAATCTTGGGATAGTTGGGTCTGCTCCGATGCTTTCTTTAGGTCCCATTCAAATCAATAGCTCAGAAGTAGTAGTCGGTGCCATAGTATTTCTGTTTCGTCCAACCATGGGCATTCCAAAAATTTGACACCTCTTCAGCCTTTGGTCCAAAGACACAGATACTCGGTGCATGTATTACATACCATGTTGGGCGCCCTAGCTTTATCTTGATCACCAAGTTTCATACCAAAATATGTAAGTTTTGTAAGCACGCTTTATGAGCTTTGTGAGTGGATTCCTGTTAAGAACAACAGTGTAATCGCCGCGGATATAGCAGATTACATCGGCATTATTTTGCAATCTCTTCTTGCCGAATCCATTTCATTCACCTGAAAAAGAAAGTACCCGTTAGTCAAAAACTGCAGCATGTAAACACTTCAGAATTTGTTTATTTGCAGAAATAAAAAAAGATTTTTGTATCATATACATAAATAAAAAATACCCGTGTATGTAAAAAACGTAAAAAATATCATGTGGCGACAAATAAAAAAGTTGACATGATTAAGCAAAACCAATGTGATTTATGAATTCAGCTCATCAAACTTAGTGTTGGAGTTGACCAGTGTTATACTTGGATTTATTTTTTCAACGTTATTAATAATGCAGACAGGAGATATTTCTATTCTACCATCAATATCAAGAGAAACTTTGCCATTTCCTAGTGTAGGAAACTTTTCGAAAAATTGTGCTGGTCCCCAATCAGCTGTGTTCTCATGTTTGTGTTTACAGACAGTGTGGAGGTTAGCCCAAGAGCGGTCAAAGGTGCAAACATTCCGAGACATAGTCTAGCCATATCACATTAGTTTATGGCCTCCAGAACGTTTAATAAGTTTGAAACCTTGTCGGGCGCTTTCCACCTCCATTGTGCTCAGTTATCAGCCCTTAGTGGAAACTGGGAAACGAGATATATCACTTCCCCCCTTCCCCCTAGCCGATGTGAGATGCTTGTGACTTGGGGCTGTTTACACGGCTACATTCCAAGTCTCCCATTGGACGCGAGGTGTCTATCGCCTCTCTCCCTAACTCCGTCACTCGCAGAAACCCGCCGTATTTACGCGAGCGACTCCATTCATACTCTAAAGATTACGTTAGGGTGCATTGAAAATTGAAATTCATTTATGGGTGTAACTGGAGATGAAAGAAGGAATGTGAACGATTACACTTGACTTTGACATTGAGGATGCTGCGAAGTAAGAAAACTTTAAGAACCACTGCTATACCGCCTATCTACATGATATATGTAACGTTTCCTCATTGTATCCTCTGACGTCGCTTTGATATTATGGGTAAAAAGTAAAGCCATTGTTTGTCAACAGCCTCCTCGCTGCATGTATAATTTCTGTCCTCAGCATATCGAAATAAGCGTCATCGGTGATTGTTTTTATAAGAAAAATTATCCAAATCCTGCCTGTAAACAGCACCATTTTGCTCTTTCTTGGAAATTTACACAATTACCCCTTAAAACTGTAACGTATAAGAAAAACAGTACCTATATTTGTGAGGATTTAGTCTGCTAAGTTTAGTAAACATATTCAAACCAATATTCATGCAGAAGAAAGAATGAACCATGAAAAGTGAAGAAGATCGAACAATAAGTATGATATTAGGACTCAAATCTCTAAGCTAATTTTCATAGTGATTGGAAACAGAATCAGATAAATGATTGACTGGTGTGAACAAGAAGAGGAATATGGGTTAATAAACTGAACAAGAACCGTAAAGGCAAAATTTTTATTTGGGTATGATTACATAGAGGGCTATTGAGATGCAGATTGGACGTGTACATCTGCTCTTTGATTTTGAAAAGACTTTTGAAGGGTTGAGACTAGAAATTCTTTGCTATATTTTGAGATATATAGAATAAGATTAAGGAACTTTGACTAGTAAATAACTTTTATTGAATAAAAAATAAATACCTCCGTGAAGCCGTGAAATGAGAAGAAGATTGTGTTAAGATACGTAGAGAGAGTAAGCCTGCTACATAGTATCGGCAGAATCATTTTTACTGTAGCGACCGTAGTGAGCCTGCACGTTAGAACGTGAAATTTCTACGTTTATTCGAAATTGTTGCCGAAATATTAACAACCTAAATACGGACATCATAGGACATCGTAGTCACTCACAGTGTTCACACAAACATACATTTAGAGACGTCCATTGATAGAGAATATCCCGCTTAATCCTCTAGTAATCTCATTTAAACTTCAACTTTGGGTGAACGCGCGAAGTTTAACCAAAGAGGTCACATAAGTGCTACATGTAAATAAAGCCATCTTAATGATAAGTTTATCAGAGATAGAAATATTTTAAGTATTCTGCATCCTAATTAGGTATTCTGGATCCTAAATTAAGTAAAAATATGCAAATGGATGGTGAGTTAACGTTAGGAAGTACTGTCTATAATGCCATGCTGTCTCAAATGGTCAAGGCTTAGCAGTAGGAAATTAGATTTTTTTTTTTATTTAAGGGGCTATCTGGTGACTGCCGACTTAGGCATAAGTCACCGTAAACAAACAACCTAGTTCTCGGCTACTTTAAAAAATTGAACAGAAAACAAAAATAAAAAAAAATAACAATAACAATAACAAAACAATAACAAAAACAACAATTAAACCTGGTTAAATGAAAGGGAGAAGGCCGGCCTCCCCCCAAAAGTCAACAAGTCCACAAGTCAATGTGCACGAATCTGTGCCGAGTACAAGGGACAGGCGGTAGCGACCCCGCCCATCCCAGTACCGGGACAGGTATCGTGCGCGAAGATCATCCATACTAGGACATTCAACTAGAATGTGCCGAACAGTCTAAAGGGTCGACGCAGTCGTTGCAATAGGGCGCAGGCTAGCGCTCCATCAAATAGCGATGCGTCACACGAGTGTGTCCGATTCAGAGACGAGAGAAAGCAACCTGAAGCCGGCGCGACATTGGGGGATAGGTCCATGGAAACAGTCGCGGCGCAATGGCACGCAACTTTAAGTTCCCTTCGACCGTCTCCAATCTTCTTTGCCAAGCAGTCCGAAGAGCTGCCCGTATTCCTGCAAAGTAGTCGGGGGGAGGAAGAGCAAAACGCTTGTCCGATCGCAGATTCCTCACGGACTCTTTCGCGCCCTCATCGGCGCGCTCATTCCCCGCAACTCCTACATGTCCAGGAACCCAGCAGAAGATAATCTCGACATCCGCCCGGCTCGCCAAAACCGTGGCGACACGGATATCGCGAACCATGGGAAGCGGAAAGTCTCATGCCCGAGAGCACTCAGGGCACTTTGTGAGTCGCTATAGATCAAATTCCGGTCCCTGAACCGGGCATGTTGCGTAATCTCACGTACCGAGTTGTGTATGGCCACCAGCTCGGCCGTAAAGACCTACGCAGCGCCTGGTAGAGCCCCGCTGTCTTCAAACAGAGGGGATACGGCGTGGAAACCAACCCCCTCTTGGACCGTGGAGCCATCCGTATACACTGACACGGTTCCAGCGTGACACGATGTGTGCTCCAAAAAGGTCGAACGCAATACTCCCGGCGCAGTATAAGATTTGGGAGCAGAGGCGGGGCAACAAATAGCCAAATGTGGTACCCTCTAGGGTTGCGTCCTGGGCAGAACTAGGGGCGCCACTGGCCCCAGAGCTCTATCTACCCCTCGAAGGAGTTTCCTGGCCCTAAACCCTTTGGTTTAGGGTATGACTGGCATCTCTCGGTGGCATAGGCACCATCGAGATCAGCTGCGGATGCAGTAAGAGCTGTTGGCGACTGAGGGAGGCGCCGGGCTCGCGCGTACAGGCGAGTGATGCACTGCACGCGGCGCAGAGCGAAAGGCATCTTCCCAGCATCGACAAACAGGCTTTCAATGTTGGAAGTGCAGAAGGCACCGGTCACAAGGCGAAGGCCGTTGTGGTGGATCGAATTCACCTCCCGCAATAAACGCTCGGCTGCGGGTGCATAAAACTCGCACCCGTAGTCGAGCTTTGAGCGAACAAAGGATCGATAAAAAAGTAAGGCAGTAGCCCTATCAGCGCCCCAAGCGCTGAACGTCACGGAACGAAGAATGTCCATGGTGCGGGTACAAAAGACCCTAAACCTGCAAATATGAGCCTCCCAGGTGAGGCGTCGGTCGAATACAAGACCAAAGAAACGGTGCGACTCAACCACATCCAGGCGCATTCCATTAAGAAACAAATCTAGGTCGAAGTGAAGCCGTCGATGGCGGCAGAAGTGCACCACCTTAGTCTTGGCCAAAGATAACCGAAACCTGTGCGCTTCGGCATAGCGAGAGACGCGGTTCAATGCCTGTTGGAGTCGACGCTCCAGAGTTAGCATCTGGGCCGCGCCAAAAGAGATCGATAGGTCGTCCAAGTAGAGCGTAGCGAGAACATCTTTCCGCAGCACCAAGTTGATGCCGTTGATGTTCAGGGAAAAGAGTGTGACACTGAGGACACTTCCCTGCGGGACACCCTCTTCCTGCTCATTTGGGCCGGAGAGGGCTCCCCCCACCTGTACGCGGAATCGACGATCTCGCAAAAATTCAGATATAAACATTGGGAGGCGTCCCCTCGCCCCCATCGTGGGGAGAGTAACCATGATACCATATCGCAATGCGGTATCATAGGCATTCTCCAGATCGAAAAACACCGTGGCGTAGTGCTGTCTACGAAGGAAAGCCTCGCAGACAGCATTTTTCAGTCGGAGCAGAGCATTCGACGTGAAGTGGAACTTGCGGAAGCCGCACTGTGCGGAAGACAGATGGCCTCCGCTGTCCAGGAAAAAGGCTAATCTAACATTTACCAATTTCTCCATCAACTTGCACACGCAAGAGGTTAGAGAGATTGGGCGAAAACCGGTCGGAGTAGAGTGATCTCTCTTCGGTTTGCGAAAGGCGAGCACAGTAGCAATTCACCAGGAGTCTGGGAGAAGACCTCCACCCAGATTCTGTTGAACAAATCTAACAGAAAGGCCATGCCTCGCTCACTTAGGTGTCCAAGCATGGCGTACGGGAAATCGTCCGGACTATGGGCGGTGTCCGCGCCCGAAGCGAGAGCGGAACGCCATTCACTCACAGTAAACTTGTCGTTGAAGGGTTCTCCGCCTCTGGAGGTAAAGTCCAGCTGGCGGCTTTCCGCGACATCACGACGTACATTGAATGCTAGCGGAGCAGCATCCCGGCTAGAGAATGCGGAAAAAGCGGTCGCTAAGGATTCTGAAACCGACGCGGTGTTCGAGATTGCGGTCCCATTCTCTTGGAGAACGGGAGGGGGGGTCCTGCGAGAACTTCTACCCGAATCCTTTTGACGGCTTCCACACCTCAGCTAAAGGGGTCTTCCCGTTAAGGAAAGACACGTATGCCCGCCAAGAAGAGCGGCGGGCGTGCTTCGAAATATACCGTAACCTAGCCCTAGCCCGACGAAATTCAGCGACAGTAAAATCGTTCGGGCGGCGCTTATAGCGCATGTAGGAATAACGATTCTGTTTAAGGGCCGTCTCACACTCGGCCGACCACCATGGGAGTGGTCGGCGTGCAAAACGGCCAGACGTCCTAAAAATAGAAGTCAGGCCCTCGCCGATGAGGTTGCCGGAGAAGAACTCAACGGCTTCATCTACCGACCTAAACTCCTTGACTGAGATAGAGAATTTAGTCATTTCCTGAAATGCAGGCCACCGCGCCCGCGCCAAGCACCACCGAGGTGGTCTCTCAGGCGGCAGTTGCCCTGAAAATGATATTTGTATGGAAGAGTGATCACTACCATGGATGTTATCGACCACCCCTCAATCAAAATCAGGCTGAGCATCCAAAGAGCACACTGATATGTCAAGGCAAGAAAATGAAGCGGTTCTCGGACAGTGATGCGTAAACTCATCCACGTTTAGGACACCCATCTCAAGCTCTTCGATCAGATCGGCAAAGACTTGTCCCCTGGGATTTATGGAGTAATCTCCCCAGAGAGAATGCCTGCCGATCAGATCTCCAAGCAAGAGATAGGGCCTCGGCAACCGTGCCACGACGCGGCGGAAGTCTTCCGCGTCGAAGTCAGCTGACGGTGGAATGTACGCAGAAATGATAGTATACCTCCTATCCAGGTGCTGCTGCACAGCCACTGCCTAAAATGGGGTATCTTAAGAGAAAGGAAGAACGGAGACATCATGCTGGGTGTAAACTGCGCATTCATCAGCCTGACCAACCCGCGGCGGTGGGGTCGCAAGACCCTTATACCCCGGGATGGCAGGCAGGGGGCACGCGCCTAGCACTGTCTCCTGAAAAAAGATAGCTAACGGGGCACGGGACGAGACAAGCCTTCACAGCTCCTCCTAGTTGGTTCGAAGTCCACGGCAATTTCATTGAAGGAATATGCCCTCCAGGCCTAGCTCGGAGGAGACGCGGGTGCCCTCCTCGAATTGAAGACCCTCACGGGAATGGCCCTAGGCTTCCCGGGGGCAGAACTCCATGCGCTGTTGGCCGGACAAAGCGCTGAAGGCGCTGTTGCCTTCAAGGACTTATTAGAGAGTTTGGGCTTGCAATGCAAGTCTTTTCCTTCTTCCGCCTCGAAACCATAGGCGGGCGTTGTGGCTTCGGAGGCGGGGGGCCCTCTTTTCGAGGAACCAACGTCTCCAAGCCACTTGCCACACCTCTGGCGTGGGCGAAGGAGCCGAAGCTCCTTTGTTGCTGTCCTCCTTTCATGGGACAGCTTTAGGAAGCCCGGAAGATGGCTTGGCGACCATCTTCAGGGGTGTTGCCTCCTGTGAGTCTAACGACTCGGTGGAGGCACGTGGCCGTTACGCCTTACGGGAAACGGTCACACTGGGAAAAGGGGGGGAGCCCTGGTTTTAGCCGGGGCTGGGTATGAACCCTTTTTGTCGCCAGCTTTTTAGGGAAGCGCCCGGGTTGGGTAGAGCCCGCAGAAGGGCTCCGAATGGGCACGGAAACAACCGTGCTCGTTGGCCTGGATGGGCCAGGAGCAGAGGGTGCATTTCTAACTATTAAGGCATATGGCGTCCTAGGCAGAGCCGGGCGCGCCAGGACCAAGTCCTTAGCCTCGTGGAATGAAGTCGATCCTGGGCCTGAACGGCCAGGATTTCTTTCTCAAAGAGATATGCACCACATTGCTTCGAAGCAGCAGGTTGCGGCTCTCCGCAATTGACACACTTGGCCACACACGATTTGGACTTATCTTGTGCGACCTTAGAGCAATTTACACAGACTTCGGGTGACCCCGAATTTGCATATCTACATGAGCGATTCGTATGACCGAAGCAGTGACAGTAATAGCACCGCCACGGCAGTGGCACGAATGCCTTTACGCGGTAGCGGTAAAAACCAGGACGCACCGACTCACAGAGCTTGTCACAGTCGAACGTGACGAAGAGTGTAGGGTTGGGTCTCGAGGCCCCTCCCTGTTTTCTCCTCACAGTTTCGACCTTGACCGCCCTATGGTCGGGCAGCTCTAGGGTGATGTCCTCAATGGAGTAGTCAACGAGTTCCCCCGCATAAACTACTCCTTTTACAAAGTTCATGGTAGAGTGCGGCGTCACACTCACAGGGTTGCCATGAAGTGTCCAAAGAGCACTTATCTTTCCCGCCTCGGCGGTATTCGCCGCATTCGTCAGAAGGCTCATATCCGAGAAACGGGTCACCCTTGGCTCTTTACTAGTTGCACTAGCGAATCCTTTCCTCTGATGGATCATGTTGCCCTTGGACAACGTGGTGCCTTCAGTAGAGCGAATAACGAGGAAGCGTTTGAAGCCAGCGGGCTTGAAAATGCCAGGTAACCTCTGAATGAGGGGCCCCGATGTCATCGAGCCTCCGCCCTGTGCACCTTTGGTCTTTGTCATGGTCAGGAGCTCCGTACCCAAGGGGCAGAGGGGCTGGATGTGCCGATCTTGGCTTGGTCGCTTGCCAGAGTGGCAGCAGACCCATCCGTCCGTGCAGCCCCCGTGGATGGAGAGGAGCCCCGAGTCTTTTTAGTCTTCTTTTTCTTTTTAGGAGAGGAGGGCGGGGAATGAACCCGCTTCTCACCTCCGCCGGTAGAAGCCATCAGGCCAAATGTACCGGCTCCAGCCATGTCCTTCTCCGAAATGGAGAAGGTCCTGGTGGTCGTAGGGGCATCATCCGGACGAGATCCATCCCCTCCTTTTACTGCCTGAGAATCCCCAGCCGTTTTACGAGGACCTTGCATAGGGGCGGTTCGGGTTCGGTGCTTTGCGCCGAGCCCGGATTCCCCCCGTCATGGAAGGCCCTACCGTCTGAGGCTGGTTTTCCTCAAGGACCATGTCTATCACAGGATGGGCCTCTAGTTGGCCATCCCCCCCCCAAGACATCGCAGGTCCCCTTGGCAGCGTCATGAGTCTTTTGTGGGGAGGCACAGGCCTTTACCCCGGCAAGGTTTAATATTCTTTTCAGCAGGTCTTTCGAGGGAAGGGACCGAAGGGGCCTGGCTTCCCTCTCCTCCCTAAGGGGGTTTGCCCTACCGAGCCGCTTCGATGTGGAGCGGCTGGCTAAGGGCTGCCTGCTGGCTTTCTTGGCAGTTCCCTTGGAAAGAACAGAGGGGACTGCCTCTGGTAAGAGGGAGGTGCCCGAAAGCACCTACAGAGAAGGGGGGGAGGGGGAGTCCCCTTCACCCGTAGGCGTAGGAGAGGAGAAAAGTAAGCCTCCTCTCCGGTTGAAGAGATATGGAGGGTCCCCTGCGCAAGCACAGGGGAGGGGGCCTCTCTTTTTTTGCTGGAGCTGCCCAAGGGCGGCTTCGTCGCTGTTTCAGGGTAAGGTGAGGGTTGAGGTTTTTTGGTTGTTTTTTCATAGATTGGCATGGTGACCCTCTTTTTTATACGGGACGCAATAGCTTATCACCTCTTGCAGTTGCCCGCACTGCAAAAGGTGCTTACAGGCCTGGCCGAGCCAGGCGCCGCCATTTCGGACCACCCCTGCTTCCTGGTGGCCTAGCAGTCCATCGGCATGGCGGCTCCACCTTAGATTTGGCGTAAAAATAGATTGAATGTGAAGAGGAGAGGAAAAGGTATGTGAGGAAGGTATGGGTGTGGATGAAGCAGTTTGTTAAAAAAAAAATCCCGAGTTTGAGCTCAGGGGTTAGAGAACATTGGCCCCTCCCCCCTCAGCCCCGATCCGGGACGGTTGGCTTGAGAAGAAGGTCAGCATCTACCCTGTGAAATTAGAGGCTGACCACAGAAAGTTGTGGGAGAGGTTGTGTGAAAAGATAGAAAACAAGTGTTTTGAAGGAAGGAAGAGAGGCTATCTGGGGCCGGACGGGGTGCTGAGTCCCGTCAGCACGGCGGCCAGGACGGCAAATCGCCGCGCCCCTTACGGGGGTACGAAATTAGAAATAATCTAAATAAGAGGTAACACCAGTTAATAAATATAAGCAAATGTAATGCTGAAACGTCTACTGCTCAGAAATATATTTACAGGAATAGGTTCAATCGTCTTGTGGTAAATGTGCTTTTTCTTTTCACAATACCCGAGACAAAAAATGTGGTCTTCATGTTTACAATAATAGATAAAAATTACACAGCTGTGTCTATTAAATGTCAGATATTTCAAAATATGTATGTTATTTCTGCTGCCTATGAAAAAATTGTCATCAGTCTCATAAAACTCAGTAACAGAAATGAGAGCAGGTTGGTTTTTATTTTGTGGTCATAAACTCAAATTGATCTGTGCCTGGATGGTGATGGTGATGAAGACGAAGTACAATTGACTTCCTTGCTCATTTTGGAGCCGATTTTACTTGTATTCCTGAAAGCTTATATATTTCCTCTTTAGTTGAATTGTGTAGGGTAGATAAACAAATTTGACGTCTCAATGGTTCGAATCTAAATGTGGTAGTGGAAAAGCTAACAATATTTCTTTAAAAGGAATTGTCTAATATTGCTGTTTTAATTAAAATCTTAGCAAACTACTCTTGAATAGATCAGAATTAGAGCTCATATTATAATTAAAGGTGTATATTCTTTTTAATGTTTTGATAAAAATATACACCAAATATTTTTCTCGATTAGATACAATGCGAGGAATATAAATTTAAAAGAAAATGCTGCGCACTACCATTAATAACTAAGCTAGAGCAAGAATTATAGCACGTTATTAAAGCTGGTTTTATTGAGGAGGTGACTGAGCTAACGTAGTAGTACTTAGAAATGGTGGATGTATCTAAAGATTACAACTCTTTTGAATTAATTGTGATTTCACTAAATTAAATGAGTCAAGTAAAATTTATATGTAAGAAATTAAATTTATTTAACTTTAGGTTGACATAAATTAGTGAGTAGAAATTTTGTAGTAAACTGAATACTAATCAAATATTTTATCAATTAATACTTGAAGCAGAATCGGCTAATTTAACGACCTTCATAACCCTTTCAGTTCCTTTATATATACATAACTAGTTAGGAATGGGAATATATTTGAGTCCAGATTACTTTACCAGACAAATGACATGTATTTTTTCAGGTCTACAAGTTGTCAATAATCATATGAACTAATGTTTGTATAGGAATCTAGTCAATAACAGTATGATTGATGTTTAAAAGCACTTATAAACAGACATAAAAAACCTCAAACCAAGAATAACGTGAATTTCTCTTTCCAGTTTCAATTATATATGTTTTATTGCTGATGCCGATAGTTTTCTTGCCGACCCTGAAAAGGTTAGAATAATTTATGACTATCTCATCCATTAAACCATCGAAGCTTTCAGATCTTATTAGGTATGCTAGACCAATGAGCGGGATTTGTTGAAAATTTGCCGGTGCACGGTAAAAATTTTGTCGCTCCCCAGATCATGCTGACAGTGTCCCACTTTCATGCTGCTTTCTGTGCAGTGAAAAAAGTGACTATTCTTCTGTGACAGTGTCTTCTTCTTTCATTAAATCGTTAATTTTGGGAACTTGTGAGGGTAAACCAAGCGCTATCTGGCTATGCCAAAAAAGCCACTTATCACGAGACCCAAGAAACTGGCACAGGAACACCATCTTCCGGAGGACTTCGAAGAGGCTATTGAGAGTGGAGAAGCACCCATATCAACGTCGGTTTTTCAACGTTTCATGAGGTCAGTCCAAAGCAGCCAGGACCATGCCCCTAAAAGTTCCATCCGGCCAAAATGCAGCACCCCGTGTCTAAAACAGCGGCGGCAGGGGACCCGGTGGGCCCCTCGCAAACCTGGCTCTAGTAGGTGCCAGAAACACCAGAGTCCCAGAATCAGGAAGAAGACTGCGACCAGGAATCGAATATTCTCTTCAGCAGACCCCCCCCATCCCGATCCAGGCAGATAGAGGTAGGCCACCTTTTAACCCGCTACGATAAGGTTGTTGCCCAACTGACAGAAATTTTAGGATCTATAAGTTTCAAACGCAGGGACCGTAAGGACATTGGCACACTTATCACCCCCTACAAATACTGGAGGTACTTGAAGGACGAGGAATACGACAATAGCTACTAACGAATCCCTATTTATTTTGCCGTAATCAATTACGGTTGGGGTCCAGTACTAGTGGGTGCCAAGGAGAGGGCAACGCTGGATACTAATCTTACATTAAGCCAAATCGCGCTTAAAGTTAGAACTGGTATTCCTAATTACCAGTATGGGCAGCAACAACAATACCAGTAATGTTGAAGACAATCCGCCATGGTGGCTGGAAGAACATTTTTTTTTTTAATTCTATAGAGCTCATCTGGCAACTGCCCACTTGGGCATAAGTCGCCGAAAAACACGACAGCCTAGAACTAGGCCACTTTAAAATAAAAATATGAAAACTTAACAATGATATAAATTGGAAAAACTTAACAATCAGGAAGCAATCTCCGGCAGCAGGGGGAGGTCCCCCTCACCCCGGTGCAGGAGAGTGCAACCTACAAACAAAACAATAACAAAAAAGAACCTTAAATAAAGGGGAGAAGCCCGGCCTTCCTCCAAAAGTCAACAAGTCCACAAGTCAATGTGCACGAATCTGTGCCGAGTACAAGGTACAGGTGGTAGCGACCCTGCCCATCCCGGTACCGGGACAGGTATCGTGCGCGAAGATGACTCAAGCTGGGACATTCGACAAGAATGTGCTGAAAAGTCTGGGGGACGACGCAGTCATTGCAATAGGGCGCAGGCGAGCGCTCCATCAAATAGCGATGCGTCACACGAGTGTGTCCGATTCGAAGACGACAGAAAGTAACCTGAAGCCGCCGCGGCATTGGGGGATAGGTCTATGGGAACAGTCGCGGCGCAATGGCACGCAACTTTAAGTTCCATTCGACCGTCTCCCATCTTCTTTGCCGAGCAGTCCGAAGAGCTGCCCGTATTCCTGCCATGTAGTCGGTGTGAGGAAGAGCGAAACGCTGCTCCGGTCGCAGAGTCCTTGCGGACTCTTTCGCGCCCTCATCGGCACGCTCATTCCCCGCAATTTCTACATGTCCAGGAACAAGGCAGAAGATAATCTCGACATCCGCCCGGCTCGCGAAAACCGTGGCGTCGAGGATATCATGAACCAGGGGATGCGGAGATTCCAATGCCCCGAGAGCACTCAGGGCGCTTTGTGAGTTGCTATAGATCACAATCCGGTCCCTGAACCGGGCACGTCACGTAATCTCCCGTACAGAATGGTGTATTGCAACCAGCTCGTCCGTGAAGACAGACGCAGCGCCTGGTAGAGCCCCGCTGTCTTCAAACAGAGGGGATACGGCGTGGAAGTTGACCCCCTCTTAGGACTTGGAGTTATCCGTATACACTGGCACGGTTCCAGCGTGACACGATGTGGTGCTGCAAAAAGGTCGAACGCAATACTCCCGGCGCAGTACAAGCTTTGGGAGCAGAGGCGTGGCGACAAATAGCCAAATGTGGTACCCTCCAGGGTGGCGTCCTGGGCAGAACCAGGGGCGCTACCGGCCCGAGAGCTATATCTACCTCTCGAAGGAGTTTCCTGGCCCTTAACCCAAATGGTTTAGGGTATGACTGGCGTCTCTCGGTGGCATAGGCACCATCGAGATCAGCTGCGGATGCAGTAAGAGCTGTTGGCGACTGAGGGAGGCGCGGGCTCGCGCGTACAGGCAGGTGATGCACTGCAAGCAGCGCAGAGTGAGTAGCATCTCCCCAGCATCGACCAACAGGCTCTAAATGGGGGACGTGCGGAAGGCACCGTTCGCAAGGCGAAGGCCGGTGTAGTGGATTGAATCCCCCTTCCGCCATAAACGATCGGCTGCGGATGCATAAAACTCGCATCCGTAGTCGAGCTTCGAGCGAACAAAGGATCGATAAAGAAGTAAGGCAGTAGCCCTGTCAGCGCCCCAAGCGCTGAACGTCAAGGAACGGAGAATGTCCATGGTGCGGGTACAAAAGACCCTAAGGCTGCGAATATGAGCCTCCCAGGTGAGGCGTTGGTCAAATACAAGACCAAGGAAACCGTGCGAATCAACCACATCCAGACGGACCCCATAAAGAAACAAATCTTGGTCGTGGTGAAGCCGTAGATGGCGGCAGAAAAGCACCACCTTAGTCTTGGCCAAAGAAAACCGAAACCTGTGCGCTTTGGCATAGCGAGAGACGCGGTTTAATGCCTGTTGGAGTCGACACTCCAGAGTTGGCATCTGGGCCGCGCCAAAAGAGATCGAAAGGTCGTCCACGTAGAGCGTAGCGAGAACATCTTCTGGCAGCACCGAGGTGATGCCGTTGATGCTCAGGGCAAAGAGTGTGACACTGAGGACTCTTCCCTGCGGGACACCCTCTTCCTGCTCATTTGGGCCGGAGAGGGCTCCCCCCACCTGTACGCGGAATCGACGTTCTCGCAAAAATTCAGATATAAACATTAGAAGGCGTCCACTCGCTCCCATCGTGTGGAAGATCTCCATAATACCGTATCGCCATGCGGTATCATAGGCCTTCTTCAGATCGAAAAACCCTGTGGCGTAGTGCTGTCTACGAAGGAAAGCCTCGCAGACGGCATTTTTCATTCGGAGCAGAGCATCCGACGTGGAGTGGAACTTGCGGAAGCCGCACTGTGCGGAAGAAAGATGGCCTCCACTGTCCATGAAAAAGGCTAATCTAAAATTTTCCAATTTCTAAATCAACTTCCACACGCAAGAGGTTAGAAAGATTGGGCGGAAACCGGTCGGAGTAGAGTGATCTCTTCCCGGTTTGCGAAAGGCGAGCACAGTAGTGATTCGCCAGGAGTCTAGGATAAGATCTTCCACCCAGATCATGTTAAACAAATCTAACAGAAAGGCTATGCCTCGCTCACCCATGTGTCGAAGCATGGCGTACGGGACATCGTCCGGACCATGGGCGGTGTCTGCGCACGAAGCGAGAGCGGAACGCAACTCACTCACAGTAAACTTGTCGTTAAAGGGTTCTCCGCCTCTGGAGGTAAAGTCCAGCCGGCGGCCTTCCGCGACATCACGACGTGCATTTAATGCTGGTAGCGCAGCATGTCGGCTAGAGAATGCTAAAAAAGCGGTCGCTAAGGATTCCGCCCCGGACGCGGGGTCCGAGATTGCGGTCCCATTCTCCTCGAGAACGGGAGAAGGGTCCTGCGAGAACTTGCCCCGAATCCTTTTGACTCGCTTTCACACCTCAGCTCAGAGGGTCTTCCTGTTAAGTGAAAACACGTATGCCCGCCAAGAAGAGCGGCGGGCGTGCTTCAAAATATACCGGAACCTAGCCCTAGCCCGACGAAATTCAGCGACAGTGAAATCGTTCGGGCGGCGCTTATAGCACATGTAGGCATAGCGCTTCTGTTTGAGGGCCGTCTTACACTCGACCGACCACCATGGGAGTGGTTGGCGTGCAAAACGGCCAGACGTCCTAGGAATAGTAGTCAAGCCCATGGCGATGAGTTTGCCGGAGAAGAACTCAACGGCCTCATCTACCGACCTAATCTCCTCGACTGAGATAGAGAATTCAGTCATTTCGAGAAATGCAGGCCACTGCGCCCGCGCCAAGCACCACCGAGGTGGTCTCTCAGGCAGAAGTTGCCCTGAAACTAATATTTGAATGGGAAAGTGATCACTACCATGGAGGTCATCAACCACCCCCCAATCAAAATCAGCCTGTGCAACCAAAGAGCAAAAAGAGAGGTCAAGGCAAGAAAATGACGCGGTTCTCGGACAGTGATGCGTAAACTCATCCACGTTTAGGAAACCCATCTCAAGCTCTTCGATCAGATCGGCAAGGACTTGTCCCCTGGGATTTATGAAGTAATCCTCCCACAGAGGATGTCTGCCGTTCAGAACTCCAAGCAAGACATAGGGCCTCGGCAACCGTGCCACGACGCGGCGGAAGTCCCCCGCGTCGTAGTCAGCTGACGGTGGAATGTACGCAGAAATGATAGTATACCTCCTACCCAAGTGCAGCTGCACAGCCAGTGCCTGAAAGAAGGTATCTAAAGAGAAAGTAAGAATGAAGACATCATGCCGGGTGTAAATCGCGCATCCCCCAGCACGGCCATTCCGCCCTGGTGTGGTCGAAAGACCGTTTTACCCCGGAAGGGCGAGCAGGGGGCACGCGCCTAGCATGGTCTCCTGCAAAATGATAGCTAGCGGGGAACGGGATAAGACGAGCCTCCGCAGCTCCTCCCAGTTGGCCCGGAGTCCACGGCAATTCCTTTAAAGGAATATGCCCTCCAGGCCTAGCTTGGAGGAGACGCGGGTGCCCTCCTTGAACTGAAGACCCCCACGGGAATGGCCTTACGCTTCCCAGGGGCTTAACCCCGGGTGCTGTTGGCCGGACAAAGCGCTGAAGGCGCTTTCGCCTTCGAGGACTTATTGGGGAAGGTTAGGCTCACCATGCGAGTCTTTTCCTGCCTCTGCCCCGAAACCTTAGGCAGGCGTTGCGGCTTCGGAGGAGGGGCGCTCTCTTTTCGAGGAACCACCGTCTCCGAGCCACTTGCTCCACCTCGGGGCATGGGCGAAGGGGCTGAAGCTCCTTTGTTGCTGTCTAGCTTTTGGGGGACAGCTTTAGGAAGCCCGGAAGATGGCCTAGTGTCTATCTTCAGGAATGTTGCCTCCTGTGAGTCTAACGGCTTGGTGGAGGCACGTAGCCGTTTTGCCTTACGGGAAACCGTCACGCTAAGGAAAGAGAAGGGAGCCATGGTTTTAGCCGGGGCAAGGTATGAACCCTTTTTGCCACCAGCTTTACGAGGGAGCGCCCGGGTTGGGTAGAGCCCGCAGAAGGGCTACGAATGGGCGCGGAAACAACCATGCTCGTTGGCCTGGATGGGCACGGAGCAAAGGGTGCCTTTCTAACTATTGAGGCATATGACGTCCCAGGCAGAGCCGGGCGCGCCAGGACCAAGTCCTTTGCCTCGCGGAATGAGAGTCGATCCTGGGCCTGAACCGCTAGGATTTCTTTCTCAAGGAGATATGCACCACATTGCTTCTAAGAAGCAGGGTGCGGCTCTCCGCAATTGACACACTTGACCACACACGATTTGGACTTATCATGTGCGACCTTGGAGCAATTTACCCAGACTTCGGGGCACCCCGACTTTGCATATCTACATGAGCGATTCGTATGGCCAAAGTGGTGACAGTAATAGCACTGCCGTGGCAGTGGCACGAATGCCTTTACGCGGTAGCGGTACCAACCGACACGCACCGACTCAGGGAGCTTGTCACAGTCGAACGTGACGAAGAGTGTAGGGGTGGGTCTTGAGGCCCCTCTCCGTTTTCTCATCACAGTTTCGACCTTGACCGCCCCATGGTCGGGCAGCTCTAGTGTGATGTCCTCAATGGATTAGTCAACGAGTTTCCTCGCATAAACTACTCCTTTTACAAAGTTCATGGTAGAGTGCTGCGTCACACTCACCGGGGTGCCTTGAAGTGTCCGAAGAGCACTTATCTTGGCCGCCTCAGCTGGATTCGCCGCATTCGTCAGAAGGCTCCCGTCCGAGAAACGGGTCACCTTCGGCTCTCTACCAATTGCACTAGCTACTCCTCTCCTCTGATGGATCATGTTGCCCTTGGACAACATGGTGCCATCAGTGGAGCGAATAACGAGGAAGCGTTTGAAGCCAGCGGGCTCCAAAAGGCCAGGTAACCTCTAAATGACGGGCCCCGATGTCATCGAGTCTCCGCCCTGTGCACTTTTGTTCTTAGTCAGGGGCTCCGCAACCGGGGGGGGGGGCAGAGGGGGCGGATGTGCCGATTTTGGCTTGGTCGCTTGCCAGAGTGGCAGCAGACCCATTCGTCCCCGCAGTCCCCGCGGATGGAGAGGAGCCCCGAGTCTTTTTTGTCTTTTTAGTCTTTTTCTTTTTCTTTTTTGGAGAGGAGGGCGGGGAATGAACCCGCTTTTCACCTCCGCCGGAAGAAGCCCCCAGGCCAGATGGACCGGCCTCAGCCAGGTCCTTCTCCAAAATGGCGAAGGTCCTGGTAGTCGTGGGGGCACTGGTCGGAGGAGATCCCTCCCCTCCTTGTACTTCTTCGGAAACCACAGCTGTTTGAGAAGTACCTTGCATCGGGGCGGATTCGGGTTCAGTGCTTGGCGCCAAGCCAGGATTCTCCTCATGGAAGGCCCTACCGTCTGAGGCTGGGTTTCCTCAAGGACTATGTGTATCTCAGGGGGGGCCTCCAGTTGGCCATCCCCCCGTCAAGACTCCGCAGGTCCCCTTGGCAGTATCCTCACTAGTCTGCTTTAAGGAGGCATGGGCCTTGACCCCGGCAAGGTTCAATATCCTTGCCAGCAGGTCTTTTGAGGCAAGGGACCGAAGGGGCCTGGCTTCCCTCTCCTCCCTAAGGGGGTTTGCCCTACCGAGCCGCTTCGATGTGGAGTGGCTGGCTAAGGGCTGCCTGCTGGCTTTTTTGGCAGTCCCCTTGGAAAGAACAGAGGGGACTGCCGCTGGTAAAAGGGGGAGACCTCCATCTTTTCTGTGGAGCTGCACGAGGGCGGCTCTGTTGTTTTAGGGGGAATTAAGGGAAGATGTTTTTGTTTTGCATCATTAGGCATGGTGACCCTCTTTGTTTTACGGGACTCAATCCCTCACCACCTCTTGCAGTAGCTCGCACTGCAAGAGGTGCTTAAAGGCCCGGCAGAGCCAGGCGCCGCCATTTGGGACCCCCATTCTTGCCTGGTGGCCTGGCAGTCCCTTGGCATGGCGGCTCCATCGTGAACACGGCGTAAAAAAGATATATATTGAAGACGAGAGGAAAAGGGATGTGAGGAACGTATGGTTTGGGATAAAGTAGGTTGTTAAAAACCAACCACCCCAGACCGGAGCTCAGGGGTTAAGGAAAATTGGCCCCTCCCCCCTCAGCCCCGATCAAGGACGGTTGGCCGAGAAGAAGGTCAGCATCTACCCTGTGAAATTAGAGGCTGACCAGAGAAAGTTGTGGGAGAGGTTGTATGAAAAGAGAGGAAACGAGTGTTTTGAAGGAAGGGAGAGAAGCTAGGCTGGAGCCGGACGGGGTGCTGAGTCCCGTCAGCACGGCGGCTAGGATGGCAAATCGCCGTGCCCCTGACGAAGGCCGAGCCGCTCTGATGTGGAGCGGCTGGCTGAGTTAAGGGCTGCCTTTTGGCTTGCTCGGCAGTCCCCTTGGAAAGAACAGAGGGGACTGCCGCTGGTAAAAGGGAGGTGCCCGAAAGCACCTCCAGAGAAGGGGGTGAGGGGGAGTCCCCTTCACTCATAGGCGTAGGAGAGAAGTAAGCCTCCTCTCCGGTTGAAGAGATATGGAGGGTCCCCTGCGCAAGCACAGAGGGGGCAGGACCCCATTTTTTTTTGCTGGAGCTGCCCGAGGGCGGCTCCATCGCTGTTTCAGGGGAATTGGGGGTTGTTTTTTTGTTTTTTTTATACATGGGCATGGTGACCCTCTATTTTATATGGGACGCAATAGCTCATCACCTCTTGCAGTTGCCCGCACTGCAAGAGGTGCTTACACGCCTGGAAGAGCCAGGCGCTGCCATTTGGGACCACCCCTCCCGCCTGGTGGCCTGACAGTCCATCGGCATGGCGTAAAATCAAGGATAGACGGTAAAGTGAGGAAATGGGATGTGAGGAAGTTATGGGTGGGGATGAAGCAGGTTGTTAAAAACCAGCCACCCCAGACCGGAGCTGAGGGGTTAGGGAACATTGTCCCCTACCCCCTCAGCCTCGATGCGGGACGGTTGGCTTGAGAAGGTCAGCATCTACCCTGTGAAATTAGAGGCTGACCACAGAAAGTTGTGGGAGAGGTTGTATGAAAAGCGAGGTAACAAGTGTTTTGAAGGAAGGAGAAGAGGCTAAGCTAGGGTCGGACGGGGTGCTGAGTCCCGTCAGCATGGTGGCCAGTATGGCAAATCGCCGCGCCCCTTCCGGGCACGGGAAACTGGAGATCCTTGAGCGGGGGGGACGGGCAGATGAGACTAGAGGAATCCGGCCAAACCTTCGGGGAGGAAACGATTTGAGGCTTGCTCTGAACAGACTTAGCCTTCACAAAAGAGATGGATCTGCCTGGTGATATTCAACATCGATTGTATAAGCGAATACCATGGACTTGAGCAAGCAGACACAAGATCTGAACCGAACGCGACGGGTTTTCCAACTATATGTGCCGATATTTGACAACTCCAGGGTGTTATATGACGGCCATTTTTTTGGTTTCTACTCGTTGGCAAACACAGACGAATGGCTGTCCATTCATAAAAAACTTAATAATGCAAACACTTTGGTAAAAAAACATATGTTCTCGTAGAAACGCAATTAACAGAGGCTTATAATCTAGTATCTAGAAACTTGCTATAAGGACTAATTATATTAATGCATCTACCCATTACCCATTAAATTGTATAATTTTTTCAAGGTTTATTGTATACTGTGTATACAAACAGAAAACAAACACGATCTAAACTAGAATACTTTCTTACCTTTGGCAGGGCAAAGTCACTGATGACATCATCAAATGCTAAACTACGTAGTTCCTCACTTTCTATGCACATGAGACTGATGGAACGTAATTTATCTTGACTCTTTGTTGTTCTAAATTAATATTTTATCCTCTTCATCTGAGAAAAGG